>JBBGZY010001451.1:2327500-2904293 GCA_037952925.1 Lithobates clamitans | reverse complement strand
ATTAGCATTAGTAAATAGATAGGACATTATATTTAATTGTTTTGACTGTTTAATTTTTTTTACATCTCTTCAATTACTTTCTGATTTCTTGCCTAGGTAAATGATGCTATACATCCCAGGAGGGGGCTCTTTCTCATCAAAGCACACCCTCCTGCCTGCATGCCTGACCTATAAACCGATATATTCCAGGAAGTAAATGCTACATAAATCATCTACCTTTACTCAAGATGGCTGCGGCCAGAAATGCTAGGGAGGTGTTTTTCACAGTGATTTCTCAGCAAAATAAAGCATGGAGACATGGCTGAATGGGGGAGTTTTCTTTTGAATGTAATGAATTAAATAGTGTTTTTGGTTTGTGCTGACCAGATGCAGCATGGTTCCACTTTAAAATAAGAAGAGAGAGTACAATAAAGTATACAAAAAGGTGTTCTTTTTTTGGTCTGTTAAATGTACTGTACAATTGAAAATGTTTGTTTTTTTAATTTCTGATTAAAGCATAATCTAAACCAAAGAACAAAAATTTTAAATATTGCAGCTTACCAGTCCATAGTTTAAAAGGGTTGTAAAGGTTCATGTTTTTTCACCTTAATGCATCCTATGTATTAAGGTGAAAAAACACCTGGCAGTCACCGGCCCCCTATCCCCCCCCCCCCCAGTTTTACTTATCTGAACCCCTTCATCTCTTCGGGGATGCGCTGTCTCTCTTCCTGGGGTCCTGGCTCTTGATTGGATAGATTGATAGCAGCGCAGCCATTGGCCCTCACTGTCAATCAAATCCAGTGACACAGGGGGTGGGCCGAGTCCAGCATTCGGCGGCTGTGGACGCCAAATGCTGGACTCGGGAGCGCGCCCGCAAGGTAATTCCCTGGGAGAGCGCTTCTCTGAGGAGGTTATCTGATGTGGGGAGGAGCCACAAGAGCTGCCGGGGGACCCCAGAAGAGCAGGTTCGGGGCCACTCTGTGCAAAACGAACTGCACAGTGGAGGTAAGTGGCATGTTTGTTATTAAAAAAAAAAAGAACCCTTACAATCACTTTAAGGTGGCTGCATTTGTTTTGTTGTTTTGAGGCTTGATTCCCTTTTTTTTTCACCTGGTGATCCTGCCAGTAACACACTTCCTGTCCTGTGGTGACTACCCTCACTCCTACGCTGTATCTTTCAAGGGAACCATGGTTGTCACCCATGTCTTCCTCTCCATTATATGGGGGGTAGGGAGAATAGTAGCATGCAGAATGAAGATAAGATGTATGCTTCCAGTTTAACTAGAAAAAAAATAAAGGAAAAAAACTAAAAAATAAAAAGCAATCCAACCACCACGTCAAAGGACTGGTAAGCTGCAATATATTTGATTTTATGTTTGTGGGTTTAGATGCATTTTAATCTTTGTGACCAGTTGTCTTTGGAGCCTAGGTGCCCAGGCCACATTTAGCAGCATCAGTTAACTTGATTATAATTCTATGACTAATTTGAATATCTAAATATTTTTAAAAGGACATATAAAGCTTTTATTTTTTTTATCAGCCAAACATATACACAGTGCCATCTTCAGGCTGCTTGTGGCATCTGCATGCTGAAGGTTAATTTTATGAATGAGGATTCCACCCTGTGTGTGAATACATAGCGGACATAGTGATCACATGCTCAGGAAACACTCTGATTGGTTCCTGATCATTCTGTCAATAACAGCCAGTTCTGACAGGTAGCGGCCATGCAATTTGGCAGCTGCCACTTCTCAAAGCGGGAACTAAGATGAACATTCCCTCAGCATTGGGTATTGTGCAGGGATGATTAATCTACAGATTGCAGGCAGAGTACAACTTGTCCTTTGCTCACTATTAGGCCTAAATGTGCCACCTTTTCTTGGGGAAATTACTATTCCTAAAGCCTACATCCATCCATATTTTTTTCGTTTTGGGTAGACTTGGAGAGAGTTAAAAAAATTTTTTTTTATTGGAAAAATTTTCTCTGTGGAGATTCTCAATGTGACGCCCATATAAGAAATGAAGGGTTTGTCTATCATTAAAAAATGCACATTCACCAGACAAATGAAGATTAGCACTCTTGGAGCCCTCGGCCCAACATGGTTCCTGCCTATGTGCACGCCAGGTGTTGGATGCTGTAGTAACATTACTATGCTATGGCACGAACCTAGAATTGTCTTGACTATTTCATATCCTATAGTTTTTAATATTAGGAGGTGTTGATCTGGACTATGTACACCTTTTCAGGGTATATTGTGCATTGTAACTACAGAATTGTTGGCTCTGTTTGATCAAGCATTAAAGTGGATGTAAACCCGAAAAAAATTAAGGCTTGCACCTTGTACAGTATAGGATTTCATGTCACCTGTGCCCAGTCTTGCTACGAAGAGTTAATCCAGCTCTGAGCAGTCCTCCTTTTCTTTTTTCAGTGAGTTAAAAACTGACACAGAAAAATAAGAGTCAGTTCCTCCCCCTTGCTGTCAGTGACAGGTGATTTACATATCTCATGCACAGGCCTGAGAGAGGCATTCTGTGTACTTCAGATCCCCACCTCCTTTCTTCTCCAGCTCTCCCAGGATTGGCTGCTCCACACCTCAGCATGATTGGACATGCTGAAGTCATGTGGTGACTTTTCTGGGTTTTGACTGGATGTTCGTGATCATAGCAGAAGTTCAGTGTAAGAAACACATAGGAGAAAATGCACGTTGACAAGGGGAGTGTAGAGGTGGGCGTGGAGGTTACTGACATCACGACTCCACCCACCGAGATCTGGACAACAGACCCACCCACAGAATCTGCAGTTTTTCTGGTCTCATAACAGACAGAGGGTAGACATTTGACAGGTAAAGATACATGCAGGAGGCATGTATATCCTTATAGATAACCACTATGGTAGTAGTTTAGAAAGGATGAGAGTGGGTTTACATCCACTTTAATAAAGCCTTTTGTAAAAGATTAGCACCCTTGTTGAATGAATGCTAAGAAAATCAATTACAGGCCTGGCCAGCTTATAGTTTTCATTTAAGCTGGCCATAGATGGATCGAAGTTTGGATGATTCAGCATGGACTGGGCCTATTTTGACCTGTTTGTGGCAGTTTCCACTTGAGAGACGTTGATCAACTTTAAAAATGTTGGAAAATGTTAATTTAATCATCAGCTGTAGCCAATTGGCTGCAGCACTGATCAGTTTGTTCTTACAGCGAAGAAGTCCCCACTCTCAGAATACAATAGCACAGTCTGGAGGATTGGCATGGATGGGGGAATCCATTTGTGTTTTTCTAAACAGCAAGCTGGCTGGTTAAAAAAATAAAACAACCCATAACTCATCTATGCCAAGTCTAGCATTACAAAGGAATAGTATGGACTTTTGGTTTCTTAAGGGTCGTACACACATGATGAGAATATCAGACGAGTGATCGTCTGTTAAGTATTTTTGCATGCTAGCCTCCACATCAAAAATAAAGAGGTTACTCAATCTACGAAAATTCTTGTACAACAGAATACCACTTCGGAAGTGATGTAGTGTATTGTATTTTTGGATGAGAACTGTGCTGATTAGATGAAAATCATACAATGTACGATTGTATAAGATAAGATAACGTGTCCAGCTAATACTTCCATTTTTGTTTTGTGTTTGGCAGTTCCACCAAAGCCTACAGATCTGCCTCCTTCTTCTTCACCATACAAACACCAAAATCCTAACTGGAGGACCTTTCCCCGGGGCCGGCCCAGGATGGACGATGGTACATCACCACCACTGGCTGAGAGGTCGCCCAAAATCACTGATCTTATCAGCCGCTTTGAAAGCAACAGGTGTGTATTGTGCGTTAACAAGGTGGGAATGGGAGGGATTTGGGGGGCGTGGTGGTATCACGTGGCATGCTTTTTAGCCAGATTTTGTCCAGCTGATTATTTGTTGGGTTTTATAGAACTTGCATTTTTTTGTTTTGTTATGTTTTGGGTTTTTTTTGCAATGGCAACTTTTTTTGAACTGTGTGACAAGGGCTAGGAAGTGGTTTTTTTTTTTTTTTTTTTTTTTTATTGGAAAGCTGTTGTTGGGAGCAGATTGTCTGATAAGCAAACATTTGTAAATTCTGAAGTCTTTGTGCCATTTCTTGTGGAATGTTCTCTGCATTTCATAAGATTAAAGCTGAACTCCAGCAGGAACAACATAAATAAGTGTGTAAAAACACAAATAACTGTACCTGTGTAATTATAAATCACGGAAATTATTTTTTTAAGTGCAAGTATCTAAAATTGACATGCTAGAAGCCTCTTGCAATCCTGCACAGCAGAGCTCAGAGTGATGGACAGGAATGGGAGGAATCAACTGTGCTGCATAAAAATTTTGTTAAATGCAAACACAGTAAACAGTACTTGCGCTTATCCCAGAGGTGACCCATAAAGAGAAGTCCAAAAACATACAAAAAGATGTTCCATCCTTGAAGGGGTTAATTCATTTTAAATAGCACCACCGTGCAGCTCTCTAATCAGCGGGCACTGAAAACTGTGGAAACACAAGCAGAGAGAAGAGCGCACAGTGGGCTCTGGTGCAAAACCTTTTTTTTAATAAGTAAAAAAATAGATAAAATCAATGCACTCACAAACATGAGTAGGTACAGGCATGTCACCTGCTAATCCCTCTCCTCAGCACAGCAGTGGTGGCCCATCCATTAGGGGCACACAGGTGCTACCCCCTCCCCCCCTATCTATGCGTCTGGCCCCCTAATCTACATGCAGGGTGCCGGACGCATGGATTCCAATAGGAGGGGGTTTAAGCAAGTGATTAGAGCCAGAGGCTCTATTAGGCTTAAAAAAAGGATGGGTGGGCCCTAAGCCTACCCAGTTGTGTAACAAAAGTGAATGAATATTGGCAGAAAAAGAAACCGAGGATAAGCCTCGTGGTACTGAATAAAAACAAAAAGCAAGGGGGGCTGGGGGTGCCGGATATCAAAAATTACTATAATGCAATATTACTATCACAGGTGTTAGAATGGGTAAAAATGAATAAGGAAAAAAGATGGGCTAAATTGGAAAACACGATTAGCAATGTAGCACTGGGGAAAATAATTTGGATACCACCTGAATATAGAGAAATAAGTGAAAATTCACATGTAATAACAAAGAAAATCTTGGCAATCTGGGATTTGATACACACAAAGGAAAAATGGGAATTTAATTCACCCCTGATACCATTAAAAGAAACTCATTTTTTTCCACCGGGGAAAGGGAGATTGTTTGGGGAATGGATAAAAAAAGATGCACAATTTAAAAGATGTCAGGATGAAAGGGGAAATATACACATTACAGGATTTAAAAAAAAAAAAAAGACTTAATGGTAATAGACGAATGGCGGTACTCCCAGCTGAAACATTTTGTTACCTCATTGCCTCAACCAGTAAGATCCGAGAAGGACTTACGGCCATTCGAGCGGCTATGTATGGCAAAAGGAACAAAGAGGGGGATCTCAAGGATCTATAAAGTGCTTGTGAGATTGAAGGGGCCGGAAATACCGCCATTCATAATAAAGTGGGAAGAACTGGGTAAGAGAGAGAAAGGTCAAGATTATGGGAAAATCCTTAAGATGACACATTCCATGGCAATAGACAGTAACACCATAGAAATGAATTGTACATTTTTAGCACGCTGGTATATAACACCGGATAAGGCACATAAATGTCAAAAGGAAGTTTCACGACTATGCTGGTGGGAATGTGGTGAAGTGGGAACAATGGCCCACATATGGTGGAAGTGCCCAAAAATTAAAAACTATTGGAGAGAGGTGTTGCGGGTAATTAAGGAGATTACCAATATAGAGATTCCAGAGGAACCATGGAGGTGTTTGTTTCATGGGGTAAGAATGCCAATTAAACATTACCTGAGAACATTGCTTCCCCATCTAATGAATGCAGCCGAAAATGTAATACCTCGGCAGTGGCAGAAGATAGAAAGTTCTAAGATGGGAAGTTGGTGTAAAAAAGTGGATGAGATTTACAATATGGAATATCTCAGGTTCTGTGGAGAGGAGGGAATAGAACGATTTGAAAGTAAATGGAGGGTCTGGAGAGAGTTTACGCTGTCAAGGAGATATGTAGAATTAAAGAGAGCAGAGGAAGGGGGGAGGTCGGGAGCCACGGCAGAGGGGAGGGGGTATAAATAATGGTAAATAGTATTTGGTGGTTGATAAGTGTATTTTTATATTTGGATATATATTTGTCATAAAGAAAAAAACAATAAAGAAATTGGAAAAAAAAAAAGTGCCCGCAGCTCTCACACTGGGGCTGCAGGGGAGGCGCTTTACAGGCCCAAAAGCGCCTAAAAAACGCCTCAGTGAAAGTAGCCTTAGTGACACTTTTTGGGTACCAGTGACACTAATAGAGTGATCAGTGCTAAAAAAATGCACTAACAATTTATAAATGACACTGGCAGGGAAGGAGTTACCGTTGGCAATCAAAGGGTTAAATGTTTTCCCTATGTGTGCTTTCTAACTGTAGGGGGATTGCTTTGACTAAATGAAAACAGATTTGTGGTTCTGCTTAGCAGAAACACAAGATCTCCATTTTTCTCTCTGGCAGAACCGCGGTCTACATAGACCATCGTTCTGCCTCTCTCTATGTACGATTGCTGGCTTCCCAGTGGACATAGTGTCCGCCAGACCCACTATTTGGCTCCCGCTGTTTCCAAACACAGCAGAAGTGAGGCTCTGGCGAAGAAGATGACGACGTACGGGTATGTGATTTTGCACTTAAGGGCCGCCCTGCCGCAGTACATGTAAGTGGAGCAGTCCTTAAGTGGTTGAGCTTTAACATTAAGGCGGCTTCAGATCCACTGCGCTTTGGCCAAAGCGCAATGTACCCCGTGTTTTGGTGCGGGTTAGCTGCGCTTTCCCATAGACTTCTATTATGTCCTGTGGTTTTGGTTTGTTTTCTGACAGTGCACCAAAAGTCGCTGCGAGGCTGAGCCAGATGCCTTTCAAGGCTCCTGAGTGGATCCCGACTCCCGATTTTTCCCCAGCCAGAACCGGCTCTGTGATGTCAGCCGATGAAAAGCGACCACAGGAGTGCAGAAGAAATGCACTGCTGTGATCCACAGGAGAAGTACAGCCAAACAAGCTTTTTTTGTTCAGCCTGTGGGGTGAATAAAAAAGAATACATTCCTCCATCCACACAAGCGAGGTGTATGGTGGATCTCTTCCCTCCCAG
Organism: Lithobates clamitans; assembly: GCA_037952925.1. Taxonomy (NCBI): domain Eukaryota; kingdom Metazoa; phylum Chordata; class Amphibia; order Anura; family Ranidae; genus Lithobates; species Lithobates clamitans. The sequence continues at coordinate 2,897,111 of JBBGZY010001451.1, read as the reverse complement.
GCTGAGACATTGTATTCTGACAGTGGGACTCTCTGCTGGCAGTATAACCCCGATCAGAGGCTGCAGCTGAGATGCTGTTTGGCAAAAGTTTTCCAACATTTCTGTTTGGCAACGTCAACTTCTGTTGAACAGGGAAGGCCACACATGGATCATAATTTTGCTGGCTCTTGCTGAACTGGACACATTTAATCCATCTATGTCCAGCTTTACTCCAGTCATCTTTATTTTTTTAAAGTACAGAATACAGTTGGATAGAGTTAAATTTCTGTCAGATTCAATTTTCTGTCTGTGACATTTTCTTTCACTTACTGTTCATGTGACCTCCCTACAGAAATGAAAAAATACATTCAATTGTTAAAAAAAAAAAAAAAATCTTAAAATGTTTGCCTGTGGTTCTTTTGTGGGCTTTTGCGGGAATTGTAGAGCTTTTCTCAGCCGACACCGCTTGTTGATTTGTTTCCAGAAATCCATTAGCAAAAGCACACAACTCGGGTCCATCAAACAGTTGCCCATCCCCCTACTCCCATTTATACAAAGTACTCTAGTTGGTGAGATTTTAATGTTTAGCATTTAGAATGATACCGCTGTAGCTTAAAGCTTAAAACAAAATAACAAATACACCTACATTAATACAATGTACTTTCAGCAGTGATTTTTATCTTGATGAGAGTCCTCCTTTAAGTCCGGTCTGTACAAGTGATGGGATATAGGTGGGGCTGAGGAAGAGTGTCTCTTCTGGTCTTGCCCTTTCCCTTCACTCATGTCTGACCACCTGGAAACTGTTGGCTTCCTATGTAGAAAGTCTGTTCCTGTGTGTGTGTGATGGATTACTGGATAGAGGACATATCGGTGGCTTGGTGCCATGGATTGAGCAGTGGCTCAGTGTCTTTACTGTCTGCATCGTGTTTTATAACCAAGCTGCAACATAACACAGCCAATCAACACCTTCACGCCAGACAGAGCCCAAAGCCTGCCAGTAGTGGACTGGAATTCGATATTACGAATTGTCCTCAGCCATGTGTTTTCTGTATATTCTGTTATGCCAGGTTTAGTAGGATTGTGTACGGTTGAGACTGAGGGTACTTGTTTCAAAAATGTCATTAAAAAATAAGCCAAAGGAGTGGAAACAATTCTCACATACAAGTATATAAACCGTTACCAAAGGTTAGAAGATTTTGGTGTGTGATGACTCTTTATGAACCCCTTTGGCACATCTACATGGTAGGATCCTGCCCCTTGTTTGGATGACTTCATACACTTGGAAGGTGGTCTGCCTATGGAGGACTTTAGGTGGTAATTGTGACTTATTGCACACTGAGATTTTTTTTTTTTTTTTTATCTGTCACTATTTATAAATTCAAAGGCATGCCTGCAAAGAGAAAGGGTGATGCCTACTCTTTCTGCCACTTGCACTTTGTCACTTCACAAACTACACTCGCAGAAATATATTTAGCATCTGGCACATCCAGAATTGCCTGGTTCACTCTGCGTTCCATGGATCCTATCACTGACACCTACATCACTACTGTGTCTTCTAGCGACTTAGGGACTGGAGGAAAGAACCAGAGAACCAGTCTTCCGACACTCTCAGGAAGAGCTGAACACTGGATGTTTTTCATCCAGTGGAGCTTGTGGCATGTTTTCCATAGAAGGGGTAGGTATTAAAACTTTCTTGGCAGGCATACCTTTTGGTTTTGAGTTTTAAAACTGTGACAGAATCCTTTTAGGTGGTCATTTTAAGAGTGGTGTTAATTTTGGCCAATGCGTGTGTGCGGCTTCAGCCTGTTGGCTAGGTATAAAGATGCTGCTCATGGGTCCATATACATATGCAACTTCATATCTTACTAGACATGTGCAATTCGCTTCGGTCCGAATATAAATTCTGATGAATTTTGGGTTATTTAGAGATTTGGATTTATCGTAGATTCGTATGCTTCGTTTCGCATATTAGTTTTCTAACGAATTCGAAAGTTTCAGAACAATTTAGATTGGTCGAAAAATGATCAACTGTTTAGAATGCATTAAGATAAAAAGCCTTCTGTTTGTAGCAGCCCCTCTAACACTTACCTGAGGTCCCTCTCTGTCCAGCGATGTCCACGAGTGTCGCATCCGTATGAGATTCTCCCTCCTGATTGGCTGAGAATCAGCCATTTAGGGGAGAGAGGGGGCGGCCCGGGGCTCAGTGTCTGAATGGACATAAGGACCTGCGACTCGGCTTGGGTGCCCCCATAGCAAGCTTCTTGCTGTGGGTGCACTCAACAGGAGAGAGGGGCCATGATCACAGAGGAGGATCAGGGCTGCTCTGTGCAAATCCACTGCAATAGAGCAGGTAAGTATAACATGTTTGTTATTTTTATAGGGAAAAAAACGAGACTTTACAATCACTTTAAAGCCTAAATCAGAACTAAACTTTCTCAATCAACATTTACTATTTTTTCATGCTGCTAGCAGTAGTAAATAGATGGAAAAGTATATATTATAATAACTTGTTTTAAACTTTTTTTATTTCTTTAGTTACTAACTGATTTCTGGCCTATGTCAAAAATGATGTCATACATCCCAGGAGTCTTCATGGGCAGCTTTTCCTTTTATCGGGAGGAGGGGCCCCATCTTGTCTGCATGCCTGAGCTAATGGCAAATGGATTCCAGGAAGTAAATGCCAGATGAATCATTTGCCCTTACTCAAGAGTGGCTGCAGCTACAAACTCTAAAGCCTCGTACACACGATTCGATTGTTGGAAGGGGATTGTCTGTTGACAGACTGTTGTCATAAATTCCTAGTTAGTATGCTCCTTTAGACAATTGTTTTCCAATTTTCGGCCGAAAAAATGTTGGGTTGCAGGCTAGTAAATTTTCGGTGGACAACGTCTCTGATTTTTCGTATGATCAGTACAGAAATCCATCACACAAAAGTCGAAAGTACAAACACGCATGCTCGGAATCAATGCCCACCAAACACAAAATTGGCAGAAGGGGGCCAAAGGGTGGTGCTGGAGCTGAAATTCCTCGTAGTACGTCACTACATTCATGTTTGTGGCACAACAATTGTGTACTGTTAGTATGCAAGACAAGATCCTGGCACACGTCCTTTTGACGAAAATCAGATGCTCGGTTGGCCAACAACTGTACCGTGTGTACGAGGGTTTAGGGGGGTGTGTCAACAAAATAAAGCATGGAGACATGGGTGATGCTTTGAATATTCAAAAAATAACGTTTGTGATGCTCAGATACAGTTGCGTTGTACTTTTAAGTTTTTCCTTTTTTTTTTTTTCCCCAAGAGATGGTATTTACATTGTTTGAGAAGTATCCCTTGTGTTGTTGGATGCACTGTTCATTGAAATCTTTATTCTTATGCCCCCCATACCCCGCAGCTGTGATCTTCTGGTGCTGTAGGGGTTAATACGAGCTGCTAATCCTGTCACAAGCATTCATCAAAGCAGCAAACTATGCCTACCTTTTCTGGACCCTCCTCTATTCATAGAAGTTGTACTATCACTTTCCACAATAAAAAATGTGCTCTGTGTATGGAGGATGGGCAGATGAATGAAAGGTCCGCCTCCCCTATTCATAGTGGAGTGGGGGGGTTGTGAGTGGAAAGGGTGGGCATAGTTGTGACTTTTGATGACAGGTCCAGTGCCTTGTATTACACCTACAACAGGGGAAAATCACAGCTGTAAGGTATGGTGAAGTAGAGGAATGAACATTTCAACAGATAGAGCAAGGGATACTTCTCATACTTCTCATTCAATGTAAGTACCGTCCGTCCTCAGTACGGTTTAAAAAAAAAAAAAAGGCCTTCTCAAGCCGAGTGGTGAAAATTTAGTAATGGTCCTGCACTTGCCAAGCTTTTCCATAACATGCTTTTATTTTCTATGACCCTCAGCCCCAGTGATGGCAAGAAAGAAAGCCCGGATGTGAACAATGGGTCTCATCATATAAGTAACCACAAAGTAGTTCTCCAGCAGAGGCCATTCATGGAGCATCCGCTTGTCCAAAAACAAGGCTTGAGTCTGGATTTAACTCAGGACCAGCCCAAACCAAAGTGCAATGGGATTGTAACTTCAGAAGTGGTGGAAATTAGTGATGGATTGCCTACTCCTAGAATACAGACTGAAAGTTGTGACACTGATGCACCTTTTATTAAAAAACAAGAGCCTCCTGCTCCCCGATCTCCCTCTCATGGTACAAGAGGCCCTCCTTCCCCAAAACCTTCTTTACACAGACCGCTAGCTCCCAAGTCTGGGCCAGAGGACTCTCCTTCACTTAGTACTCAGATTCCTTCTAATGGATCAGCAAGTCCCCCTGCTCTTATAGAACGTGATTCCCCTCCTTCATATGAGGCTGCCATACAAAACAGGTTAAATGGAAAAGGACCAAATCTAACCGAGGACAGACCCGAATCACCCATCTATAGAGGGCATACCAACAAGGGGTACCAGGAAAATGAAACCCCTAGTAGATTACCATCAGATGACAAGGAGAATGAAGACAGTAATAGCACCATTTCCTCTCCAAGAAACTCTGGAGAAATTAAGGTATGTACCACCCTCTATTTCATCTCGTTATTATTAGACTGGCTGCAAAGAGGCTGCAGGAGATCAGCAGCACTGTTATGAAAAGATTACTGAACTGAAGAATAAAAAAAAAATAAAAAAAAATCACCATTGCTTTTTTTCTTAAAAATACAAAGTTCTGTAGCATCCCAATGTCATCTAGTAGTAAAGATTCACATTCCCTTCAGTCTTGCACAGTTGTACAGGCTCCTCTTCTGTACTGAAAATGCTTAGTCTCATTTCATTGCACACTGTAAACTTCTCACAACTTGCATTAGAAGCTGCAGCATGTCACACGGAGCCCACCTCATTTCCTGGCGGGGGACATTCAGCATCATTTAGCCCAGAAAATGAGGCCCGGGGACCGGATGTGGCCCTTTTCTTGCCTTATTTCTTATTGCACTATTCTTCCTACTGACACCAATTATTGGGCACTATTCCTCCCACTGACACCAATGGATGGGCACTATGCCTCCCACTGACACCAGTGGATGGGCACTATGCCTCCCACTGACGCCAGTGGCTGGGCACTATGCCTCCCACTGATGCCAGTGGCTGGGCACTATGCCTCCCACTGACGCCAGTGGCTGGGCACTATGCCTCCCACTGACGCCAGTGGCTGGGCACTATGCCTCCCACTGACGCCAGTGGCTGGGCACTATGCCTCCCACTGACGCCAGTGGCTGGGCACTATGCCTCCCACTGACGCCAGTGGCTGGGCACTATGCCTCCCACTGACGCCAGTGGCTGGGCACTATGCCTCCCACTGACGCCAGTGGCTGGGCACTGTGCCTCCCACTGACGCCAGTGGCTGGGCACTGTGCCTCCCACTGACGCCAATGGCTGGGCACTGTGCCTCCCACTGACGCCAATGGCTGGGCACTGTTCCTCCCACTGACGCCAATGGCTGGGCACTGTTCCTCCCACTGACGCCAATGGCTGGGCACTGTTCCTCCCACTGACGCCAATGGCTGAGCACTATTCCTCCCACTGACTCCAATGGCTGGGCACTATTCCTCCCACTGACGCCAATGGCTGGGCACTATTCCTCCCACTGACGCCAATGGCTGGGCACTATTCCTCCCACTGACGCCAATGGCTGGGCACTATTCCTCCCACTGACGCCAATGGCTGGGCACTATTCCTCCCACTGACGCCAATGGCTGGGCACTATTCCTCCCACTGACGCCAATGGCTGGGCACTATTCCTCCCACTGACGCCAATGGCTGGGCACTATTCCTCCCACTGACGCCAATGGCTGGGCACTATTCCTCCCACTGACGCCAATGGCTGGGCACTATTCCTCCCACTGACGCCAATGGCTGGGCACTATTCCTCCCACTGACGCCAATGGCTGGGCACTATTCCTCCCACTGACGCCAATGGCTGGGCACTATTCCTCCCACTGACGCCAATGGCTGGGCACTATTCCTCCCACTGACGCCAATGGCTGGGCACTATTCCTCCCACTGACGCCAATGGCTGGGCACTATTCCTCCCACTGACGCCAATGGCTGGGCACTATTCCTCCCACTGATACCAAGGTACAGCCCCCTTACCTGTGTTAAAAAAAAAGGTACAGCCCCCTTACCTGTGTTAAAAAAAAAGGTACAGCCCCCTTACCTGTGTTAAAAAAAAAAGGTACAGCCCCCTTAAGGTCTGAAGGAAAGTAAACTGGCCCTTTGTTTAGAGAGTTTGAAGACCCCAGATTTAGCCCTTTCCTCTCCAGCCCAACTGCCCCTGGTCAGCCCTTTCCTCTCCAGCCCAACTGCCCCTGGTCTGCCCTTTTCATTCATTGGATTTCAGTTCTCTCATTCATGGAGGCTCAGCTTCACCGCTGAGTGTTACCTAGGGTAATCTGCATGCAAATGTAGTCTGTCTAGTAACACTCAATGTTCCAGACTGACATTCACCCATCTAGACATTTTGATATTAGCATAACTCCTTCCAAAATCCAGACCACTGACTTTTGAAAGGAGTACTGAGTTAGTGTGCTGTGATGGTATGCATTGCATAGAGAAACAAAGAGACTCAATGATATGTGTCTAAAATAATTGATATGTGTCTAAAATATATATATATATATATATATATATATAGAAAGGTTTTATTTAAAAACTTAATTAGCTTGTTGCTGGGCAGGGAGGGGAACCAGGGAAAGCCATATATAAGCAGATTAAACTCTAGCTTTAATTGAACACAGAGTTAAACAAAAAGAGGATATAATATAATATTGTCTGCAGTGGAGCAATAAACAAGTATATGGAGAATTCCTGTGGTTTCTGGATTATCATTAGCAGATCTGAACAAAATGTCAAATGGCCTCCTAATTGGGAAGTTATTTTCAGATGTTGCAGGATCTTTGTGTCATGCTGCTCTGTGAAGGCTCGGGCTCTCATTATGGTGCCCTGGAGATCAATGCTTTCCCTCTCACCTCATAAATCACAACATTCTTCTTTTCCAGGAGACCAACGAGCAGAAGCTGCACAACATCGCCAACGAGCTGCTACAGACAGAGAGGGCCTACGTCAGCCGCTTGGAGCTCCTGCAGGTAATAAAGAGACTTTCTATCATTAGGTTTTCTCCCGTCATTTTCAACCTAGAAAAAAAAAGGGCAGAATTGGATGCAACAGGCTAAGAAGAATTTATCAAAACTGGATCAGAAAGAATCGGGGATTGCTGCATACGACAACCAATTGGCTTCTATCTTCAGCTTATTTCGTTTAGCGGAGACAGCTGGGTGATGCTGAGGCAAAAGAAGCTCCGACAGTATCTGCGCCACCCACAGTACGGTACCCAAGGCAAGGCGTGCTCTGCCTCTGCTATAGACCTGACCCTGGCTGGTGGCCATACGTCGGAAAAATTGGTTCATAAAAGAGTAGTGCTAGATGCCTGTCCCAAGTTATTGCCCTGACCTGATAAGCCTCCTGACCCCTCTGACACTGTAGGTTCAGTCCTATTTCAGCAATAGAGAATAATGGAACAAGAGACACAATTCTTTAGTGACACCGATATTAGGTTTGGTCAACAAGCATACCAACGAAAATATTCAGATAGGCAAAACCGTCTCTGCTAGAGCATAGAAACAGTACACACCAATTACAGTAGCAGCAATCAATTAGCAATGTTCAGCTGGCCTAAACAGTGCAATGTAACCAGATACAACCATTTGAATGCAACACTGGCAATGAAGAGGGGGAAGAGAGACTTACTAGTCGGCCACGGGTGCACCAAAGAGCGTACACGAACATATATATATATATATATATATTATAAACTAAGGTCCCCCTTTTATGATAGCCTCAGAGTGTTTCCTTAACTAAAGGAAAAGCAGTCAGAAGTCCAGGATAGCTGAGAAATCCTGATGTGGTGGTATCAGTTCATACCTCCCAACTTTTTGAGATGGGAATGAGGGACACCTATCAGCAAAAGTATGCAGGCATAGGACACACCCCCTGCTGCGCCCCCATAAAGGAGAATTGTACAAAAAAAACAAGATTGGTTAAACCCACAAGTGTTTTTTTACCACTACTATTCCTTTATATTGGCTCTTGGAATTTACAAATGCAGCAATTTAGAAATCAGATGAAAGGTTTAGTGCTGGGAAACACTTTTTGATAGATAAAAAGTGCATTTTATATACACCTATACGGATCAGACCAAAATGAGGGACAAATGAGGAGGAATAAGGGACAGAGGCACGTTGCTCCAAATCAGGGACAGTCCGTCGAAATCAGGGACATTTGGGAGCTATGTCAGTTGTCTTCTGCTAGCAATGGTGGGGCCTGTGAGCAGTGTTGAGTACTCCTAGGTCAATGAGGTTAAACAGATAAACAATCGCACTGCTTGCAATAGAGGGTTCTCAGTAACTGAGGTGTAAAGGTGTCTGCATGCAGTATGTCTAGACTGATGGATAACAGAGGTTGGGCGTCTGCCCGCTGAACAATCCTGAGGATATCCCCCCCCTCCTTCCCCAAGGAGACAGGGTTAGTCACCCAGTAGACTGACAGCAGGAATGGAACAATGACAGATGTGATGGGATGGATAATGGAAGTTTCAGGGCGAGATTGGACAGATGTGGTCCCGATCTAGTGATCTGCGTTACAGAAATGCAGATCTGCTGAGCTGAATGTCATGGTGGTTGGTTAAGCCACAGAGACCCACTGTGTCCACTTGTCCACTTGAAGAAGACAGCCCCAACTGTCCTGCCGAAAGTCGAGCGCTCCTAGACAGTGAGCCCGCCACTCGTAGTTAAGTATATCTGCTCCCCCAGAATCCTCCTTGCTTCACCAGCCTTCTGGTATGTGTAGTCTAGTCAGCACTCAGCAACACAGTTTGTATTGACAGAGGGACTACAGGTCCAAAGATATTTTGGTATCCAGAGGCATTTGCTCTGACTCGTCAAACAGGAAGTTCTGTAGTTAAAGCGGGGGTTCACCCACACCGCCAAAAAAAAAAAAATATTAAAAGCCAGCAGCTACAAATACTGCAGCTGCTGACTTTTAATACATGGCCACTTACCTGTCCCAGGGTCCAGCGATGTCGGCAGGGGACGCAGAGAACCCGCTCGGTTCTCGGCAGCTGCCGCCGCCATCCTAGGTGAGGGAATCAGGAAGTGAAGCATTGCGGCTTCACTTCCCGGTTCCCTACTGCACATGCGCGAGTCGCGCTGCGCGTCCCAAGTGGTCCCCGCTCTCTCCTGGGAGCTGTGTGTTCCCAGCAGACAGCACGGTGGGGACGGGAAGAGGCATAGACTCCCATGGGAGTCTATGCCGGAAGTGGGTGCAAATACCTGTCTTAGACAGGTATCTGCACCCCCCTCCCCCCTGAAAGATGCCAAATGTGACACCGGAGGGGGGGAGGGTTCCGAAAAGCGGAAGTTCCATTTTTGTGTGGAGCTCCGCTTTAACCTAATACCAAACACTAGAAGGAAAGGCTTAATCCCCATATCCTAACTGACACCTGGCTACAAAAGCTTTAACACATTTCCCATACTATGTAGCTGCACAGCACAGGATCAGTGTGCAATACTTTACAGCCTCTTAGCAGGTAAAGAGCCTGTATATACTTTTGAATAGCTCTGTTGGTTGTTGGTGATCTTCAATATAACTTTTTAATATGGTCTATATGAAGAACATGTATACATGACATAAGCCAAAAAAAAGTAATAAAGCCCAGCATTTCAAAATGTTAATATTTTATTGTAAAAATTGTGTTTAGCCTGATATATAGGGAATGTTCTATTTTTAAAAAAGAAAAGCTCCAAATAAATTTGGATCCAACCTCCTAACAAACCCAGGAGTCATGATTGTAGTTTTCCCCTGTAGCGCCACCTTCTGTTCTGTGGAAAAGCAGAGTTCATGGGGTCTATTTATACATGCGAGAAAGGGGAGAAAAAAAATATTGTTGGCCACAGTGACCAATCAGAACCCTTATTTCATTTTCTGAGCTAGTAATTGATGAAACCTGATTAAGCAACAGCTCAAGTTTGTTCCGATTGTGCTTTTCTTGAATTAAGAAGCTGGTTGGTTATTCAGAGCCAGCCTGTTCCCATAACTGGAATATTGAGGAAAAAGAAGAAGCAAAAAGTACTCTTGCGCACAGGTGTATTGGCTAAAAAGTCCCAAGGGTTCAAGAAGGACTATGGATTTCGGCCTTGCTGCTCTCAAAGGATGGGATTGTCCTAGTGTTAAATGAAAAGAAGAAAAAAGAGCGCACCAGCCTAGTGCATTATCCTTGACAGATTTAATAATTAAAAAACAAGAAAAAACTACTCACAAAGGTCGGAGAAAAAAATCGCATGGAGGCATACGGACTACTGCTGGCTAACGCGTTTCGAAGGTTACCCTTCTTCATCAGAGGCTCTGATGAAGAAGGGTAACCTTTGAAACGCGTTAGCCAGCAGTAGTCCGTATGCCTCCTTCCTGGGACCTGGAAAACTGCTACCACTGGAATAATTGCCTCTGTACCATGCGATTTTTTTTTCTCCGACCTTTGTGAGTAGTTTTTATCTTGTTTTTTAATTATTAAATCTGTCAAGGATAATGCACTAGGCTGGTGCGCTCTTTTTTCTTCTTTTCCTGGAATATTGAGGGTAGGGTGATCAGAGCTTTAATGAAACATAGGCTGATGATCAGATAGTGGTAACTGAAGTCTGTGTGCTTTTTTGGTTTTATTGAAGTATGCACCTCTTCTAGCGGAATGGCTTAGTGGTTAGTACTTATGCCTGGCAACACTGGGGTCCTCTGCTCAAATTCCCCATGGAGTTTGTATGTTCTTCCCGTGTTTGTGTGGGTTTCCTCTGGGTACTCCGGTTTCCTCCCACACTTTAAAAACATGCCAGTTGGTTAATTGGCTCCTTTCTAAATTGACCTTTATATGTATGTGAGTTCGGGACCTTAGATTGTAAGCTCCTTGAATGCAAGGGCTGATGTACAATATGTAAAATGCTGCATTAATTGTTTATATAAATGCCTGTAATAAATGAAAACTCTGATCTGTCTCTTTATACTCTGCAGACGTTTAATACAGCACTGGATAACGAAGCCAAGAAAGGTTCTTTCCCCGTTGATGTTCCATACAAGATATTCTCTAATATTGTGTCCATTCACAGCTTCCACTCCTCTTTCCTCCTGCCAGAATTGGAAGGCAGAATGAGAGAATGGTAGGTAGCAGGACCTGGATGGGGATGCCTATGGCCAAATATTACAGGTGTAATAACACTGATTACCTCGCTCAGATCACACAGTCTCTCTGAAGATCAGACTGGTAACTGAATATGAAGTCCAAATCTGTGCTCCACATTCAGCAACCTCCAGCAAACCTCCATGCAGGTTGATCATATGCAATGTAACATCCATGTAAGCTTCAGTTGAACTTGATGAAACCATATGTGAGATCTGTTTTACCTGCCAAAGGATTTGTACTTTTGCCCATCCAGCTCTAATATACAATCTTTTGTCCTGTAATGCCCGGTCCTAATCACAGCATTGAACTGCTGGCACTGCAGGGGTTAATAACTTTGAGTCTGACATTACAATGTATTTCAGAAGCTCCTCTCCTTCACTGGCGAAAAGTTAATTTATTGATTTCATTAACCACTTAAGGACCGGAAGGATTTACCCCCTTAATGACCAGGCCATTTTTTTGCGATACGGCACTGCGTCGTTTAAACTGACAATTGCGCGGTCGTGCAACGCTTTGCCCAAACAAAGTTTATGTCCTTTTTTCTGTCTTTTTTTTCTTTTCTTTTTCTTTTTTTATGTCTTTTTTTAATACCTCTGTAGTATTTATTTTTTGCGCTATAAACAAAAAAAAAGCTAAAATTTTTGAAAAAAAGCTATATTTTTTAAGTTTTCCTATGATAAATATCCCCCCAAAAATATAAAAAAAACTAATTTATTCCTCAGTTTAGGCCAATATGTATTCTTCTACATATTTTTGGTAAAAAAAATTGCAACAAGCGTATATTGATTGGTGTGCGCAAAAGTTATAGCGTTTACAAAATAGGGGATAGATTTATGGCATTTTTATTATATACGGTATATATATATATATATATATATATATATATATATATATATATAATATATTTTAGTGGTAATGGAGGTGATCAGTGATTTTTAGCGGGACTGCCACATTGCTGCGGACAGATCGGACACTTTTTACATTTTTTTGGGACCGGTGACAGTTATACAGCGATCAGAGCTATAAAAATGCACTGGTTACTGTATAAATGACACTGGCAGGGAAGGGGTTAACACTAGTGGTGATCTAGGGGTTAAAAGTATTCCCTAGGAGTTGTTTCTAAGGGGGGGGGGGTGTACTGACTGGAGGATGAGAGAGATCGCTGTTCCTGATCACTAGGAACAGACGATCTCTCTCTAATCCCCTGTCAGAACGGAGATCTGTTTGTTTACATTGACAGATCCTCGTTCTGGCTCTCTGTGGAGTGATTGCGGGTGGACATGCAGACATTGCGGACGCCGGTCACGCGCACGGGTTTTCAGGCACGCGCGTGCCCACTGTATCGATTACAGGAACCGACCAGCAGCTACGGCGATTTGCACAATAGAGCCAACCTGCCGCAGTATAATGACGGCGGCTCGTCAGAAAGTGGTTAAGGAGGAACTGCGGTCTTCTCGCATAATTTGTAATAGAAACATCTTTGCCATTCTGAAGCTTCCCTCCAACCACTTTGCATATTATTTTATATATACTGTGATTCTGTACTTGCCAAATATGCTGCAGAAATCTCCCTCCACTAAGTCTGGCTGCATTCATTTTAACTGTGGGCAGCTCACTTCCTGGGTTTACACAGACACACAGAGGCACACCTCCAGATCTGCAGCCCTCATTGGCCCTCTTATGACTCATCCCCCTCCCTTCCTGGCAAACTCTCAGGAGAGTGAGAGAGAGAGCTGTGCATGATGTCATAAGCCTAAGCTTTTTATTAGACAAGAAACAGGAAGTGGGCTGTATAAGGTATTTACTGGCAGAAAAAAAATGTTTTACTATCCAAAGTTAAAACAACAAGAGCAGAGAATTAAATAGATGATAAGATGAAAAAATGACTAAAGTTACGCTTTAAAGGTAACATGACGAGTGGAGGAGGGGCAGATAAATGATAGAATCCTTACCCCCATTCACAGACCGTGTTACATTCAGTGAAATCAATGAATGGACTTTTGTCAATGGAGGAGAAGGGGGACAGGGGTGGGCCAGCAGCTTCTGAAATACATTGCAATGTTAGACCCAAATCTATTATTGCCCGCATGTTCTGGAAGTTCACAGCTGTGAAGAGGACCGGGCATCACAGAACAGAAGATTCTTCATTACAGCTATGTAACTGCAGCAGTAGGTAAAAAAATGAACCTCAGACATTTAATGATGTGTTGGGCTCCATGTACACTTGCAGTTACTAAACTTTAGTTTAGGAGCTTTTGGCGTTTTTCTGCCAAAGCTCCTAAACTCAACTCCATTTAAGCCTATGCGTCCATGTACATTGTACACATAGGCTTTTAGGATCGTTTAGGAGCTGCTGCACTTAGGGGAGGTTCTACCTCCCTCTCCTGAATATCTCCAAGATAGGAACATTTTGACCACCGGCTGCAAAATGTTCAAAATCGCAGCGGCGGTCAAAATATTTCAAGTGTACATGAAGCCTTAATAAATTGTCTAGATGTGTGCCTAGATGTCCTCACATTCTCCCCTATGCTCAAGCAGTGAACTGTCTAGATGTCTGCCTAGATGTCCTCACATTCTCCCCTATGCTCAAGCAGTGAACTGTCTAGATGTCTGCCTAGATGTCCTCACATTCTCCCCTATGCTCAAGCAGTGAACTGTCTAGATGTCTGCCTAGATGTCCTCACATTCAGTAAAAGGCTATGGGCCCTGTATTGTATTTGATGTCAGAGGACCTACAGCCGCTGGAGGACAGGGCAGAAGAGGTTGCAAGGACCGGTATAGCCGTTCAAAGGAAGCCTGCAAGAATGGGGGATTGGATAAGTAAAACTGCTTTTTCTAGTCCCCTACACCTAAAGGAGCATTAAGCCCTTGCAGTAGGGCTGCCCCCAGCCCAAGTGAACTTTTACTTTTCCCAGAATTCAGCTTTAACAAGTTTTTACATGAGCATTTTTCCACTGATGTGTGCATTTATAGGGAGTCAATGGAGGTCATTTAAATATGGAAATGCAGTTTCGTTTGGAATTAATAGTCACAAATTGAAGGGTCATTTAAAAAAAAAAGTCAGTAGCAACAAATACTGTAGCTGCTGAATTTTAAGAAACCGAAACGCACCAGCTTAGAAGTCCAGTGCTGTGGTCACCTTGACCAGATATTTGCCAGTCTTTGGATCCCTAGCGACGCCATGTTGGTAGTGGGAGCTGGCTGTGACTTCTGCTGATTCAAGCTGGCTCCCCACTGCACATGTGCAAGGTCGTGCTGCATTGTCAGTTTGGTTCTGTAGCCTCCTGGGAAGTAGGGGGGGGGGGGGGGGGGGGGAACAAACTTGTGTAATGTTTGCCTAGGCTAACATTGCGGAAGTGGTCATGGTCAGAAAAAGGTACCTGCTCCTGGAAAAAAAAATTAAGTACGGTGGGGGGTGTGATTTGTTGGGGGAATTTAAGTGAAGATCTGCTATAATTGGAAAAAAAATCAGATTTAGAGAAGCCTGGCATACGTGGTATTATGTCGTTAAGGATGTATGGGTTAATGAATTGAACCCATTCATAGAATGAATGGTATAACCAACAATGGCAATTAAGTGGTAAGACAGAGAAAAGGCTTTCAATTGATTATACAGTAAGTGTTTGTATAGCCATGTCTGAGCAGCAGCTTGGGAGAAAACTTTGTTACTGGCTAGACTGTCCATCAGGTTAACACAACGAGTGATCATGTACTAAAAGCAATAATCCGTTTTATTGAATGATTTTGGTAGATCTTTGTTGTATTTTTGCTTAGAACAGAACACTTCTCAAGCAGTCTCTGCTTCTAGCCAGCCCTGACTCTCCCAGTGTTATCCTGCAGTGTGACATCTGCAGTGGGTGGAGGTGCTGGAGAACAGGACTTGTCATCCGGCGTCAACCGATTTGTCATCCTTTTGTAGCATTTGGGAGAGCCGGGGAGCTCTGGTCTTCTGCAGCTGCATCTCCGTCTTCTGCATTGTGGGCTCAAGGCTCTTTTTTTTTTTTTTTTTTTTTAACAATTGTATAATCCATAGTGATGTCTTTCAGTTGAACATTCTTTGTGGCCTTGTCTAATTTTATATGCACAGTCAGATCATAGTTATTATTCAATTTTATTAAATTATTCTCTTTGATTTTCCTGTGATGTGAGATTTCATGTGATGAGACAGATTTCAGTGCTTAGAAGATTTTTTTTTTTTTAATCCGTTTTCATCTGTGCAATTTATCAAAGGCGTTCTTCAAATCTTTGTTGCCTCAGATAAAGAAAATCACCTGTACATCGGCCTTAATCACTGGCAAAGGCAGAAACTCCACTGAATTCAGTGTAATCTATATATGTGTAGAAGAGGCATATTTATATTTATAAAGTGCCGAATGTGACATTCCCCGAACATTCTCTGCAGGTGAATCTTCCAGTGGTTGATTTTCCACCAGTGAGGCTGCATTCACACCTGAGCGTTTTCAGCTCATAAAACGCCCGAAAAAACTCCCTACAAGCAAAATCCCATTCATCTTAATGGCACCTGTTCACATCTGAGCGTTTTGTCACCTGAAGCAAAACGCCTGAAAAATGCCTTAAGCTCAAAAAAGAACATGAGCTTCTTTGGGGCAGATTACAGGCATTTTTCTGCTTTTTACATTGGTGACCTTTACAAAATTGCAGCAAAAACGTGGCAAAACGCTTGACTTTGAAACGCTCAGGTGTGAATGCAGCCTGAATGTTTTGTTACAGCCACTTTGACTGTTTTATAAATATGCCCCAAAAGTGTAACAAGCAGTCAGATTTAGGAAGTATGCCACAGTGCTTCTGGTTAAAGCTGGCCATAAAATAAAGTAGAACTATAAGCAAAACCTTTTTTTTTTTTTTTCAAATTTTTATCTCAACGCTGAGACCTGATTGGAGGGAAGGGACACACCCCCTTCACACAAGAACAGAGCTAAGGCTGTCAATCAGCTGGAGGTCCCTCCCCCGTCACCTTTTTTCTCTTGGTGTCAGGAAAACTTGTCAGAAGTGATCCATGCTGATAGCAGAGGAATGAAACAGCAGTGAGAAATGACACTTACTGCTCAGTTGAGACAAGTATACATTATAGAGGGAAATGCTTTGTTCATATTTCATGTCTGAGGTTTACAACCACTTTAAGTGAAGTGTAAACTTACTTTGTTGAGGGAACAGCCTTATATACTCCTTTTAGTAAATCCCCCATTGTGTGTAATCCCAGCTCAAAGGGCAGCACCATTTACCAAATGTCCATCAGACAGTCTTGATTTCCAATGTTATTTGTAGACTGTTTCTCATGTGTTCATACTGTACTGTCAGGTGCAACAATCCGCGGATTGGAGATATATTACAGAAGTTAGCGCCATTCTTGAAGATGTATGCTGAGTATGTCAAAAATTTTGACAACGCCATGGAAACGGTGAAAACGTGGATGGAGCGGTCTACGCAATTTAAACATGTCGTGGAGGAAATCCAGGTGAGGATTTGTCTGACTATATAACCTAGTTCTAATACCATTTTAAAACTGATCTCCAACCTTCCTTTCAGTCTAGCAGTTGTACAGGGTCCCCACCCTGTAGAAAAATTGCTTCTGATTTCACTGCACACTGAGAGCTTCTCACAATGTGCATTAGAAGCTGAAGCAAGTCAGATAAGAGCCTACCTTATTTCCTGGCTGGAGGTCGTCCAGTATCATCTAGTGCTCTCTGCCCCAGCTGCACTTATTGGCCCGTCCCTTTTTATTCATTTACCCTTATTGGCCCGTCCCTTTTTATTCATTTACCCTTATTGGCCCGCCCCTTTTTATTCATTTACCCTTATTGGCCCGTCCCTTTTTATTCATTTACCCTTATTGGCCCGTCCCTTTTTATTCATTTACCCTTATTGGCCCGCCCCTTTTTATTCATTTACCCTTATTGGCCCGTCCCTTTTTATTCATTTACCCTTATTGGCCCGCCCCTTTTTATTCATTTACCCTTATTGGCCCGCCTCTTTTTATTCATTGGATATCAGTTATTTCAGTAATTGAGGCTCAGAATTACTTGTGGATGTTACCTATGGGAGTTTACATGCAAATGCAGCCTGACAAGGAACACCCACTTGACTCCTCCCACCCATAAAAATATTTATTCCCCGTCATGAGAAGACAGTGATTATTGTTGGCGGCAATAGCAGCCACTAGGGATAATCGCACGTAAATCCGGGCTGATTGTACCCAAGTTGATCGATAAACTTGGTACAATCAGCCTAGTCACGCAGTTCGAATCTCTGCCGGTTCCTGCTGAACTGGCCAAGATTCGAACCTTTGATGACCGACCTTACAAAAGTAAAGAGAATAAATATATACTGTGAAAATTAGAAAAAAATAACCCTTTTAAGAATGTAGAATAAATGTATGTTCCTTCCAGAAAACATTAAGCAATAATTGTGTACATTTTCTGGCAACTTTTACCCTGACTAGAGCCCCACTTTAACCTGTGAGCTCAGTCCCTTCCTCTGGGGGACATACAATTTTACACATAAAAACTGGTCCCCTTTATATGGAAGGTGACAGCTCCACATCCCTAAGGCTATGCCTTGACATTCTCACTTGTGCCCTTGCCAACGACCTAATTTGCAGTGCCCTCTAGTGTTGATAATTGAAATGGCGTGGTGCATTTGTATTAATATTTGTAAGTGGGATTGTAGAATTTTTTTATTTATTTTTTATTTATTACAGGCACCGTTAATTTACGCAGCCCTTTACATATACATTGAACATTCACATCCAGTCCCTGACCTCAAGGAGCTCACACTCTAATGTCCCTAACTCACATTCATACATACTAGGGCCAATTTAGATAGGATCCTATTAACCTACCAGTTTTCGAAAGTATTTATTATGTAGCCAACCAGAAACCATCTTTTATTCCTCTAAGGATATTGCTGGGAGGTGGTTGGCTGCTCTGGGTTGCTGGACCTGCCTGCAGTGTGTACCCTGTAATGAAATAAAGTCGCTGACCTGAAGTTCTGCATGTCTTTTCTAGAGGGAGGGAAAATGTGGAAGTTTAACCCTTCAGCACCATATGTTAGAGCCTGTGCAGAGGATCCCGCGATATGAGATGCTCCTTAAAGATTACCTCCGCAAACTGCCGCAAGACTCGTTCGACAGGACAGATTCAGAAAGTAAGATTTTGTAATGACAAGTGTTTTTTTGTTTTTTTTTCATTTAAAGGGACTCTTTGGTTTTTTTTTTCATCCAATTGATGTGGGATTCATTTAAAATGGCAGACTCTGTAGACAAACGAACAGACAGAACTTCCCTTTTGATTGATTTAGATTCTGTTTAGATCAGATTCGAGCAAACAGAGTCAATCAGCCAGAACAGAAAATGATAGATCGTTTTGAATCACTTGGCAGCACCAAGATACTTTGCTCATTGATACGATCGTATTTTAAACAATCCAATTATGAGATTTCAAAACATATAAAAATAAACAACTATCCTGCGCTTCATACACAAAAGCAGCTACCAAAAAGGAGCGATATATGAAACCTTTATTAAAATTGATTGTAAATTGCATCACTTTAAAATCAAGGTATACAGTCAGGTCCATAAATATTGGGACATCGACACAATTCTAATCTTTTTGGCTCTATACACCACCACAATGGATTTGAAATAAAACGAACAAGATGTGCTTTAACTGCAGACTTTCAGCTTTAATTTGAGGGTATTTACATCCAAATCAGGTGAACAGTGTAGGAATTACATCAGTTTGTATATGTGCCTCCCACTTTTTAAAGGGGCCAAAAGTAATGTGACAGATTAACAATCATCCATCAAGCTTTAAGTTTTTAATACTTGGTTGCAAATCCTTTGCAGTCAATTACAGCCTGAAGTCTGGAACACATAGACATCACCAGAGGCTGGGTTTCATCCCTGGTGATGCTCTGCCAGGCCTCTACTGCAACTGTCTTCAGTTCCTGCTTGTTCTTGGGGCATTTTCCCTTCAGTTATGTCTTCAGCAAGTGAAATGCATGCTCAATCGTATTCAGGTCAGGTGATTGACTTGGCCATTGCATAACATTCCACTTCTTTCCCTTAAAAAACTCTTTGGTTGCTTTCCCAGTATGCTTCGGGTCATTGTCCATCTGCACTGCGAAGCGCCGTCCAATAAGTTCTGAAGCATTTTGCTGAATATGAGCAGGTAATATTGCCTGAAACACTTCAGAATTCATCCTGCTGCTTTTGTCAGCAGTCACATCATCAATAAATACAAGAGAACCAGTTCCATTGGCAGCCATACATGCCCACGCTATGACACTACCACCACCATGCTTCACTGATGAGGTGGTATGCTTTGGATCACGAGCAGTTCCTTTCCTTCTCCATACTCTTCTCTTCCCATCACTCTGGTACAAGTTGATCTTGGTCTCATCTTTCCATAGGATGTTGTTTCAGAACTGTAAAGGCTTTTTTAGATGTTGTTTGACAAACTCTATCTGGCCTTCCTGTTTTTGAGGCTCACCAATGGTTTACATCTTGTGGTGAACCCTCTGTATTCAGTCTGGTGAAGTCTTCTCTTGATTGTTGACTTTGACACACATACACCTACCTCCTGGAGAGTGTTCTTAATCTGGCCAACTGTTGTAAAGGGTGTTTTCACCAGGAAAATAATTTTTCGGTCATCCACCACAGTTGTTTTCCATGGTCTTCCGGTATTGCTGAGCTCACCGGTGCATTCTTTCTTTTTAAGGATGTTCCAAACAGTTGATTTGGCCACACCTAATGTTTTTGCTATCTCTCTGATGGGTTTGTTTTGCTTTTTCAGCCTAATGATGGCTTGCTTCACTGATAGTGACAGCTCTTTGGATCTCATAGTGAGAGTTGACAGCAACAGATTTCAAATGCAAATAGCACACTTGAAATGCACTATGGACCTTTTATCTGCTCCTTGTAAATTGGATAATTAGGGAATAACACACACCTGGCCATGGAACAGCTGAGCAGCCAATTGTCCCATTACTTTTGGTCCCTTAAAAAGTGGGAGGCACATATAGAAACTGTTGTAATTCCTACACCGTTCACCTGATTTAGATGTAAATACCCTCAAATTAAAGCTGAAAGTCTGCAGTTAAAGCACATCTTGTTCGTTTCATTTCAAATCCATTGTGGTGGTGTATAGAGCCAAAAAGATTAGAATTGCGTCAATGTCCCAATATTTATGGACCTTACTGTACGTATGTATTATATGTATGTATCATAGCACTGCGAATGATTATGAGGTTACATTGTGGAAACTGAGATGCAGGCAAAAATTTACAATCGTAAGTCTCATAAATATATTAAATATCAAACAATATCACTTTCCTGCGTGTGGCAGATCGATCAAATGGGTTGCTGACTATAGATTGATTATTTTTATTGGAAATGATGCATTTGGAAAAGAAATTGATCATCTATCCAGTAGTGTATTTAGGTTTTGTCCTGCCCTAGGCCTGACTAAACTCGTGCACCCCCTAATTTACATATGACCCACCCCTTCTTGTCAAGGCCACACCCCTTGCTGTGGGGACACTAGTTCTGAGGGCCTGGGGGGGGCAATGGATTCCTTTAATTTGCATAGATTTCCTCTCACTTCCTGTTTGCCTATGGGGCAGGAAGTGAAGGGAAATCTCTGCAATGGTACAGGGATGGTAAAAAATAAGCTGACAGGGGCTATAACCACCCAGCCCACAGTTGCAGAATGCCGGCCCCCTGCATACTGGAAGCAGTGCGGCCGCTTTATGGGGGCGCTAGACTAATTTGCCTCTAGCGCAAGCCGGCGGGTACTCTTTCCGTGCGGCCCCCTGCAAAGTGCTGCCCTAGGCCAGGATACAGCATTTCATTTATCATAGCATGTATGATCAGCATTACCAGAAAATGTCATTCCAGCCTAAAAGTGCCACCAACTGGTGAAATGTGGCATTGCAGCCCATTCTCTGTGAAGTGGATATGGCATATAAGGGTTTTATTTAACATTTTGTTTCAGTGTCTGTACTGATTGCAGTCCCTTTTCCTTTAGAGTCACTAGAGATCATTTCAACTGCTGCAAGTCACTCCAACACAGCGATCAGGAAAATGGTGAGTCCATTATCATTGCATTTTGTTTCCATAAGACATGCATATGTATACTACTCACAGGGACATGTGTACAGAAAGCATCAATAGATAAACTGGCCTATGTTTGATATATGTACTGAACTACAATTGTCATAAAGTTAGGCACACTACTAGGCCAAATTTTGAGAATTGTAGTTCGTTGGCAGCTGGGGACCCACAGTTTTTACGCTATATATCTAGAATGGATGTTTAAAGTAACATCTCTGATTAACTTGTATCTGTAGGTGTGGGGCAAATGGTACACTGCAAACTGGAAGAGTAGGGAGGATAGGCATTGTCCTTGTTTTTGTAGATATGAAGGTGTTAGGATGGTTTGCAAAAGACAATCTCTGATCCACCTCTTCTACTATTAAAGTATGTTCAAATCCAAAACCATTTTAATAAGATAGGGTAGGGTTAAATCCCTTGTGTTTTTTCTTTTTTCTGTCTGTGCCCCATTGGAGAGATTATCCTTCATTTCCTGTCCTGGAGACACAACAGGAAGTGAGAGGAAATCTTTTCAAAGTGACAATTGTTACCAGAACTGGTGTCCTCATTGGAAGATTTCACCTCAATTTCAAATGTAAAATATTGCATTTCCCATCCCACCTCATGTCCCGGTGACAATGGTCACCAGGGGAAATAGAGAAGGTGAATCTCTTTAGCGGGACACAGACCACAATAAATACCTCTCAGAGGTTCTAATCCCTCATCGTTTTATACAAAACTTGTATAATTACAAAAACAACATTTTTTTCAGATACACATAACTTGGCAATTTGAAGCAAGACACTATGGGGAAGATTTACTAAAACTGGTGCCCATAGAATCTGGTGCAGCTGTGCATAGTAACCAATCGGCTTCTAGGTTTTTGCCCTTGTTCACCCTGAAGGTGGGTTTGAAATCAATTTCAAACCTGCATTTCGGTGTGAGTTTGGGGGCAATTTGAAAGACATCTGTGTGGGTTCATGCACAGATGTCTATTGAAATCGCCCCTCAAAGTCGCCAAAGTAGTGCAGGAACTACTTTTGGAAATCGGTGCGGTGCCGCACAGTCAGGGTTGCACCGATTGGGACAGTGCCGTTGCCGGCAATGGGCTGCACTTTGGCATGTTAAATCGCTCAGATGTGAACGGGGCTTATTGTTAAAGCTTAATTGAACAAGCTGAAGTAAGAAGCTGATTGGTTACTATGCACAGCTGCAACAGATTCTGAGTGCTCCAGTTTCAGTAAATCTTCCCCCTGTGATTGAATCCTAATGGTTTTGATCATTGTTTATATCACATGCTGTTAAATGGTATAGAAGGTTTATTTTCTATGCTTTGATCTTCTACCAGTCCCTTAAGATATCACACAGATTAGGCATTCTATTCAGTTACATCTTTTGTGCTGATGTTTTAGGAAAATTTGAAGAAACTACTGATGGTGTATGAAATGCTGGGAGAAGAAGAAGACATTATGCACCCTTCCAACGAGTTTATAAAAGAAGGACAGATCATGAAACTTGCTGCTCGCAACACATCAACCCAGTACAGGCATCTTTTCCTGGTATGTCCTGTTACTTAAAATGTACCTTTGGGATAAAGAATAGGAGTTAAATATAATGTTTAACATCCCAGCTTGGTTGATCTCATGCCTTCAATACCAGGAGCTTTAATATGTTTTCTCTACAGCACATCCCTTAGACCCCTTTCACACTGAAGCGTTTTTCAGGCGCTTTTGGGCTAAAAAAAGCGCCTGAAAAATGCCTCCCCTGCAGTCTCAGTGTGAAAGCCCGAGTGCTTTCACACTGAGGCGATGCGCTGGCAGGACGTTAAAAAAATTCCTGCAAGCAGTGTCTTTGGAGTGCTGAAGGAGCGGTGTATACACCTCTCCTTCACCGCTCCTGCCCATTGCTCCTGGTCATTGGCCGAAAACCACCCCAAAAACGATGGGAAAGCGTTGTTAAAAATAGCAGCGCTTTACCGCCGACGCCCCAGTGTGAAAGGGGCCTTATATCCAGTGCCAGGAAGCATGCACAAAAACAAATGGTGAATAGCTGAATAACTATGGCACCCCCTGCATCACTTTACATTAGCATTACCCAGCTGATCCTGGCAGCCAGTTAGACCCCTTTCACACTGGGGCGGTTTGCAATCGTTATTGCGCTAAAAATACCATCTGCAAACCGACCCAAAACAGCCGCTGCTGTTTGTTCAGTGTGAAAGCCCGAGGGCTTTCACACTGAAGCGGTGCGCTGGCAGGAGAAGAAAAAATCTCCTGCAAGCCGCATCTTTGGAGCGGTGAAGGAGCGGTGTATTCACCGCTCCTAAACCGCTCCTGCCCATTGAAATCAATGGGACAGCGCGGCAATACCGCGGCTATAGCTGCGCTAAACGAGTGGTTTTAACCCTTTTTCGGCCGCCAGCGGGGGGGGTTAAAACCGCACCGCTAGCGGCCGAATACTGCGGTAAAACAGCGCTAAAAATAGCGCTGTTTTACCGCCGACACCCCCTACCGCCCCAGTGTGAAAGCAGCCTTATAAACAGACCTCAAATGTGACTGCTCCAGGAAAGCCTTTTTTAATCTTTTTTTATTAATGACTCTTTTGTAGTTCAACAACATGTTGCTGTACTGTGTGCAAAAGTTCAGCCTGGGTGGGGGGAAGTACAGTGTCCGAACAAAGATCGGTCTGGAGGGGATGAAGGTGGTGGAGACACAAAACGAAGATTACCGACACACCTTCCAGATCTCCGGTAAAGAGAGAACACTGGAGCTTCAGGCTGGGTAAGACAGCAGAATATTTTATTTTGGGAGGGGGGGGGGCAGTTGCATTTTCTGTAGCACTCTTATATGCTGCAGCAAGTTGCAATGCATTCCAGCACCTTGGAATGTACATTGGAACTTGTCCTGTTTTGTTTTTTTTGTTTTTTTATCTGCGCATACCAATGAGCATGTTTGTATGAACTGAAGCCATAGGGTATAAGGCAAATTGGTTTAATGTGTCGGGACTGCATTGTGTTGCAGCTACCTGTGTGAGTGAGCCCCGAGTAGCTGCAACACAATGCAGTCCCAACCCGTGCTTATCCTAAGGAATCCACATTACAGAATATACACACAGATTATAAAACATTTCACTACTCATAATAGTGCAATAACATCAATTTATTCATATGATATGAAAATCATCAATAATAAGGAAATATACTACATAATTGTCACTGTTCAATTACAAAATGTCTAAATGCTTTGTACATGAACAGTAGCACTTTGACAGCTACACTCTGGTATATGAGCAAGGTACTTACAGGAAAGGCTTAAAGCTAAGTGCCTCAGATTATATACCCACCTAGCCTCTTTCTGTAGTCATTTTCTTTTGTTTGTAATTCTTTATTTCTTTCAAAGACATCACATGTTAATTAACAGGATATAAATGTAACACATGACAGCATATACAGAGATGGTTGAGTCATAGGCATGTCACATAGAGGGTTATAGATCGAATCAGAAGTGGCAAACAAACAGGCCCCTTAATTATATGTTCAGTGTAGCGTATGTAGGGTTACAACCTTATGGTAGGGCAGTCCGAAAACCCAGCCTGAGATGAGCAAAAAAAAAACTTCTCAAGTATCATCTTAATAACCCGTTTGAGTCTGCATAGCAACCAAGACTGACTAGTGATAATAAAATTAAAATAAAAAAATTATAAAAAGAAATTCCCCGGCTGGCAGGAAGGGATTACCCCCGTGCGACCAGCTGGGTCCAGTTGTGGGAGCATAGATAGGCAATGTGTATCAAGATATTCTCATTATCTGGCTAAACTTTCCCCACAACTGGAGGGGATTGGGGGGGAAACAGAGGGGGGGGGGGCAGAAAAGGAGGGAAGAGGGGAAAAGAAAGAAGAGGAAGAGAATACAGCGGCGGTGGCGTTCCCCGGCCAGGCAGGCAGCCCAGGCCCCGGAATAATTCAGCCCGAGCCATCTCCTGGAGGTACGATTCAGAGTAAGTAATGTGTTGCCAAGGTCTCCAAGTCTCCCGAAAGGCCTTCTCCCTGTCGTACAGCGTGGCAGTTAGATCCTCCATATTGCGAAGTTCGTTCACTTTAGCATACCACTGCGTTTTTGTAGGTGGGGACTCCGATCTCCAACATAAGGGTATACATGCCTTGGCTGCGTTCAATAATTGAATGGTTAGAGAGGCTTTATATTTCTTGCTGTAGTCATTTTCTGTCAAAATTTCCACATCTTGGGTCCTCAAGGACCCTTTCTAAAGCTGCAAACTGGACTATAGAGGTGTCATGATTATGTTTCAGGGCCACATGTCTACCTATCGGTGTATATAGTAGTTTTTTTTTATATATATATAATAAATGTTGTCATATAGCCAAATATAGCCATATGCCAAAAGTTTCCAATTGTCTTGCTGACATAGAATGCCCCACATTTACAAAACATAATATAAATTACGCCTTTAGTTTGGTAATCCACATATTGTCTATTTTTGTGAGTGCATCCACTGGGACACACTAAGGAGGTCCACTCCAGGATCCACTGACAGTATACACATGATCCACATTCATATGTGCTCTTTCTGTTGTCCTCTATACAAGGTACCTCTACAAAATGACTTTTGACCAATTGGTCCTTAAGTGATCTAGCTTTCTTATACGCTATTTGAGGGTATTCTTTAATGTATTTCCTAAATATAAGGTTTTGAAGCTGCGTAGATGTAAACCGCCACTTATCCATAAAAATAAGGGAAATCAGGCCTAAGAAACAAAACGAAACTAAATCGGAGAGGTGCACAGAAGACTCATTTCTGGCTAAGTAGTAGGCATCTTGTAGTTTCTTCTTTTATCCAGAGCTTTTGCTTTTAAAATTGAAAAACCGAATACAGAATCCTTTAAAATGAGGCAAAGTCTGCATTACTTCTCTCCACTTCAGCGATGCGATATTCACAAGCCCTAGCACTACCATTGACCTATTCACGTGGTGTTCTCCTGGGTTCAGCATCTTGCGCCATCATAATTGGCCAACCTGGAATAGTATAACTCCTGTACAGCACCAAGGCATGCTGAGGATTTGCACAGAATTGTGCAGCTCGGTGTACATTCTAAATAAAGGCCACCATGCCTGGCTCGCTGTTTTTTTTCCGTTCAGCTTATATGCTGATTGAAAAAACGGATCAATTCCCTGGATGGAGAAATCTCCCCTGTCAGCTACTGTACTCAGATAGCTATGGTACGCGTTGCTGCCTGAATACACTGCATGTAATAGGATGTAGTCACAGATCGGTTGATATATTTTTTCACTTGGTTCTGTCGATCTAAAATCAAGCCGGGTGGTGCTTGTATGGTTATCCACAGTTTGCACTTTGGTTCATTCAGCAAGAATAGGCCACAATCTGAGCCGTCTTTGGGGACCTTAGGGCCAGTTCATCTGCATGGTGTGTTTTTAACGCATTGTGTTTTTTAGGTGTTTTTTACACGCTGTTTTGGCATTCTACCAATAAATCCTATAGAAGCCACGTTTTGATAAAAAGCACATCAAAGATACAGCATGCAGGACTTTTTCTTGCTGCACTGCATCTAAAACGTATGAAAAATGCACAGGTGTGAACGGGACCTCAAGTTTGCAGGCAGATAAGGAGTATTTATTGCAAAAGTGATATATTATGTCTTTTCTGCAATAAAAAGCCTTCCTGCAAGAATTATTTTCCAAGTTCCACTTTAAGTTTCTATTTTGTGTTTACCAAGCATTTCACTTCATTATGTACCAAGAGTTTAAAGGAGAAGTATGGTCAAAGCTTTTTTGGTCATACTTCTCTTCTAGGTCAGAGGAGTGCACTTATTTCTGCACTCATGTTACCTAGAATCAACTGAAAGCAGGCTAAAGTCCACTATCAGCTAACGTTACAGAGCTGCTCTAGAAGGATCCCGACCATATTGCCGGTATCCACCCAGCTGCCTGACTGATGGGCACCGGGTCTCAGCATTGAGGTGAACATGTATGTTTGTTATTAGGTTTTGGTTTTTTTTCATTCCCATACTTTAATTATCAGGTCAGCAGACTGACCCTATGAACTGACCGTAGTACTGACCATAGTGTAATAGATTACAAGATAATAAACAAAATTGGTAGTGAGGCCCAAAGTTGCTGATATAGCAAGGCGTTTATTGTATAATTTATTCATTACAGGCATTTATATGATATACTGTATAACTTGCAATACTGATTTATTTATTTATGTATTTATTTATATATTTTTTTCAGTTCAGAGCAAATCAAAGAAGAATGGATTAAGGTACTTTTTGCAGTTTATTTTTTTTTTTTTTTTGCATGCTAGTCTCTCATATCAAAAATGAAGAGGTTACACACCATTTACGAAAATTCTTGTAGGACAGAATACAGATAATGACAGAAGTGATGTGTAATGTATTGTATTTTTGGACGAATATTGTACTGATTAAATATAAATCATATGATCTAGTATCGTACGAGAAAAATCTTCCTTTGTGTGCCTTTGGATAATTTTGGATAAACTGTTGTGATCGGCTCTCGAAAGCGCTGTACTAACGATCAGATTATCGTATGATTGCTTCGAAAGCGGTATTTTTTGTATAGTTTTCTGATTGTGTGTACTAGGCTTAAGTGGCTGAGGAAGGTTGGATGAATAATGAAATGTATTCAGTATTACAAAAAAGGTTAAAGTTGGGCAATCACTAGTAGATTCTCGAACGAACAATTAAACAAAGATTTGTATGTAAAATCTCAGTATATTTGATAGGCTTGACAAATGCCGTTCAAAAGTACTTCAAAAGTTTGTTTGCTTCTAACAATCCATTTTGTAACAAATAGATTTTACCGAATGACAACCACATATACACTGTTAGAAATTTGTTTGTTCAAGAAAAATTTATCATGCTGTATCACTGTAGTCAAAAACACTAAAGATTAGAAAATTGAACAAACATTTTTAAAGTGCTTGTAAAGGCTGAATGTTCTTTTACCTTCATGTATTCTATGCATGAAGGTACAAAACCTTCTGTGTGCTGTTCCCTTCACAGCCCCCCCCCCCCCCTCAATACTCACCTGAGTCCCCTCCCAATCCAGCGATGTGCACGAGAGCCTTGGCTGTCCCGGGTCTCTCTCTCCTCATTGGCTGACACATTAGCGAGAGCGAGCACAAACCAGTGCCCCCCCCCCATAGCAAGTGGCTTGCTATTGGGGGGCACTGGTCAAGGTGAAGGAGCCAAGAGCGTCGGCGGGGGACCCGAGAAGAAGAGGATTGGGGCTGCTCTGTGCAAAACTATTGCACAGAGCAGGTAAATAAAACATTTTTTTCTTTATTTTTTTAAAACAAACCTTTAATACCACTTTGCAAAGAATTTCAAATGAAATTTTCCTAGTGCATAGCCAGCTACTACTAGCTGTACCATGACCTGGATAGATCTCCGCAGACAACTTCTAGCTTGGCTTATCAAAGGGCAAACACAAGAGATCAGAAAAGGTTTTTTAAAGGGGTTGTTAAGGTTTTTTTTTTTTTTTTTTTTTTTTAAACATGTTATATTTACCTCCACTGTGCAGCTCGTTTTGCACAGAGTGGCCCCGAACCTGGTCTTCTGGGGTCCCTCTGCGGCTGTCTCAGCTCCTCCCCGCAAGAACTAAACCCCTTCATGCGAGCTCTCTCGCATGGTGTTTAGTTCTTGCGGGCGCGCACCCATGATGCAGGCTATAGCCGCCGACTGTATCACTCGGCCCCGCCCCCCGGCGCGCCGCCTCATTGGATGTGATTGACAGCAACGTGAGCCAATGGCTGTGCTGCTTTCAATCCATCCACTCTAGCCAATCAACGGCCAGGCTGAGCGGTGAAGAGGAAATCGGGGGCGAGCGCAGCAGGTGAACGGGCTCAGGTAAATAAATTGGGGGGGCCGGTATTGTCGGATATTTTTTCACCTTAATGCATAGGACCTTTACAACCCTTTAAACTGTCCTCTTTATTATATTATTGTACAGGATTTATATAGCGTCAATAGTTTGCTCAGTCCTCTTGCTATTTTCCATGAGACCCCTTGGTCAGGAGAATCTTTAGGTGCCCCTAGATGAGTCTCCCAATATGCATTTTTAGATTTATATGTCGGCAATATTGCATGAACCTTGAATCTGAATTGTGGGCATATATAAAAGACACAAATTAATGCCGTTAGCCAGTTTTTTTTACTGACAAGCAGCTTAAGTACCTGATTCTGGCTAGGTTTTAGACTCTTAAGCTGGGTATACATGCCAGCTGAAAGGGAAAAAAAACTGATTCCCCCATCCACACAAGTAAGATGGATAGAGGCATCCTCCCCGCTGCGACATTGTAGCAGGGAGAACAGAAATAAAAATCCTTTGTCAGGTAAAACAACACACATATATGCATTGCATCTGGGTTTTTTTAGCGGTTTGCCTTGAGTTCAGCTTTAAGGTGTTTTTTGCTTTTAATGCAGGCTTTGAACGACGCCGCTGCGAACTTCCAGCAGAGGAATGAGACTTTCCTAATTGCTAAAAAAGTGGAGGAGGCTCCTCTGGAGGTTCCGGTGAGTTGTGACTTGTCATTTATTGTAGGTGTGTATACCTTGTCTGTCAAGACTCTTTTAACACTGAGGTGCTTCTAAACGGCTCATAAAACGTTGTGTGCTTTTAAGGCGCTTTTGAGGCATTTGCGGTGCACTTTTAAAAGGATAAACATCTCCAAAAACCATTTTGAAGTGCTTTTCAGGCGCTTTCCATTCATTTCAATGGAGAGGGGAGTTTATGAGGCACTTTTTTTAGCTCTCCAAAGCAGCATCTTTGAAGCGGTGAAGGAGCGGTGTACGCACCGCTCCTGCCCATTGAAATGAATGGGCATCGCTGTCGAAGCGTCTGCAAAGTGCTTCGGCAGCGGTGCTACACGGGTGCATTTAACCCTTTATTCGGCTGCTAGCGGGGGTTAAAAGCACCCCGCTAGCGGCCGAATAGCGCCCTAAAATGACGGTAAAGCGCTGCAAAAACTAGCAGTGTTTTTCCGTCAACGCCCGCCCACTCATTTGTGAAAGCAGCCTAAATGACACATGAGAATGCAAAGGCCAGCTTGTGAAGGAAATATTTGACCTTATATTTGAGCAGTAGTGTTTGAAAATAAAATGGAATTCCCCTTTTGTTCATTTAAGAGGAAGTTAGTTTGTTTTTCACTCTTGCTCATTATGGTAACCGCGAGCAGCTTGTAGGTGTTGGCATGCATGTGTTTAACTTTCACTCCCAGATGTGAATTCAGCATTGCAGTGAGATTCCTGATCCAATTGCTATGGCTGTCAGCCTTAAACTTCTGAAACTTAAAATGAATGTCCAGTCATTACCCAAATGTACTGCCAAACCTTCCTCCTCCTCTCTAGAATATTTCAGCATTTTTTCCTTTTACGGTACACCTGTAGTGATAGACAGCTTTTATTTCTCCCTATAACATCATATCCAAGCCTGGGCAAATTCTTGTAGAGACAGCTGTAACAGGTCAATTCCTATTGACTTAAAACTACATGCCCCTAAAACTACATCTCCCAAGAGCCCTTGCACTACAAACACTTTACAGGCAAGCTCTTGAGAGTCAAGGAAGCAGCACTTGATTTAAAAAAAAAAAAAATCAATGCATGCATGTGGAGAGGGATAGAGTGCAGCAGAATGGGTTTCCAAAGTTCTGTAGTCCAGAAGGCAGGCTGACAACACTGCTTGGGATTTCAGTGCAGCAGAGACACTAGGGTTGATTTACTAAAACTGGAGAGTGCAAAATCTGGTGCAGCTGTGCATGGTAGCCAATAGGCTTCTTACTTTAACTTGTTCAATTGAGCTTTGATTAAAAAAAAAAAAAAACTGGAAGCTGATTGTTTTCCCAAGCAGAGCTGCACCAGATTTTGCATTCTCCAGTTTTAGTAAATCTACCCCACTGTGCTGTCAGTCTATTCAGGAACTTATGTACTCACTGGATTTCAGGCAGTTTTTTTCTGTGCTGACAGCATTTTAAAGGGATAAAACATTGGGGTGCATGTACTACATGGATGGAATTAGGAAACTTATCTGCATAAATTGCCAGCACTATATCAATACCTGTAATAAGAAAAAATACTTCTTCCTCCTTCACATATGTCAGATTGAACAGGAAGTGAAATGAAAATCTCTGATTTCTGTCTATTTAATGGATGTCAGAAACTACAAAAAGTAGGCAACAGTTAGCAATAGAAACAAATATTGTAGTAGAGGTATGAAGGCTGAGTGAGAACCTCTATTGGGATTCATTGCGGTCTGTATCTCCATAAGGGATATTTTCCCTCCCTTCCTTTCTAGATGACAGATGTCAAATGGGGCAGGAAGAAAATCTCTTGTTTTTTTCCCAATGGGAAAAAAATAAATAAATCAGGGCTATTTAATCCTACCAGTCAGGTCTGACTGACTAAAAACATTTATTCTCTGTTGTAGCTGAAATTTATATTAGCACTTATTGGTTAGATAAATTGTAGTGAAACATAGGTACACATTGGGGTTAATTTACTAAAACTGGAGAGTGCAAAATCTGGTGCAGCTGTGCATGGTAGCCAATCAGCTTCTAACTTCAGCTTGTTAAGTTTTGACAAAAAAAAAAAAAACTGGAAGCTGATTGTTTTCTATGACTAGCTGCAAAAGATTTTTCGCTCTCCAATTTTAATAAATCAACCCCGTTGTCCACTAGAGGGAGAGTTACTAAATGTGCACAAAAAGCATTTATGTAAAAGTCACATTTTTATAAAGTAATAGAATTTTCTGCTCATTGTGTAGATGTGTGCTTTATTTTGCACATTGACATGTGTTGTGTTAAGGCACAACATGGGAACAAAACTCAACCAGCTTATCTTTCTTTTTACACAATGCACCACAACAGTATATGCCGTGTGGTGTGCTGCAGTGAAGGTCAGCGCAAAGTGTATAATATGTTGGGGAGCCACATTGCAATAAAAACACCATGTAGCTGCAGTGCATAGAAGGAGGTCTAAAGATGCTTCAGCATTCATCATATTTCATAGCTGCCTGTAAGAGCTGTATCCTAATACTGTGTCACCTTGATCTTGATTCCAGAGTGCTGAGCTGGGACTCCGAGCGCCACGGTGGATTCGGGACAACGAAGTAACAATGTGCATGAAATGCAAGGAGCCATTTAATGCCCTGACACGGAGGAGGCACCACTGCCGGGCCTGCGGCTATGTATGTTATAAAGTGAAATTCTGTACTTATTTAATCAGTAAAGCAACGGCAATCTTATGGGCCTATCGCACCCAGTGGCATAGTGAGAGGTTTTTCGAAGCTGAAAAACCTGAGTCTGGTATCTTGATTAAAGAGGTAGTAAACCGCAGCTTAAAAAGCAAAACTTTCCCTGCAAGTCAATGTCATAATGTGCTAGTATGCATCGCATACTAGCACATTATGAGAGACTTGCCCTAAAACGAAACCTTCCAGCAGCACGCTGACAGGGCTTCCATTTTCCCCTGTTCTTCCTTCTGGGTTCATGGTGGCCAGGACCGCCATGTCTGCTACGGCATGGGCTCCGAAGGTCCAGCACGGTATGCCGGACCTTCAGAGCACATACGTCAGTAACATCACTGGCTGCACGCAGTGTGAATATCTCCTAAACAGTGCAGGTTTAGGAGATATTCACAGTAATTACAGGTAAACCTTATTATAGGCTTACCTGTAGGCAGGGGCGTTGCTAGGTTTACAAAAGATCTGGGGCTAGAGCCCACAGCAACGAAGTAAAGAAAGTAATTCACTTGGGCGAACATACACATGTATATAATATTCGCGTGTGTGTGTGTGTGTATATATATATATATATATATATATATATATATACATATATATACTGTATATTATATATATATATATATATATATATATATATATATATTATCATTACATCAATGTTCCCAGAGAGCCTCCCCCTTACATCAGGGTCCCCAGAGAGCCCCCCTTGCATCAGGGTCCCCAGAGAGCCCCCCTTGCATCAGGGTCCCCAGAGAGCCCCCCTTGCATCAGGGTCCCCAGAGAGCCCCCCTTGCATCAGGGTCCCCAGAGAGCCCCCCTTGCATCAGGGTCCCCAGAGAGCCCCCCTTGCATCAGGGTCCCCAGAGAGCCCCCCTTGCATCAGGGTCCCCAGAGAGCCCCCCACTTACATCAGGGTCCCCAGAGGGCCCCCCCTTACATCAGGGTCCCCAGATAGCCCCCCTTACATCAGGGTCCCCAGAGAGCCCCCCCCTTACATCAGGGTCCCAAGAAAGCCCCTCCTTACTTCAGGGTCCCCAGAGAGCCCCCCCCTTACATTAGGGTCCCAGGAAAGCCCCCCCTTACATCAGGTTTCCCAGAGAGCCCCCCCTTACATCAGGTTTCCCAGAGAGCCCCCCCTTGCATCAGGTTTCCCAGAGAGCCCCCCCTTGCATCAGGTTTCCCAGAGAGCCCCCCCTACATCAGGGTTCCCATAGAGCCCCACCTTACATCAGGGTTCACAGAGAGCCCCTCCTTACATCAGAATCCCCGGAGAGCTTCCTCTTACATCAGGGTCCCCAGAGAGCCTCCCCCACTTACATCAGGGTCCCCAGAGAGCCCCCTTCCTTACATCAGGGTCCCCAGAGAGCCCCTTACTTACATTGGGGTCCCCAGAGAGCCTCTTCCTTACATCGGGGTCCCCAGAGAGCCCCCTTCCTTACATCAGGGTCCCCAGAGAGCCTCCCTCTTGCATTAGGGTCCCCAGAGAGCCCCCTTCCTTAAATCATGGTCCACAGAGAGCCTCCCTCTTGCATCAGGGTCCCCAGAGAGCCCCCCCACTTACATAAGGATTCTCGGAGAGACCCCCCACTTATATCAGGGTCCCCAGAGAGCCCCTCCTTACCTCAGAGTCCCCAGAGAGCCCCCCTTGCCTCAGGGTCGCCAGAGAGCCTCCCCCTTACATCATGGTCCCCAGAGAGCCCCCCTTACATCAGGGTCCCCAGAGAGCCTCCCTCCTTACATAAGGGTCCCTAGAGAGCCCCTTCCTTACATCTCTCTGCTCTCTCGCCAGCCCGGCTCTCCTGTACTGCCTGCCCACTCCCTGGTACTGCCCGCCACACTCGCGGCCCGGCTGCCGAAAGGTCACAACCACGGCCATCTCTGAGAGACTCGGGGCTATGGACCCCAGATTCGGGGCTATAGCCTCAAAAGCCACCCCCTAGCAACGCCCCTGCCTGTAGGTACAAGTTGAAAAACAAAGTTTACTACCACTTTAGATGGAATCTATAGTCTTTTATAGTACTTCCCTTCCTCCCCAGTTTGCCAGCATAGCACTGATCTTGAAAATCCCTTTGCAATGACTGACTTTCTGAAGGTTGGTATTTGCATAAGGTAAACATACCCTCTATGTGACAGCCCTCAAGCCTGGTGATTGGCTAGTCAGACACCAAATTGTGGAAGGAAAGTGAAAGCATCCCACTTGGCCCATATACCCAGAAGTATTGGGTTCTATTTGTAGCTCCATTGGTGGATTCAGGGAGATGGGGGATCGATTGAAGATTCCAGGCATCTCAATATGCCTCCAGGAAAGCTTCATGGCTTTTCATAATTTTCATTTAGCTTTGTTTTAGTTATACAAATGAATATGATGTGTTTTTAAAGAGGAAGTAAATTCTCCCACTCTGCTTCTTTTCATTAAGTCCATTATAATAAGTAATTATTAAACTATAGCCACTGTAATCCAGCCCAAATCGCATATTACTTATTGTTTAAAGAAGCTTTAAAAAACTTGTTTCTAGGGGTAAGGCAGCGCCATCTTAATTTATTGTTTTCTGAGTCCACAGTAGAGTGTATTTCCGCCCTTACATTGAGCATTTTCTTTACTGTTAACCAAGCCTCCTTCTCAATCCAACGTTTCTATGGCAACCCTGCTTCCCTGCTCATAGCTGACTTGTTTTATTTCATAGTATTTACTTGTGCCGATTATCTAGTGTTTGCCTATGTCAGTCTTATCAGCTTCAGCTGACAAGACTGCAGTAATGCTGTCCAATGCCCAGGTTTACACCCCATGTGATGTCACATGGGGTGTAGTAGGAAGCTCTGAGTGATTATGCAGTCTCGTGGGATTTCAGTGTTGTGCCGTAGGAAGTCCTGATAATAGACAGACAAGCACACAGTGTGCTGTAAATCAGGAGAGATATGGGCATGCTCAGTGACGTCATTCTAAGGAACAAAAATGATTACAACAATAACTAAGCAAGTAAGGAGATATCTACAAGCAGTGTTCATTATGGTTTGTTTATGCTGATTTACACGGGTCAAAGTTGTGGGGGAGAGTTTACAACCACTTTAAGTTAAATATTCTTAACTTGCGCATGCTGTTTTAAAAACCTCTCTTATAATTATGGTTTGAAAATATGTATTTACAGGAGAGCACCTGCTTACACTAATTGTGTGGGGTGGGGGGGGGGGGAATCTCTAAGGCAGCCATACATGCTACAGTCTGATTGTCCAATCTTCATACAACCTCCTTTTGCTTTAGCATATCTGTGTTTTCTGAGGGCCCATTTAAACAATCCATTCAGTTTGTATCCAAGAATATAAAGACTATCCAAGGACAAGGTTAAAAAAAACAAAAAAAAAACACCCAAGTTATAATGTAAGATATTTGTCGAAGTGTCATTTAGATATGATTATAATTTAATCCAATTATTCTCTTTTCAGGTGGTTTGCTGGAAGTGCTCTGATTACAAGGCTCCTCTGGCGTATGACGGTAGCAAGATCAACAAAGTATGCAAGGATTGCTACCATATATTACGAGGCAGTAGTGACAGTGAGGAAAAAGAGAAGAAAAGGGGCATACTGGAGGTAAGAAGGCAACATGGAGGCCAGATCCTGTGCTATGAAGACATTCAAAGCCTAAATACCATTTATATCCCTCTCCCCCAGCAGTGGCCACCTAAATGAGCCAGGGGAGTGACTCCCTTTCTTGGGCTTGTTCAGTCACCACTACCACAGTGACCTCTATTAGCCTCCGGGTCCTGAGCCGCTTCCGTGCTGCTTAGTAAACACAAGAGGTTGCTCAATCAGCATGGGCATAATATAGTGAACACTTTGCATTGTCTGAATCAATGCAAACTATCTTGTGATGTCACGATCTCCACCCTGTCCAAGCAGAAAATGCTTTGCATTCATTAAGAAAGTGTTCTCTAATTGCCACCCATGCCAAGCAAATGACCTTTTGTGTTCTCTAAGCAGAAGGGCAGCCGCTTGGCATAGGACCCAGAAGCTAGTGGCAATCACTGTAGTAGCAGTGTCTACTACAGTGATTTCCAGTTTTTATAGCAGCGAATCTAAAACTTTTCTATGCCCCACATCCCTAGTTAATGTTTGAATAATGTTTGCATAATTTACCAAATTAATATCTAATTTGAGGATAAAGACATCTAAAGCTAAAAGCAGACATAGCTATCAAGCTGAAAAAAATGAACAAATTCCTCCCTTCACCCAAACGAGGTGAATGGAGGAATTTCCCAACCCCACCCCTGCAGGGTCATTGAATTTCAACAGCAGCACCTGCCATCGTCAGAATGCACCCATCAGCTGCTGCCGGATAAAAGTTTTTCCAGCAACATTTTGCTATGGGGCCCTGCTATTTCTAGTTACGCCCCTGGTGGTAACCCAGAGCCACATTCGGGATTGCATTGCAGGATCCTTAGTGCGGTATACTTACCTTGTCCCCAGGATCCTGTGATGTCCCCCCGCTGTGTCTGTGGGCTCTGTCCTCCGCCCGATGCCTCTCTGTGCTGGGCTCCGTTCCCTGCAAGTGTCGCGACGCACGGGGGCGGAGCCCGGCAGCAAATTCAAAAGAGTGAAAAATCATACATACAGTACACTGTAATCTTACAGATTACATTACTGTATGAAATTATTTCACTTCCCTTTTGTCCTCAGTGCTTTGTCCCCTAGTGCCCTGCATGCAGTTTTATATTATATATACTTTTCTTTCGGCCCGGAAACGTGAGATTGTCCATAGCAACCAAAAAGTGTCCTTTTATGTCAAAAGTGGTTTTAGACCAGCTATAAAACAGCGATAATGAGCACTTGCAGAATTGAGCGATAGTGAATTGTGGGGAAATTTATTTTATTATTATATTATTTTTATATATATATATATATATATATATATATATATATATATATATATATATATATATATATATATATATATATATATATATATATATATATATTTTTTTTTTATTCTGTTTATTGGTTTTTAAAGCATATCATATAACATTTGGACGTGCCAGCTAGGACACTATCCATGGTAGGTCAACATGACCTCATATCTATCTAACAAAGACCTACTGTCTAAAATACACCACACCTTCCCCCCAATTCCCCCCTCCCACCACCCACGAACCACAGCTCGACAAGAGAACAGGATCTTTAGTTTTCCATCAATAAGCTAAAGGATATGTTTATGTAAATGTTGATATATTAATGATCTCAGCAGATGTGCCTCTAGAAATATACATTATAATATGAGATCTCTAGAAGACGTAATTTGTCCAATTATAGCATCCTCAGTCAGTACACCTCCTCCACTACCCCACTGTGGCGCTAGATTTAAATCACGATTGCCACACCCTATCTATTATATTTTATTTTATTTTTTCATACAACCTCTAGCCTCATACGCAGCTTTGTATTAAGGTAGCATGGAGTTCACTAGGCCCTTCCAGGAGGAGATACTCGGTGCCTCTGGCCTTTTCCAGGCCAACAAAATAGCTTTTCTTCCGTAGAAGAGTAGTTAGTACATTTAGCATCGTTCGCATGGCCCTTATGGGTACTACATCATCCACTAGTCCCAGCAGACAAACCCTGACAGTCATTGGGATCAGCACTGATATTAATTCACCAATACAGGACATAATATTAATCCAAAATCTTTGAATATGGGGGCAGTGCCGGAAAATGTGGTCAGCATCTGCAGGTGAGTGAGAGCATCGACTTGTTCCCCCCCCTGACAATAGTTTGCACAACTGGTGGCTCTCGCATGCAGACTGAGGCTTTATTAATTAAGCCCGCAGATGATCACCGCCAGCTTCAGGCTGCAGTGTCCTCTATTTCATAGTGTAAATGTCAGCTATAATTGCATTAGTAAAAATCCACTTGTCCGTTTTTTTTTCAATAATTGGACATACTTCTATTCAAGCAAACTGATGCTGACGCTGGGCATGGGCTGGGTATCTAGACTTTAATGACCTCCAGGCACAATAGGGTTAATATTGAATGACGCTCAGAAAGCATGTTAGGAGGTTGCTGAATTGGATTTCTGGCAGACTATATAACATTTTAACTATATTATCCTCAGATAGGGTTAAAGTCTTTCTGACATCAGCTAACTGTTTTCATGTGTTATACAAAGTTGCTTTTTATTGCCATTTTATTAGCAACTACGGCCTATTTTATTATACAATCCTCTTTAATTTTTCTTTTATGCCATCAGATCGAGTCTGCAGAGGTATCGGGTAACAGCGCCATCTGCAGTTTTCTCCAGTATAATGAAAAATCCAAACCATGGCAGAAAGTTTGGTGCGTGATCCCAAAGCAGGAGGCACTTGTGTTGTACATGTTTGGCGCACCACAGGTATGAAAATTGTATGGTACCCTCCATACATATGCTGAAAAATTAATACGAGAAATTGTTGGTTGTGAAGTCCTGCATAATATGTGAGCACTGTACAAATGCTGAAAATATATATATATTCATAGATTAGTGGAGGATAACATGGTTTATAATTTGTTTTGGACAGAGTAGATAATGTTTAAAACCAATATAGTTGTCCCCATTGGAAGACTTCTCTCTTCTCGTTCCAGTAAAGAACATAAACTTTGGTGTTTCCCGTATTTTTCTGTCTTGGTGATAGTGGACTCAATACTAAAAGAGAGGGTAAATCTCCCCAGTGGGGGACACAGACAGCAATAAAAACCGACAGAGGTTCTATTCCTTCCCTACTATATCTTGAAAAAAAGTTTGGGCTTTATATACACGTTTTATATAGAAATACCTGTAAAGAAGAACTAGGGATTATGTCTCTTATGCCCCGTACACACGATCGGACATTCCGACAACAAAATCCTGGATTTTTTTCCGACGGATGTTGGCTCAAACTTGTCTTGCATACCCACGGTCACACAAATCTTGTCGGAAATTCCGAACGTCAAGAACGTGGTGACGTACAACACGTACGACGAGCCGAGAAAAATGAAGTTCAATAGCCAGTGCGGCTCTTCTGCTTGATTCCGAGCATGCGTGGAACTTTGTGCGTCGGAATTGTGTACACACGATCGGAATTTACGCGAGCGGATTTTGTTGTCCGAAATTTTGAGAACCAGATCTCAAATTTTGTGCAACGGAGAT
Organism: Lithobates clamitans; assembly: GCA_037952925.1. Classification (NCBI taxonomy): domain Eukaryota; kingdom Metazoa; phylum Chordata; class Amphibia; order Anura; family Ranidae; genus Lithobates; species Lithobates clamitans. Next base: position 2,857,319 of record JBBGZY010001451.1, on the reverse strand, counting down.
TCCAATGGAAACTGTCCGATGGAGCCTACACACGGTCAGAATTTCCAACAAGAGGCTGCAATCGAAAATTTTCCGTCGGAAAATCCAACCGTGTGTACGAGGCATAAGTCTGCCCAGAGTTGAAGTATACTAAATGGCCAAAAGTAAGTGAAAGTCCCTCCAGATTATAGGGTTTAGGTGTTTCCAGTGAAGGGTACTGGTAGTGTTTCAGCATACAGACATGTTTGCCCTTCCAACCTTGGGCAACAGTTTGGGAAAGGTCCTTTACTGTTCCAGTATAGGTATTTCCCCCATGTACAAAGCCAGCTCTATAAAGAAATAGTATGTGTTTGGTGTGAAGGAACTCAAGTGTCTTGCACAGAGCCCTGATCTCAACCCTTTTGAACACCTTTGGAATAAATATGGAGTCAAGTCTTCTCATCCAACATCTGTACCAGACAAATGCACTTTTGGCTGAATTGGCACAAATTCCCACTCACACTCCAGAATCTTGTGGAAAATCTTCCCAGGGGTGTGGAGGCTGCAAAAGGGACTGAGTAAATTAATTATACTCTTGTTTTTGGGGAAAAAAACATTTTGTTAATGGTTGCCAATTACATTTTTGTTTTCCAGGATGTAAAGGCCCAGAGCACCATCCCACTTCTGGGCTACCTTGTTGATGAATCCCCTCGTGGAGTAGATTTGCAGTTCAGCTTCAAACTTTCCCAGTCTAAGTCAGTTCACTGCTTCTCCGCCGACACGGAGGAACTGAAACAGAGATGGCTTAAGGTCATCAACCTGGCCGTGAAGGGGTTAACTGAAGAAGATATAGAAGACACACACAGTACAGAACATGGACAGTCAGAAGCTTCTTATTAGCTTCCAGAGTCTATCCCCTGATCAATTAGGACTAAAAATATTGTACATATTAAAGACTCCTCACGCTTAATGGGAAATCTGTGGACTTTGGACATTTGGCTGTTTGGGTGAGGTCACAAGAAAAATATTTAAGAAAAAAATCCGTGCCAACAAAATCCAGTCCCAAGACATTGTGGAGAAGTGGGTTTGTGTATCTTGCTGGCAAGAGACAATAGTAAGAAAAAAAATGGGATTTGTGTGAGGCCTTGATAGCACTACATATTGTTATGCTCCAAATGTTGGAAACTCAAGTCACTTCATCAATCGTAAAGCAGTTCCATTGGTCACACAAGTGAAGCGGTTCATACTGCTGGTTTGGAGACTGTCAACTGAAGGCTTCAATTTGAAATATCACTTAGGTGCCCCCAGGCCTCAATCATTGCATTAATAATTGCACAATCAACCACAAAATGTAAAAAAAAAAAAAATTATCGTCATACTTTTTTTTTGCATATTGGACATTCAACTTTCCAAACTTAAAGGCACAAAGATTTAAGAGCATGAAAGCACATGGAGGGTTGAAGGAAGGTCTGCGGCCTGTTGCTAAACCTCAGGCGTTTTTGTCAGGAAATTAAGATTTTCTAAATATTTATTAACTGTGAATTGTACAAATGTATTAGTGTATTAAATTGTGAAATATTGCCCAATTTTATAGAGAATTTTCAGCGACCATGTTTTGAACTGCATACGGTGCAGCAAATTAATGTTTGAGCGACTGGTGGTATAAAAAACTATCCTATTTATATTCTGTTTTCTTTTTCTTCAGTAGCTATGAATGGTGGTATGTTCATTGTTTTCAATCCATTTCTCCTTCTTCTTTTCTTTTTCCTTTTTTCAGCAAATATGTGTTACCTGTAAACAATGGGGGATGTGTTAGGAGGTTCGCCAATACAAATGATCATTTATTAGTGTAAATGGGCAAGGGCATGAATAAAGAACATCCGCCACGAAAAGAAAATAGCCCAGCAACATTCGATTTATCCAGCTTTCGCAATAGTATGATCATATTTGTTTTTTTTTATATTTGAACATCAAAGCAACTCAGGTTTGTCTCATATGACTTGTTAGACTACGTTATATTATCTGTGCTATTCTTGATCTTAGTGTACACCTCTCCCTCCGGTAATTTATTATGTAATTTCCTTTAAAAGATAAGTTCACCTTTGTAAAAAAAATTATAAATGCACATCTTTTTTGCAGGTAAAAAAAAGTGCATTTATTATATTTTATTAAAATTGTATTCCTAAAGTGCATTTATGATTTTTTTTATTAATCAAAATTTATTATTAAAAAATTGAATTTTTTTAAATTTACTTTACTAGGAGCCTGCAAAACCATACACCCGCAATCAGCAGATCATGGGTGCTATGCAGGGCTCTTGCAGACTGTCAGTGTAAGCTCTCTGCTTGTACATCATACGGGCAGGCCGTTATAACCTGACAGAGAGCATCAATGAACTACCTACAGTGGGGAAAATAACTATTTGATCCCCTGCAGATTTTGTAAGTTTGCCCACTTACAAAGAAATGAAAGGTCTATAATTTTTATCATAGGTGTAGTTTAAATGATAGAGACAGAATATCAACCAAAAATCCAGACAAAAACACATGATACAGAGTAAAATAAGTATTTGATCCCCAAGCAGACATGACTTTGTACTTGGTGGAGAAACCTTTGTTGGCAAGCACAGAGGTAAGATATTTCTTGTAGTTGGTTGCCAGGTTTGCACACATCTCAGGAGGGATTTTGCTACACTCTTCTTTACAGATCTTCCCTAATCCTTAAGGTTTTCGCTTGGCAACTTTAAAGTTTCAGCTCCTTCCATAAATTTTCTATAGGATTAAAGTCTGGAGACTGGCTAGGCCACTCTTTGACCCTAATGTGCTTCTTCTTGAGCCACTCCTTTGTTGCCTTGACGGTATGTTTTAGGTCATTGTCATGATGGAAGACCCATCCACGACCCATCTTCAGTGTTCTGGCTAAGGGAAGAAGGTTCTCATCCAAGATTTTACAGTACATGGCCCCGTCCATTTGCATTGAATACGGCAAACTCAGCCTGTACCTTTAGCAGAGAAACAGCCCCAAAGCATAATGTTTCCACCTCCGTGCTTGCTGTAGAGATGGTGTTCTTAGGGTCATAGTCAGCATTTTCTTCCTCCAAACACGTCGAGAGGAGTTAATGCCAAAGAGCTCAATTTTGGTCTTATCTGACCACAGCACTTTCTCCCAATCCTTCCCTGAATCATTTAGGTGCTCATTGGCAGATTTCAGATGGGCCTATACATGTGCCTTCTTGAGAAGGGGGACCTTGCGGGAGCTGCATGGTTTCAATCCATGGCGGCGTATTGTGTTATCAATGGTTTGTTAAGGGACTGTGGTCCCAACTGCCTTGAGATCATTCACAAGCTCCTCCTGTGTAGTTCTGGACTGATCCCTCACTTTTCTCATGATCATCCTTACCCCGTGAGGCAAAATCTTGCATGGAGCTCCAGACCGAGGGCGATTGAAGGTTATTTTGTATTTGTTCCATTTGCAGATAATCGCTCCAACAGTTGTCTCCTTCTCACCAAGCTTATTGCTGATGGTCTTGTAGCCTGTTCCAGCCTTGTGCAGGTCAACAATCTTGTCCCCAATATCCTTTGAGAGCTCCTTGGTCTTGCCCATGATTGTGAGGTTTTAATGGAAGAAAGAGATTCTATGGACAGGTGTCTTTTATACACATAACAAGTTGTTGTTGGGAGCACCTTCTTTAATTGACAGGAATAATCTGTGTACCACACGAGCACAGACTGTAGCCAGTCTGTGGGAACCAAAATTATTGTTGGTTGGTAGGGGATCAAATATTTATTTTACTCACTGAACTGCAACTCAATTTATAACATTTGTATCATGTGTTTTTTCTGTATTTTTGGTTGATATTCTGTCTCTATCATTTAAAATACACCTATGATAAGAATTATAGACCCTTCATTTCTTTGTAAGTGGGCAAGCTTACAAAATTTGCAGGCGATCAAATTATTTTCCCCACTGTAGAGTGCTCAACAGCACCCTTGTTGTTCATTGAGAGCCACAAGTGGACAATCACAAAGGCTGTCGGTACAGTACTTGTAGTTCTCACAATCACAGAACTGTGAATGAATGGCGCAGTCGGGTAGGCGTGTTTTTTTTTTTTTTTAATTGTGACCGAGTGCCGGAGATGATCCCCCACTCTCTGTCACAACAGGGAATCGGAGATGTGAGGGGGCTGCTGCATCTGTAGTATGTTACATGTTACACCCTGAATATGTGTGTAAAGTTACAAAAGGTGAATTTATCCTTTAAACCACAAAATGGCTCCCTATGTTTTGATTTTGTGGTAGGCTCTGGCACTGTGTCAACTAGATGGCAAAACAAATAGGGATTACTTTGGGCACTAAAATTATTTTAGTGTGTGTTTTTACCAAAAATAAGTTGCGCAAGATCATGCAAGATAAGTTAGCAATTACCATCATTTTATTCTACAGATCCTTTGATTTCAGAAAAGATATAATGTTTTAGTGCCGGTTCACACCAGCACAATGCAGGAACCAGTGCGATTCTAGTGCCGGTTCCCGCATCACATAGAACTCGCAGGCAGTTCACACTGCCCTATGCGGACCGCTGCGGGTGTTAATAGAAAGTTAATACACCCCCAGATCGGTTTGCATATCGCAGTGCAAACTGTGAATTTGAACAGGAATAGGATTGCATGGGTGTGAACACTAAATCTGATTGCGGACAAAAAAGGGTCCCGCGCGATTTTGGTCCAAATGCTATGCAAATTCAGCCATACAATATGGCTGAATTTGCATAGCACAGACTTCGCATGTGATCTGCACAGCAGTGCGGTGCGAATCACATGCGATGTCTGACATCGCGTTGGTGTGAACCAGCACTTACCAATAATCTTCAGGTCCTTTTTATTTATTTTTTGCTGCCTATGTCTCATAGGGAAAAATTTCATTCACTTCCTAACTCGGAGACACAACACGGAGTTAGGGGACATCTCTCAAAGTGAGAGGAATTCTCTTCTTAGACTGTGGGGTTAATTTACTAAAACTGGAGAGTGCAAAAGTTGGTGCAGCTGTCCACGGCAGCCAATCAGCTTCTAACTTCAGGTTATTCAGTTAAAGTGGTTGTAAACCTCAGTCATGGAATCTGAGCAAAGCACATGTATCTGTAGTGTTTATCTCTCTCCAAAGCTCTAAGGCCAACCATACACTGTTCGAATCTCGACCGGTTCTGAACCGGCCAAGATTTGAATCGTTAATGGGCAGGCTGATCGATCAGCTTGGGTACAACCATCCTGCCAGATTCGCTCCCGATTATCGCAAGCAGCTGCTATAACCGCTAGCTTCTCCTGGTGGGGACGGCTGTCCCCCCCGCAAGCTGAAGACAATGTCTCGGCAGGAGGGATTCCCCTGTCAACACTGTCTGTGCTGATGGGGGAATCGTACAAATTTCTTTCTTGCAACCCATGGCTGCAGCAAAGAAATTTACACCGTCTATGGCCAGCTTTAGTGTAGTTCTCTCTGGTTCTTCGTTCCTCTGTTATCAGCATGAGTCACTTATGAGAAGTTTTTATAGGGAAGGAGGGGTGGGAGAGCTCAGCAGACAGCTTATCTATTCAGAATACAGTTCTGCTGTTTGGAAGGGGGGGGGGTGTTCCTTTCCTCCAATCAGCTCTCACACACTGTTACTGCAGCCTCTCCGCCCCCTCCTCTGTGCTCCTGACAGATAAAGAAAGATTTTAACACTTTTCTGCCCTTTAGAAGGGGTTCAGGGAAGAGAAGACTGCAAATAAACAAGTAAATCCTATGTAGGAGGATTTGTTTTATCTCTGTGTATCATCTGAGGCTATTCACCTCACTAGGTATATGTGAGGGTTTACAACTAAAAAAAATCTGGAAGCTGAATGGTTTCTATTCAGAACTGCACCTGATTTTGCACTCTCCAATTTTAGTAAATCAGCCCCTGTATTCTCCAGAATGGATATCCCCATTGGAAGGTTTCACCTCCCCTTTAAAATTTTGGATTTCCCCTCACTTTCTCTGTGACTGTGGTCACCAGTACAAACGGGAGGGTAGATCTGCCCAACAGGCACACAGACAGCAAATACAATAGAGGGTTCAACCCCTTCCCAACTCCGTCCAAAAAAAAAATAAAAAAATAAATTCTCCCTAGAAGGTGCACTTTAAATGTGGAGATTTCTGCATATTACTGCCCAAACTTAGATTGTAAAGTCTGATTGTAACGTGCGTGGATGGCTTTAGCCTTTTGTTGCCTTGTCCTTATTTTTAAGGACAGTGCCTTTTCCTCAACTTAAAATTCATGCCTTTATTGTGAATTAGAATTTTGCTGTAAGCCGTTATATCACTATTTTGTCATTGTACAAGAAGTTGTCATGCTGTTAAAGCCCAACTCTGGGAAAAGTAAAAGGCCTCCCTTGTAGTGGGACTGTCCCTCAACTGCAAGGGTTAAATGCTTGTCTATGCCCAGAGGACAGGAAAAGCACTTTGACCTACCTGATCCTCCACCCCCCACACTTTCTCTAGTGGTGTTCCCCTGTGCTCTGGCAGTGGACTGTTCTTAGCATCTTCTTGTCCAATGGAGGGCTATGGTCCCTCCATCAGTCTTGATTAGGAGCCTGATGGAGCAGAGGATCAAGTAAGTAAAAGTTGTTTACCTGGTACTCCTAGGCCTAAATGAGCAGTTAACCCTTGCAGTGCAGGTGCAGTCCCACTGCAAGGGAGAACTTTTAGTTTTCCCAGAGTTCAGCTTTGAACTCAAGAGCACAAGATATTGTTTGGAGAAATTGAGGTCATAAAGCCCAACAGTATGAGTCAGTGTTAGAACTGGTGTACAGGGGGGTTCTGTACCTGTGTTTGATATGCATTCAGGATGCATTGACATCTGTCCGCACGGTATAAGCATGCATGCTGAAATGGCGATGCATTCTTACAACAGTTTACTTTTTTTTTTATGTTTGTCACAAAATGACATTCCATTCAACCCCAGGCACTGCTTAGTGTTGCAGCGTACAGTGAGATTTGATGCAGCACACTGCACCCTAACACAGTGGTATGCTGTGAACAGGGCACATAAAAATGATTGTTTTCTATATGCTCTTCCATTGAGCCATCAGATTAGAACAGCTCAACAAACAAGCCCTTAAAACATACATCTTTTTTTTTTTCCTTTTCTTTATATAAAATAAAGTGCATCTTTAAAAAAAAAAAAAAACACACCTTAAATGTATAATTACCAACTGTGCCAGATTTGCCAGGACCTTCATGCATCTTGGACCTCGATCCCGATGATGGACAATATCCTGGGATGCACCCTTGTTCAATAAGGCATTGATTACAATGATTGCAAGCTGAGAGTGGGAAGTTCCTGCATAGTTTGAAGATGGGGATTGGGCAAGCCTGATGTAGACTATGGCTGGGGTTAAATATGTCTTGAAGACTGGGACTGAATTGTTAGTATGTATGCAAACCCAGGTCAACAGATTCCTTTTGATCTCAATGTTGGAGTGTGAACAGTTCAGAGACTGTGTTTGACAGTTCTCAGCTAATGGCATATATTAGTTTGTTCATCCTATTGCGTTAGCTGTCAGTTTTCTGCTTCTCCATTCACTGTCCAGTCACAGGCTGGTGGAGAACTAGACCTGTTACTTAAATGCGGCCAGATGGGGCTTTTCTTGTATGGAAGAGCTGTGCCTTTGTACTTTAAAGTCGTATTTAATATAAAGTACATGTCTATCTAAGGCTACACTGTCCACAGGGTGAAAACACTACTGTACATTTTCACTGCACAACTAACAGTGTTGCCACCCTGTCAAATGAAGTGTAACAAAAATCAGACATAATGGCAGGTTGAACAAGTCCTAAAACTATGTTACAGGGGAACTCCGTAAAACAAAACAAATGTGTTAGGCCGGCCATACACGGTTCGAATCTCAACCGGTTCAGCAGGAACCGGCCGAGATTCTAACCGTTAATGGGCAAGCTGAATGCACCAAGTTGATCGGATTTGCTTCCAATTATGGCAAGTTGATTGATCGAATTGGGTACAACCAGCCTGCCGGATTCTCTTGCAATTATCACTAGACGGCTTCTCCCGCTGGGAGACGACGATTGCTGATTCCCCTGTCAACGCTGCCTGTGTTTATGGGGGAATTGTGCACATTTCTTTGGTTGTAGGAAAGAAATTTGCTAGTGTCAGACTGAATCTTGCATGGGATTTTACTACACTAGGCATGCAGGTTGTACCCTTTTCCCACACACAATGAATACGCATTGTCCTGAGAAATGTCGTCATGGCTTCAGCATAAGTATATCCTGTAATCCCCAGTCCCCCGCCAGCAAATGACAATCTCTAACGGCAAATATTCCACATGTACATTTTTTAAAAATGATTTTACAGTTTTAGTTGCAGGCTACCCAAAAACTGAAAAAATAAACTGGGCTGGAACCAGGGTAGCAATAATACACTGGGAGAATCTTCCACCCTTCCCTGCTCTATCCAAAACCAAAAAAAAGGTTTTAGCTGAAGTTGGACTGTAAAAGTAAAAAAAATTAAAAATTCTGCTGCAGCAGAGGGAGTAAGACTCTGCATTGAAAGTGGCACATCTGATTATACGTCTGTGGGAAATTTATCCCATTAACAGGCACCAATAACTGAAATACACTGTGCAAAAGGTACTCCTTAAGCAGGTTATAGACGAGTCGAGAAACTAAAGTTCCTTCAACCAAAAAACAAAAATGGCTCATACGATTGTGCCTTCAATTGTTCCGATTTTCTTAAAAAAAAAACAAAAAAACAGCATGTTGGAGCAGGTAATTTTGATTGTGGCACAAAAATCACAAGTCGCAGCTGGCACACGAATGATGCAAAAAAACGAATGATCTGACGATCGGCACGAATTTCATTTGTTTTTCAAATCGCCTATGGCCTGCTTTAAAGTGTTTGTAAACCCCAATTCTTTTTTTTTTAATGGTTGTAAACATTTACATATACCCAATGAAGTGACTGGCCTCAGGTGATACACAGAGATGAAACAAATCCTCCCACATGAGTTAAACCTGTTTATCTGTAGCCCTCTCTCCTCCACATCCTTTCAAAGTGTACAATTTTTTACAGCTTGTAAGAGCTTTCAGAACACGGGGCATGGAGCTGAATTTACACTCTGCAGAGCTCAGTGGGAGCTGGTTGGAAGGAGGGGACACCCCCCCCCCCCCAACCCCCTTCACACAGGAATAGAGCTGAGGCTGTCAATCACAGGCTGCGTGCTGGAGCTCCCTCCTGTCATCTTTTTACCTCTGTTCCAGGAAAACCTGGCAGAAGCGATTCCTGTCAATAGAGGAACAAAGCAGCAGAAAGAAATTACACTTAGTGCTCTGGATTAAGACAAGTACACCCACTATAGAGAGGGATATGCTTTGTTCATATTTCATGTCTGAGATTTACAACTATTTTAATGCCATTTGGTCTGTTAAATATACCATAAGTAGTGTTTTTATGTCTGTTAAGTGCAAAAAAAAATACTTGCTGATCTTGACATATCGTGTGCACTCTCTTTGCCTCACTCTTATCATTCTATTAAAGTTCTCAGCTCTACTAAAGAACACCTCCATGTTATAGAGATGAGAAGAGGTGGAGGTGTTCTGTAGACGTTACACACTTTCTGGCCTAGGGTGACACTGCTGTTCCTCCACAGATACGATGAGCGAGCGTTGCCACCCTAGGACAGGTATTGTGTTACCGGCAGGATGACCAGGTGATCAATTAAAAACTAAACAGTCACTTCATTTAAGGACTGGTAAGTCCCAATATATTACAAATTATTGTTCTTGGGTTTATATACCCTTTAAAGGGGACCTGTCCTAAAGCTCAAAAAAACCTCACACATATGCTGCCACTCTCTGAATCTCTAAACACTGTCATTATTAACACTGAAGATGAATATGTTCAGCTTCACTCTCCAGGCAACAGTTTGCGACATGCGTGTCAGAAAATGATTGCTTTCAGCTGAGGCTTCTCGCACAAGATAATTAATCAATGACATCTCGGCTTGGTCAAACTTACTGGGATTTCTTTTTTTTTTTCAGTGGACGGACATTGAACTCTTGGACATTGAATATTTTCTAAGCTGTAATATTTACTGTACTATATGTATATTTTGAGCTGTGTATGTGTTCTATAAAATAAGCACTCTAATTACTGTTAAATAGCTGCAGATTTATACCATGTACAAAAAATATAGAACAATAATCACGATATTGGCTGAATGATAAAGCAGTTTAAACTGTCGGTTTTGCTAGAAGGATAAATAAAATGTCAAAAACTGGTCTAAAAAAAAAATGTATCATTTTATGATTTTTCAAATGGAAATGTGATTTCATGTATCTGCTATTAACCACATCAACCAGCATCTGGGGCGTGAAGTGGCATGTGATCAGGACACAGCACTGGTCTGCTGACCGTATGTAAACAAAAAAAATGAACATGCTGTCACCAAAGCAAGCGCAGTGTCACTGTGGTATCGTGATTTACAATGGTTGGCTGTTCTGATTTTACTGTATGTCAGTGCAGCTAGCCAATGTCACTGATCACTGCCACAGCAGTATGGGGTCACTAGAACAGTGCAGCCAGTCACAGTAACGCTATAAGGTCTTGTTCGCATGTGCGGTGCTTTCTGAAGAACAATCTGTGTTCAGTTTGCTCTTTAGAGAGCAGTTGGCTGCCTGCTGTAACCCCTTGGACCCCTCACAAGCTCCCCTGTTCACTTGAATGGGTTGCAGTCGAAGGACAAAAGCAACAGGGTATAGTTCCTGCCACAGCTGCAAAGCATTACAGCTGCGGCATGTGTACACCCCTCGCCACTGCCTCTAGCGGTTGGGGGGCAGTAAAACCTCGACTTATCATTAAGGTTTTACTGCCCCCTTTCTCATGTCTGAATGATCCCTAATAGTGCAGCCAGGCAGTGTCTTCAATCGCCACCACACCCATCACCAGGACAGCCATCAGAAATTTTTGGGCCCCTTACACAGCTTTAGGCCTGGGTCCCTCAACCCCCGCCCCCCCCTTCCCCGAGCCTGACCACCAACATTCCCCAGGGCTTGCCCATGACCCATCCTACCAAATCCGACCGACCACCTCACCTCTACGCACTCAGCCCCCCCGCAATCCTGTATATTTGTCAGCGCCCCCCCCCCCCCACACACACACACACACACACACACACACACACACCTGTATATATGCCAGCCCCTCACATACACAAACCTGTATATATGGTAGCCCCTCACACAGTGGCGGTGCTTCCATAAAGGCACACGGGCGCCACCCCCTCTCTCCAGCCACCCCTCTATCACCAATAGATTCATCTATTACATGAATCTATCTATGGCCGCCGCTGCCATCCGCTATTCAGGTGCCCGGTCCCTTTTTGGCGCCGGGGCGCCTGAATTACATCGGCGGGTTATTATTTTGAACCACCTGATTAGAGCCATAGGTTCTAATAGGTGTCAAAAAAGGTAAACCGCGAGCGACATGCTTGGCGCTCGCAGTTCACCTAGCTGTGTTAGGAAAGTGAACATTCACTTTTCTAACACTAAACCACCTCTCCGCCAATCAGGTGCTCAGTTCTGTTACCTGCCACCTGATTGGCTGAAATGAGAGGCGCTGCTATTGGACGCCTATCAGGAGGAGAGGACGGGAGATGAGGACGGCAGGAGACGCATGAAGGACCCCGCTCGTCGCCTGCTGCCCCACCAAGACAGGGTAAGTGCCGGGCAGACGGTGAGCGGGCAGGGGTCACACTGGCGGCATTCAAGGGCACACAGGCAGCATTTGATTGGCACACTGGCAGAATTTGATGGCACAGTGGCTGCAATTTATTTATTTTAGATACTTATATAGCGCCATCAATTTACGCAGCGCTTTACATATACATTGTACATTCACATCAGTTCCTGCCCTCAAGGAGCTTACAACCTAAGGTCCCTAACTCACATTCATACATACTAGGGACAATTTAGACAGGATCCAATTAACCTACCAGCATGTCTTTGGAGTGTGGGAGGAAACCCAGGCAGGCACAGGGAGAACATGCAAACTCCAGGCAGGTAGTGTCATGGTTGGGATTTGAACCAGCGACCCTTCTTACTGCTAGGCGAAATTGATGGGTTTTTTTTCAAAATTTTTTTTTTGAAAAAAATGCCCCTCACATACACAAACCTGTATAAAAAAAAATAAAAAAAACAAGGCTCTGGCCCCTCCCTGTACACAAACAGCCCCCTTTCTCTCACAGCCCCTACATGTAAAGAAGGTCTTCCTACCTAGTCCCAGCCCTTTTCACAAAGCTGACATGTTGCTGAGAAGCTCAGTAAAGAGCTCGATGTCTGAGCTCAGTGACATGAGAACAGCAGAAGCTGTGAAATCGTTTCTGTACTGCACAGCACGGCTCCCCTTCACCCGTCCTGCCTTCTTCTGACCCGGGCGGGCCCCTTACAGTTGTGACGGGTGGCTGTACCCCCATGATGGCGGCCCTGTCCATCACCATGTTGTCAGACCAGTGTACAGTAGCTAGAAACAGTGCTCCTGATTTCCGCCACCTCACCAGACCAGTGCAGCCAGCAAAGTTTTCCTTCACACCACCACACCAGTCCCAGTGTCACCAAACCAATGTATGCCAGCAACAGTGTTTCTTCATACCACTACACTAGTGGAGTGTTGCTTTTGCCTGTCTCCTGTACTGACCCTGGCCTGTTAATTGACCACGTTTCTGCCTTCTGTCTGGGCCAATCCTTCGCCTGTTTTTTTTTACCATGTCTCTGCCTGCTGCCTGAATGTACAGTACCCATCTGTATGTCCCACTGACTACATTCCTGTGAGACACCAGTCCCATCCATACCAGCAGACAACTGCATTCCTGAAACCACGGGAACTGTTTTGTTCTTCCTTTCTATAGTCTCCTGGCCAGTAAAAATTGCATTCTTGGGGTGTGGCCTGCTATGGAGGCGGATGGAAGCCTGATACAGGAGCTCCGGTAAAAACGGGGCTATAGCGGCACGAAACGACCCGCCGGGACCCAATCTTCCCCGCTACAGGCATTCTGGCCCTTGAACACCCTGGGATCATGCCCAGAAAGAGAAAGGAGGATAGGAAGCCGCAACACCTAACAGACTTCTTTATCCCCAGACTGCATGGAGGTAGGCAAAATGGCGCCGGACCGGCATCTACCCCTGCACCTAAAACACAGCCCAAACCACACGAATCGGGCGGGATGGCTCCTAATAACAGGTCCCCTGTCAGCCCACGGTCCTATCCTCCATCCCCAGCCTCTAGCAGCCCAGCCAAAGCCAAGTTCAGGATGGATGGAGAGGGATACAATCCGGAGGCAAGCCCTGTTACTGAATCAGGGGATGACACCAGGGAGCTGGCTGATTCTATAGAATCTTTTCCTACCTCACACCAACCTGTGATGGACACTGTCCTGAAAGACATGCTTTTGTCTCTCAGAAGCTCACTGCAGGCTGATATGATCAAATGCATGCATAGATTCAACGGTGACATACAAGCAGTAGAATCCAAAGTGGACCACATTGAATATAAAATGGAGGAATATGCTACCACCTATAATGACTTAATGGACTGCAATAAAGAAAGAGAGGGGATGCTGAATGGATTAAAGCTAAGTTAGCAGGACAGGTCTAGGAGGAACAATATGAAAATAAGGGGGGTCCCTGAATCTATTCAACAACCTGACCTGCGCACCTATGCATCTTCCCTGTTTAAGTCGCTCACCCCTGACCTCTCTTAGATGTCACCATTGATAGAATCCACTGTTTACCAAAACCAGCTCACCTACCCTATCAAATACCCAGAGACGTGATTCTACGTCTACTTTTCTACCATGCCAAAGAGCAACTTATGATGGTAAGCACAGTGGTGTAGTGGATAGCACTCTCACCTAGCAGTAAAAAAGGTCGCTGGTTCGAATCCCAGCCATGACACTACCTGCCTGGAGTTTGCATGTTCTCTCTGTGCCTGCGTGGGTTTCCTCCCACACTCCAAAGACATGCTGGTAGGTTAATTGGCCCTAGTATATAAATATGAGTAGGGGACCTTGGATTGTGGGCTCCTTGAGGGTAGGGACTGATGTGAGTGTGCAATGTATGATGTGGAGCGCTGCGTAAAATTGACGGCGCTATATGGGTACCTTAAATAAAATAATAATATAATAGATAAGCATCTTAATGAGACACAATGTACAGGGATAGGGACAATTGTAGACGCTCACTTAGGTTGAACTGGATGGACTGGTGTCTTTATTCAACCTTACTAACTATGTAATGCGTAAGAGGGAACAAATTCCTGCGCTATATCAAAATCTGCAGATTTACACCGACTTGTCCCAATATACCTTGCAAAAGAGGAAAAATTTGAATACTATTACAAAAGTACTCAGAAACCACAAAATTACGTACAGATGGGGCTACCCTACCAAACTCTCTAATACAAAGGAAGGACGCACGTACACAGTAGAATCCCTAGAGAAAGGCCCTTCTCTCCTGGAAGAAAGGAAAATCCTTCCTGAACGCATAGAGGACCAGAACTCTATCAGACCCACCAGACAGCTTGAACCTGACTGGAAAAGGGTTACAAATAAAAATGCCAAATCGCACAACTAACCCCGGCTGGGAATCGCCAGTCACTTTAATCCCTGGAAGGAACTCTTCTATTTTCAGTTTTTTGTTCCTATGATCTTTCTTTACTGTTTTCACCTATGGACACAGATGACGACCTCAGGTAACATTACGCAGCAGATGCCCACAACAGTTTTCCCCTATGGTTGAACTCACGACCCTGCCAACACTTGAGCTTCATTACGATTTGTAAGTACAATGCAAAACTTCACTCCACACATAATGCTTACTTCACGTCATACTCAAAGTGGCCACAAGAGGAAGCCCTCAGCATAACACTGAATGTATTCTCTAAACTAGTGGTTCTCAACTTCTGTCCTCAGGTCCCAGCAATGGGCCAGGTTTGCAAGATAACTGAACTACATCACAGGTGATATAATTTGCTGCTCAGTGATTGCAGTATTCTAGTCTGCATCTCCCCAAGGTAATCCTTAAAATCTGGCCTGTTAGTGGGTCCTGAGGACAGGAGTTGAGAACCACTGCTCTAAACACTGTACTAGCTTATTAAACCCTCCATAATGGGAATAAAACTTCTCTCTATAAACTCAAAAGATCTCAATCACCCAGCAAATAGGAAAGTCCGTGTGGAAGGAAGCACTCTCTAACAAATGTGACATTTTATGTACACAGGAAACACATTTTCAGTCCTCATCACCACCATACCTCCCAAGCGTCCCGGACCTTCCCGCGCTTTGAGATAAGTCCCGGAGTCCCGCGGACCTGGCCTGAAGTCCCGGATCCCTGGCTCCATGCCCCCCCCCAATTAAAAGTAAGGGAGTCTGGAATGCAGGGACATTGACGGACTGAGCCACTGTAGTACTGGGACCGGCTCCGCCTCCACCTGTCCTGACTCTACTCCTTGTCACTGGTTGCTACAGCCGCCTGGCGTATAGCAACCAGTGACGTCATGGCTGCGACTCCCTCACTGCCCAGCATCGAAAGCGGAGGAGGATTTAACTTCCTCCTCCGCGCCTTAATCAGCTGCCCTTTGAGTTGAGTCCCGCCGCCACTCCCCTGTCATGGTCCTGCTGGTGCAGGGCAGCGAGCGATATCTAGCGCTGTGGAAACTTCAAACGGTGGGCGGCCCCGGTGAGCAGCACGAGGCTCAGCCGCGGAGGCTGGCTAAAAACAGAGAGTGGGAAAAGACCTTACACAGCATCCCCTGACACCGAGTCCCAGAGCCTGCCTTCACTCCTCCAATGTCCGCTCCAAGCATCAGCAGGAAGACAGCCTGACCAAGAGCCCAGAGGACGAGGACGGGCGGGAGGTAGGTGCATTACAGACACACCTACCCACAGGCAGGGGAGCACAACAGGGACTACCGGCAGGGCTGGGGGGTCTCACCCATCCTCTCTCTCACCCATCCCCTCTCTCTCTCTCTCTCTCTCACCCCTCTCTCTCTCTCTCTCTCTCTCACCCCTCTCTCTCTCTCTCACCCCCTCTCTCTCTCTCATCTCTCTCTCTCTCACCCCTCTCTCTCACTCACCCCTCTCTCTCACACACCCCCCTCTCTCTCACACACCCCCCTCTCTCTCACACACCCCTCTCTCTCACTCACCCCTCTCTCTCACCCATCCCCTCTCTCTCTCTCGCCCCTCTCTCTCTCTCATCTCTCTCTCTCACCCCTCTCTCTCTCACCCCTCCCTCTCTCTCACTCACCCCTCTCTCTCTCTCATCTCTCTCTCTCACCCCTCTCTCTCACCCCTCTCTCTCTCTCACTCACCCCTCTCTCTCTCATCTCTCTCTCTCACCCCTCTCTCTCTCTCACCCCTCTCTCTCTCTCACTCACCCCTCTCTCTCTCTCATCTCTCTCTCACCCCTCTTTCTCTCGCCCCTCTCTCTCACCCCCTTCTCTCTCTCGCCCCCTTCTCTCTCTCACCCCCCTCTCTCTCTCACCCCCCTCTCTCTCTCGCCCCCCTCTCTCTCTCTCACCCCGCCCCTCTCTCTCTCTCGCCCCTCTCTCTCTCGCCCCTCTCTCTTTTGCCCCTCTCTCACCCCTCTCTCTCTCTCGGCCCTCTCTCTCTCTCTCTCTCTCACCCCTCCCTCTCTCTCACTCACCCCTCTCTCTCTCTCATCTCTCTCTCTCACCCCTCTCTCTCTCTCACCCCTCTCTCTCTCTCACTCACCCCTCTCTCTCTCTCTCTCTCATCTCTCTCTCTCACCCCTCTCTCTCTCTCACTCACCCCTCTCTCTCTCTCATCTCTCTCTCACCCCTCTCTCTCTCGCCCCTCTTTCTCTCGCCCCTCTTTCTCTCGCCCCTCTCTCTCGCCCCCCTCTCTCTCTCTCACCCCCCTCTCTCTCTCACCCCCCTCTCTCGCCCCCCTCTCTCTCTCTCACCCCCCTCTCTCTCTCACCCCCTCTCTCTCTCGCCCCCCTCTCTCTCTCTCGCCCCTCTCTCTCTCTCGCCCCTCTCTCTCTCTCGCCCCTCTCTCTCTCACCCCTCTCTCTCTCACTCACCCCTCTCTCTCTCTCGGCCCTCTCTCTCTCTCTCACCCCTCTCTCTCTCTCACTCACCCCTCTCTCTCTCTCATCTCTCTCTCTCACCCCTCTCTCTCTCACCCCTCCCTCTCTCTCTCACCCCTCTCTCTCTCTTACTCACCCCTCTCTCTCTCACTCACCCCTCTCTCTCTCTCACCCCTCTCTCTCTCACCCCTCTCTCTCACTCACCCCTCTCTCTCACTCACCCCTCTCTCTCTCTCATCTCTCTCTCATCTCTCTCTCATCTCTCTCTCTCATCTCTCTCTCTCGCCCCTCTCTCTCTCTCGCCCCTCTCTCTCTCACTCGCCCCTCTCTCTCTCACTCGCCTCTCTCTCACTCGCCCCTCTCTCTCTCACTCGCCCCTCTCTCTCTCACTCGCCCCTCTCTCTCTCACTCACTCTCTCTCACTCACTCTCTCTCACCCATCCCCTCTCTCTCACCCATCCCCTCTTTCTCACCCATCCCCTCTTTCTCACCCATCCCCTCTCTCTCACCGAGCCCCCTCTCTCTCTCACCCCCCTCCCTCTTTCTCTCCCCCCTCTTTCTCTCCCCTCTCGTTCACACCTCCTCTTCCACCCCATTCTCACACCCTCTCCCACTTCTCCCCTCTCTTGCATGCAGGCAGGGGGGAACCAACCACTGACTAACAGATGACAAAAAGTGCCAGAAAAGCTCTGCCTTTGAACCCATCTCCCCACCACTGCAACTGACCCCATCCTCCTAATGAAGGACTACGGGTCCCATCATTAAGACTTTGGCCACACCCACATTTTGCCGTGATGCGCGCTCCAGCTCACTTACTCCCTCATTTGTCCCTCATTCTGAAGTTCAAAAGTTGGGAGGTATGATCACCACCAGTCTGCTCCCACAGGAACTTTCCCCACATATTCACACTCCAACACGGAAAACAAAACAAAAGGGGCACTTACTGCAATTAAAGATTTGGTGGCGTTCACCCTACATGAATGGTAAAGGATCCCCGTTGCCGCTTTCTTATTCTAGTGTGTGACCTCAATTCGGTCACTTATACCATTGTGAATGCATACTACCCTAACCAACATCAAGTGCGCTTTTTTCACAAATTTTTGCAAAAAGTGCATACCCACAAGAAAGGAAGGCTAGTCCTATGTGACGATTTTAACACGACACCAGTCCCTTCTATAGACTCGTCCTCTGGCACTAAACGAACGAGTCCATCTCTCCTAACGTCACTCCACAACCAAGATTTATTCAATGCCTTCATGCAGAAGAAAGAGACTTTACCTTCTTTTCCACGCCACATGGAACTTACTCCCGAATTGACTTATTCCTGGTTGACCAAAGAACCCTTTCTAAAGTTACCTCTGCATCCATAAATACAATCACTTGGTCAGACCATGCCTCTATTACTCTCTCTATAGAGGACTCAGTGGCTAACACAGCAGCTCCAGTATGGAGGCTTAACTCGTATCTTCTGCAAAAAGCAGAATTCAGAAAAGATCTTGAAAAGCATTTAAAAGAGTTTTTTAGCAATGATTTTTCTGTACAAGACCAATTTACTTTATGGAATGCTCATAAAGCATATATGAGAGGCATTTTTATACAACTAGGTGCGAGGGCCAAGAGGCAGCAGCAAAAGCGTGTGAAAGAGCTCACTGACAAAATTTTCAGGTTAGAAATAAGCAACAAACAAAAACCCTCCCAAAAAAACTTCCAAAACTAACTCAGTTAAGAAATGATCTTAGACTCTTACAGGGGCGGATCCAGAGTCTAGTCTCGGGAGGGGCACTGCCAGAAAATATATTTTTTGGGGTACATCTATCGGGGAAATGGCTGGTGTTGGCGCTTCAATCATCACGGCACCATGGTTGTTATGGTGTCAGGATGATTGAAGCGCGTTATTACTATAATTACATTGTTATAAAAAATTAAATAGTTTAACTCGCCATAATGCAGAATCAGTGGGAGCCCCGAGTGTGTCACTTGCCACGTCACCTGTCACCAGATGCAGATTGTCACTTGCCACGTCGCCTGCCACATGTTACGGATTGTCACTTGCCACTTCGCCTGTCACCAGATGCAGATTGTCACTTGCCACGTCGCCTGCCACGTTGTGGATTGTCACTTGCCACGTCGCCTGCCACGTTGCGGATTGTCACTTGCCACGTCGCCTGCCACGTTGCGGATTGTCCCTTGCCATGTCACTTGCCACGTCGCCTGTCACCAGATGCAGATTGTCACTTGCCACGTCGCCTGCCACATGTTACGGATTGTCACTTGCCACTTCGCCTGTCACCAGATGCAGATTGTCACTTGCCACGTCGCCTGCCACGTTGTGGATTGTCACTTGCCACGTCACTTGCCACGTCGCCTGCCACGTTGCGGATTGTCACTTGCCACGTCGCCTGCCACGTTGCGGATTGTCCCTTGCCATGTCACTTGCCACGTCGCCTGTCACCAGATGCAGATTGTCACTTGCCACGTCGCCTGCCATGTTGCGGATTGTCACTTGCCACGTCGCCTGCCACATGATGCGGATTGTCACTTGCCATGTCGCCTGTCACCAGATGAAGATTGTCACTTGCCACGTCGCCTGCCACATGTTGCAGATTGTCACTTGCCACGTCGCCTGTCATTTGCCACCTGCTAAGATGGTCTCTTGTGTCCCAGAGACAGGCAGCAGAGAGATGATGTAATCTCTCTGCTACCACAGCTGCCTGCATGGAGGAGGGGAAGTTGAACTGCAGGGATGTAGGGCGGGCGTCGGGCGGTGAGAGATTATGTCATCTCTCTGCTCCCCCACCCGCCGGCTCCCTGATTGGCCAGCAAGCAGCAGCCCGCCCACAAACACATTGAGCGGCACATGTCAGTCAGCGGCGGCTCTCTCTCACCTATGGAGCCGCCCGGCGGCTCCCTCACTCACGGAGCCGCCCAGCGGCTCTCTCAGTCACGGAGCCGCCCGGCTCCTCCTCCACTCACGGAGCCGCCCGGCGGCTCTCTCACTAATGAAGCCGCCCGCCGGCAGGCTCTCTCTCACACCCTGCTCTCACAGTCACCCGCATTTCTCGGAGGGGGCAATTGCCCCGTTGCCCCCCCCCCCGGACTCTTAATGGAGGACTTTGAACGATCAGCCAAAAAACTAAAATTGACATTTTATGCCACAGACAACAGGGCGGGGAAATTACTAGCGCATAAAATAAAGGGGCTAAGATATAGAACCAAGATCCCCTATATACTCCACCCCCTCACCAAAGCCAAACTATACCATCCCCAGGAAATAGCAGATGCCTTCAGTCACTACTATAGTACACTATACAATTTAAAAGAAGATGGAAACACACACCAACCAATTGCTGACACAATTATTCATTTCCTACAGAAAGTATCCTTGCCTAAGCTGTCCCAAGAACAACTGCAAAAACTGAACCTACCATTTAGTGTACCAGAGATCCACAAGGCTATCGACTCCCTCTCAGCAAATAAATCCCCAGGCCCCGATGGTTTCTCTGGGGACTACTTCAAAACCTTTAAATTACTAGTAACCCCGTACCTGGAACACATTTTTAACGCTGCTGCTGCTGCCTCAACCTCCTTCCCACCTGAGATGTTAACAGCCCCGATAGTGGCACGGAAGGAACCAGACTCGCCCCCAAATTTCAGACCCGTATCTCTATTAAATATAGACTTGAAATTATACGGCAAACTTATTGCCACACGACTGAGTGATATACTTCCCCTTCTCATTCACCCAGACCAAACGGGATTCACGAAGGGCCGACATACTTCTGATGCTACCCACAGATTGACAAATATTATTCATTTGGCAAAACTACATAAAAGGCCTTCTTTGCTGTTCGTGTTAGATGCAGAGAAGGCCTTTGATCAAATTCATTGGCAGTACCTGGCCCAAGTCCTGAAGAAATTTGGGTTCTCTGGCAAAATCCTAACAGCAATTCCAGCCCTCTCTGCTAAACCCTCCGCCCAGGTCTATATCCAAGGCGTCTTATCCAAGCCGTTCAACATCTCCAACGGCACCAGACAGGGATACCCTTTATCGCCACTTATATTTAATTCACTAATGGAACCCATATCCATTCACACCCAGATATCAAAGGATTCTCACTTAACAACTTGACCCATACCATCATTTTTTTTTCAGATGATATTATAATGATACTAACTGACGTGGAGACTTCCCTGGCTTCGGTACATTCAGCATTAAAACTGTTTAATCAGATATCATACTACAAAGTCAATGTGATTAAATCATATATAATGGGCCTGGGCCTTGACCCACCTCTGCAAAAGAAACTTGGGTCGAGGTTTCCATATACCTGGCAGAATAAGGGGAATAAAATATTTAGGGATAACGTTGACAGCATCCACCGAAAACTTAGTTGCGACCAATTACACCCCATTCCTTGGATCACTTAGAACCTTAAGGACATTGCTAAGGTAGAGCTGTCATGGTCAGGCCGACTGGCAGCGTTCAAGATGATAGTACTGCCACAATTGCTTTATCTGTTCAGGACCTTGCCAATCCCAGTCCCACAATCCTTTTTCCTCAGAGCCCAATCCATGATAAACAGGTATCTGTGGCAAGGTAAAAGGACTAGATGTGCATTTAGAAAGCCAATACCGTCAAGGAGAGCCGGGGGAGTTGGACATGTATTACTTAAAGACTACCACACAGCTTTGATTCTATCACAGGTGAAGTCTTGGTTCCCTCAAGCACAAAGCTCTAGATGGTTGGAACTAGAGGCACAACAGGTCCAAGGTAATAACTTATATGACCTTCTTTTAGTTTGCAATCTCCACACGCATACAAACACAACTCTGTCACCTACGATATTAGCTACATTACAAGCATGGAGGACCTTCTCGTCCACGCAGTGTCTTGGCGATGCAACAAAAACCCTTCCACTAACCATATCAAGTCTAGCCTTGATTATTCCAGACCTACACGTTTCACACTGGGTATCCAAAGGCATGAGAGTAATAGAGGACCTTATGGTGGGTCCTACACCGAAAACATTTAGAGCTTTACAACTGGAATATGACATAGAGGAATGCGACCACTATCGATACCTTCAAATTCTCCACTTCCTCTGCAGCAATCCCCAAATCTCCACGATGCTTCTGTGGAAAGTGGTCTTGTATCTCACAAATCCCCTCATAAATATCAAGGGTATGTTCTATAATACACCGAACAATAAAAATTATTTCACTAAATCCTCACCCATAAAAGCATGGGAACGGGACATAGATACATCTTACACCATAGACCAATGGCAAAAAGCATTGAGCATCACATGTGCTGCGACAAAATGTATCAACCCATGGGAACTCACCCACAAAATACTACTACGGTGGTATCTGACACCTTACCGAATATCAAAATTTGACTCCCGTACTTCCCCACTTTGCTTGAGGAATTGCGGGTGTATAGGCACACTACATCACATAATATGGACATGCCCAATGTTACGTACCTTTTGGCCCAAATTTTTTAGAATAATCTCAACTATAGTGGGGACACTGGTTCCCCTCCCTGGTGGTATGGCCATATTATCTTTAGGCATAGACCACATATCATCAGCTGCGAGAACCATTGTGGCTCACATTCTACTCAGTGCAAGAATGGTAACAATGAGACACTGGAAGGACACAAAGCCACCCTCAGTGAAGGAAGTAGTAGAGACTACTCATACACATGCCACCTATGAACTAATGTATGCAGCAGCCCAGGGTAACTATATTAGGGTGAGTCCCTGATGGCAACCTTGGACCAAGTGGTACCAACCTAATGATAAAGGCCAAAACTAGTAATAAAATGACAATAACAATGATAATGAGGGCAATACATTCTGAACTAGTTAGACTGTGTAATAATACTATTTTCTTTGTGTTCACACATTTCTTCTCAAATTGAAACTATTTAGAGCGAACCTATGCTCTTTTCTTATTCTTCGTTTTAGTTTAAGCTTAAGATAGTTATACATGTGTAGAACATCATAGTAATATCCAACTGATAACTTACCGTATTGTATACATGTAATAATGTATTAGTACTGTCTGATGTAAGCCTCATGCTTACAGCCAACGCTATCAATGCCATACTATGATGTCACATGTCAATTGTTTAAACCAAAAAAAATGATTGAAATATAAAAAATTGCATTCTTGGGGGCAGCCACGCACCAGTAGGCTATATTTGTGATTTTATCAGATAAAAAGTTTTCACAACATGAAAGCCTCCATTATGTGCCCCATAGAATATGTTGCATTAAATTAGGTAAGTTGTTAGTACCATTTTTGGAAGACAAGAGTATCAACATGTGCTGGACCCCAAACACCTTGATGCTGTTCATGAAATACCACTACCAGGAAATTATGGCGGCAACTTTATGCAACGCAAAAAATTGTAATTACTGGTCTATTATTAACATGACACTCATGATCAAAGATACTTTTTTTGTGTATACCTTAAAGTGGAGTTCCACCCAAATTTTGAACAATATCTGTATGTATTTTCTTCCTTGCCTAGATGCTGACATGCCGTTTAAAAAAATTTAAATCGCTGTAATTACCTTTTATTTTTCTATTCTTCTTTACACTTCCTGGTTCTCCTCCCGTGGGAGTAGGCGTGTTTCTAGCCTCTCCCAGACTCCTGGGAGCTAGTCTCAGGCTTCCCAGGATGCCACTGAGCATGTGCGGGAACGAGCAGTGAATGCTGGGAGCACAGCATTCACCACATCCAGGAAATAAATGCTTGTGGGCTTCAAATGCCCACAATGTAGATGGAAACCGCCTGCAGTGAATAATATAGGTTATTCTTTCCGAGGAAATCTGACACAGGCGGACATATTACACACAATATGTGAGTATGTAATGCTGAGAAGAAAAGTTTGTGAATGAACTCAAAAAAAAAGGATAGATAGGTGGACCCCTGCTTTAAGACACACATGCATAATAATTATGTTGAGTATAGTCATTAAAAGTATGTTATCCCTTCACTTGTGCACACCATCCACTGCCGTCAGAATGGAGTTGGGGGGGGGGGTGTAATCGATGGACTTGGATACAACCAGCATGCCTATTGCGAGCTGTGGGAATGTTTATACTGAAATATTAAAACAATATTAAAACAATATTATATTTATGGAATTATGCAAAATCTGACATATTTGGAGGTCCAACCGAGATCTGTCAAAGTTTGAAACAAGTGATATATTTGTAAAAATTAGTTTAAAAAGAAGCAGGGACAAATTGAGGCTTCAAAAAGTGGTTCCAGAACCCTGTCTAAAACGAGAAAAGTGAAAAGCTAGCTAAGGTGTCAAATCATGTAAATATATGTGATTTACCAGTCAGCAAAAATGAGTAAATTAGCTCAAATATTTAAATGTCTATAATTGACCAGTAAAGTAAAAAAACAAAAACATGAGCAAAGCAACTCTAATGTTTACATATATTTTTTTTCTTTCTTTCTAAAACAAATTCTACCCCTCCTTTGTAAAAGGATAAGGGGGGGGGGGGCTTTGATTTTATCTTGCAGCCAAAACTGTGCAGAAACAAGCAGCCTTTTGGAATGTGCCTGTGTAACAAAAAGGTAGGGGCCGACCTCCTCCATGTGTGAGTAATTTACTGTCCTGAAGTCATAGGAAAGGCATAGTTGAACTTCAGCTTCAATAAAATAATTTGAATTCCCATATTTATAATTATTGTGCGCTACGATCGATTAATTATAGGTATTGATCTCCTTAAAAGATTAAATCCCATATTGTGATTTTATTAAAAAGGTTATATGGTCTCAAGTGAAAAGACCATTAAATATGAACCTTCCCAGTCCTATCACAATCAGCCTTGTGATGAAGTAAGACTGAACTCTTTATTGAGATCCATCTCATGGAATAATTCAATTCTAGATGGCACCTTTTTTATAGGCAACTCCAATTGCCACTATAGATGGTGGACAGGAGGATAATACTATACGTATTTCCCCTGAAAAACGTTGAGAGGTTTGCTTGGAAGGTAATATTCTCAATATTTTACCTCCATCAATTCTTACTGCGATTGAAAAGGTGTATGGTAAGGTTTTCCCTAAAGGTTAATGACCTGGGAAATAATAATAAGGTTAAAATGGATTCATACCAGGAATATAATTACATTATTGGAAAGCTACTAGAATAGTTGGCCAGTCCTAAAATAAATAGGTCTTCAAACCCTCTGGATAATTGGGTCCATGATCTGGATAATGACTTTAATAGTCATAATATAATTGCTCAATGCATAATATCCATTTCTATGGAGGGAAAAACAGCTAATCGTTTATTCCTGGTAATCAATGACCCAAAATATTATGTGTACATTGGCAACAATATATTACATCGCTTTGCTATACACATGGATCTGATAAATTCCGCATTGTGGTCCAGATTAAAAGAAAACCCATGTAGTTTCATAAATGAACATGA
The DNA here is from genome assembly GCA_037952925.1 of Lithobates clamitans. NCBI lineage: Eukaryota > Metazoa > Chordata > Amphibia > Anura > Ranidae > Lithobates > Lithobates clamitans. The sequence continues at coordinate 2,831,758 of JBBGZY010001451.1, read as the reverse complement.
AGCCCTTAAATCATTTTAGTTACTGCCATATGCAGTAATCATATTAGTACCACATGAGGTCAATATTCCTCCAGGTGCTAATATTTTTTTTTACCCAGCCAGGTATAAAAAGGCCAAAAATTAAAGAATCCTGCTGCATTAAAATGCCTCGCAGTCAGGATGTAATTATATAGTGATTTAAGTAAATCCCACACCCATGGTAAATATAAGTTTCCATGGAGTTCAAAAATATGTTTGCTAATAGATTCCTGTAATTGTGGTCTAACAGACATACACATTGCCAGAATTCAGTCTGATCCAGATGCACCTCATGTTTATATCAACCATAACTGTCTTTCCCTAGCCTGTTCCCTCTTCCTTGTTCCCTAAATTGTTATGATTCGCTAGTGGAAATCATTAGGAATTTCAAGGAAAGGAGTGTTATGGGATTGGTGCACAGTTCTTATGATAATCCTATACTTGGTATTCTCAAACCAATTGGTCAACACATTTATATGCTGGTCTTATGCAGCTAAATAAACAAGTATATATATATACGGTTACCCCGTGCTATATATGGATCAATACTTGATATAAAAATACAAGGCGCTAAGTACTTTACCACACTAGATTATACTCAATGAGGTTGAACCATTCAGGTAAGTCCTGAAGACTCATACAAGTTGGCATTTAAATGTGGTAAGGAATAGTACAACTGGAACAGAAAGCTATTTGGTTATATAAATTTAGATTATGAAATTGATTTTTGTTTTTGTTTGTTATTTTACATAATGCTATGCCTGATACTACTGAAAGAAGATGATCTTTTTGTTGAATAGTATAATGTTTGAAAAGCATATCTAAGAGATTAGACATGTTCGTAACAAGTTGAGAGAGGCGGGTGTTTAAATTTCATTACAGAAAGACCAATAGTGTCGCTCCAAGGTTCATCTCTTGAGGCCTGAGGTTACTTACGGCCTAAGTCTCCAACAAGAAGAACATTTAGGGGGTGATGAAGTCAAAAACATCTGCTAACATCAGTGAATTGAGGACATGTTTGGGTATGGTATAAGGTATTCGATTGTGTGCTTGTCATCCTAGGTTCCAACTGAGAATGCTGGAAGGTAATGTATAAGAAGAGATTTTTAAGATCTTAAGAGAATGTGAATGTAATAATTTGACATTGTGAGATTCTCTTCTAACTTACAGATCTTCATATCTTATACTTCTACGCGTTAGTCTTGATCCTTCCAATCATGGCAGAATACTATCATCATAAGATCATTGATGATTTTAGTTAATTAAAATATAATTAACCGTTTCTGTTTTGGTCATGCTCCAGGCCAACTGTTGATTGCAGTTGTTGTAAGGTGGCCTTCCAATACCTGGGATATTGCCTGCTGTCCCGCGGAGCCAGTGTATGGTATAACACACGCTCTCCCTGATCCTCTGTGATGGGGGATCACGGTGTTTTGGTAAGGGCACATTCCTGCTGATATTGGTGGTGGATTTCACACAGTATTTGAAGACAATTTGTTCACTTTTTATGGACTATATTTCACCAATCACCGGTGTATGTTACATTATATTGTTTATTTATGTTTTTTAGTTGTGCACCTAGTGTGTTTTATTTATTTATTATTTGCCATTTAATTTACTAATTGTCAAGGATTTTTGATGTTTAACATTAATTCACTTCATATGTTTTTTAGGTATTTATATGCATTCTCTTGCACTGTTTATTAATCTCACACATTATTTTATATTGATTTTGGATCATATTCATTATCAATCACACAGTTTTTGGTCAGTTATTTATGGGTAGTGCAATTTTTTATTTTTTTACTATATCTAATATTATATTACACTCAATTTTGAGTTAATACATATATATTTTTAGCATATCGTTGTAATCACTTGTCTTCAAAATAGCACGGATAAACAAACTTGAATTACTTGGTTGTATTTGTGGAAACATTTGAAAATCTCCCTAAAACCACAGATTTTGCATAATTCCTAAATAAAATACTGTTTTAATATTTCAATATAAACATTCTGACAGAGGGGTTATAGCCCATAGCAATAATCACTGGGTGTTCAACCCAGCAGGGATAGCTCCCACTGGGAGAACACAATAGCTCTGCGGGAGGGATTCCCCCATCAACACTGTTTTGAGGGGTGAATTGAGTGATTTTCTTTCCAGCCACTCGTTGCAGAAAAGAAAAGCGCACCATCTATGGCCGGCTTAAATCTTTATTAAAAGGAATGTAACTTAAAAAAAATGAGGGTTATAAAGGCATATTTTTATTTTCAATTCGATTTGGATAATTCATTAATTTGAATGAAATTTTGGACTCATTTAAATTTGTTGCTATTGTTATTTGAAAATTTGGATACATTAGAATCACGAAAATTTCACCCCAGTTTTGATTTGGAACGAAACGTATCGCACACGTCTAGTACATAATCAGTCCGAACATTGGAAGAGTCTCACACGTGGTATGCCCATATGGTTTGAAATTTTAAATATGCCGATGCTGTATGTGAAAAATATGTTTGTGAAAAAAAAAAAGCATTTTTTTTCCCCCCACATTTTCTGAGAACTTGTGGCAAAAAAATAGGTGTTCAAAAGGCTCACCAACCCACTTAAAAATATCCTGGGGTGTTTACTCACAAAAATGTTGTCATTCCAAAAAATGTGATCGATAGTCAGGAAATTAGATGTGCAATTTAAGGCCCTAGAAGGCCTGAAGGTGCTCCTTGAATCTTGGGCTGATCCTCACATGGGCCTACGCCTAAGTACGTCTGTGCGAATAAGGCCTAAGACTGTACAACACCAAAAAGCTGTTAACTTGTTGTTAAAGTGGTGCAGGGTGCAATATATATATATATATACATATATATATATATATATATATAATCTATCAGTATCTCACAAAAGTGAGTACACCCCTCACATTTTTGTAAATATTTTATTATATCTTTTCATGCGACAACATTTAAGAAATGACACTTTGCTACAATGTAAAGTAGTGAGTGTACAGCTTGTATAATAGTGTAAATTTGCCATTAATGATTAAACTACTGGCAACAAAAGTGAATACTGGGCGCAATTAGCCATTTTTCCTCCCCGGTGTAATGTGATCCATTAGTGTCACAAGGTCTCAGGTGTGAATGAGGAGCAGGTGTGTTAAATTTGGTGTTATCGCTCTCACTTTCTTACTGGTCACTGGAGGTTCAACATGGGATCTCATGGCAAAAAACTCTTTGAGTTCGAGGAGTTAGAGTTTTGATGACGATCTGAAAAAAATAAATTTTTGTGTGTGTCTTGTCTACAGTAAAGCATGGTAGTGGGAGTGTCATGGTCTGGGACTGAATGGGTGCTGCCAACACTGGGGAGCTACAGTTCATTGAGGGAACCATGAATTCCAACATGTACTGTGACATTCTGAAGCAGAGGATGATCCCCTCCCTTTGGAGACTGGGCCGCAGGGCAGTATTCCACCATAACGACCCCAAACACACCTCCAAAACAACCACTGCCTTGCTATATAAGCTGGGAGTAAAGGTGATTGGCTGGCCAAGCATGTCTCCAGACCTAAACCCTATTGAGCATCTGTGGGGCATCCTCAAATGGAACGTAGAGGAGTGCAAGGTCTCTAACATCTACCAGCTCCATGATTTTGTCATGGAAGAGTGGAAGAGGACTCCAGTGGCAACTTGTGAAGCTCTGGTGAACTCCATGCCCAGTAGGGTTAAGGCAGTGCTGGAAAATAATGGTGGCCACACAAAATATTGACACTTTTGGTCCAATTTGAACATTTTCACTTAGGGGTGTACTCACTTTTTTGCCAACGGTTTAGACATTAATGGCTGTGTGTTGTTATTTTGAGGGGACAGCAAATTTACACTGTTATACCAGCTGTACACTTACTACTTTACATTGTAGCAAAGTGTAATTTCTTCAGTGTTGTCACATGAAAAGATATAATAAAATATTTACAAAAATGTGAGGGTGTAATATATATATATATATATTTATTTTTTTTCAAATGCATTTTTTAAGTATTTAAAACTAATAAATAGACGTGCAAGTTAAAATGTTCAAACAACGTGTCAAGAAAAAGAACAGGGAGAGCAAAGGTTTAGCTAACTGTATAACAAGGGGTTAAGATAACCTCAGTTATGAATGCCAGCATCCCTGAATCTTTAAATATACCTTACCATGTTTAGATGGGACTTTTCAGGCATTCTGCTACAGACACGTAAAGCTATATATGTCATGTATTAGAAACCTGTTAAAATAACACAGATAAAAATAAAAACCATACATTAGGCCATGATACTGATTAGAGAAGGTTGGGTACACTTCTCTTCACTCCCAAAGCATTTGAATAGACTGTATTTCTTTCTCAGGGAAATGAGAATCTTTGAGAGACCCAAGCGATCATGGTAAACCTATGGCCAACATCATTGCTGTGTTGAAAAGCCACCCGGTAGGACCCAAGGCGCCACTTCTTCTATATGGTTATTGCCTAGGATAGTAAAAGATTTTCTTGAAATAACCAACCCATACTTCAAATAATGGCCCAATTTCTAAGAGCCTGGTGAGTGGTTGGGACAATTAACAGGGAAGAAGTTACTCAGAGTACCATCCAGCCTGAAGTCGAAAATGTAAAGGAAGGGGAAGTCATATAGGCAAAGACGGTTATTTACAATACCCCTGTATCTGTCATTTGTGTTTTTTTAGATAAATTGATACATTTGGTGGTTTTCAAATGTATCATCAGCACCTTAAAAATCCCAGACAGAGATCAAATTTGGTAGGCTATATGAACTTTGATGTTAATCTATGAACAAGGACACAAATCTAGTATAAAAATATTATTTATTGCAACAATTCAGTTAAAACCTACAAAAAAATTGTGCCCACACATGTCTTATGGACATAGGTTATGTTTCACACAGATACAAATCTTGAATTCAGGCTTCTCAGGCTTGGATGTACCCTGTGTTTACCACTGTGGATCATAATTTTAGCATCAGTGACCTCTTGTGATAGATTGTCTTACTATAGGTTTACATCAGACGTAGATGGTCTTATAGAGCCTTTATGCAGTCTACAGTAATGGGTGCTACATATTCATATTATGTTATCTCTTTAGATGAAAATAATTTTGTATATCATCGCCATGGTCATACTTTGATCTAGGAACTATGGATTTTATTGAGGATCATCCCAGTGAGAGAAACTTTTAAGATCTGTGGAACTCCAATCTGGTATGTACTATGATTGAGGTCTTGGTATTCCAATTACTTACCTTGGACTTCCCTTTATTAAAGTGATCTTAAAGTCTTGTTTTTTTCCTATAAAAATAATAAACCTGTTATACTTACCTGCTCTGTTGCAGTGGAATTTCACAGAGCAGCCCGGATCCTCCTCTTCTCTGTCTCTCTTCTCTGCTCCTGGCCCCTCCCTCCTGTTCAGTGTTCATTCAGACACGGAGCCCTGACCTGGCCTTCTCCTCCTCTCTCCCCCGATTGGCTAGCCGACTTTGATTAACAGCAGTGCAAGCCAATGGCGTCGCTGCTGTGTCTCAACTGATCAGGAAGGAGAATCTCAGATGGCTGAAACACATTTGGACATCGCTGGACAGAAAGGGACTTCAGGTAAGTATTATGGGGGCTGGGGGGAGGGGGCTGCTGCACACAGAAGGCTTTTTATCTTAATGCATGCATAGCATGCATTAAGATGAAAAAAAACCTTCTGACTTTACAAGTCCTTTAAGCATTATTATCTGACAGGCAGGATCTTTGTGCCCCTTGCTCTAGTGCTCCCATACTCGTCAAGAAAGACTTTGCTCCCTTGCGTTTCACACATTTCCTCCATGAGTGATAAGTAAGCTCTTGTGCAACTCTATATATCATTCTTTTGTTTTTTGTACTCTATAAGGAAATAATAACATTCAAAATACAAATGGATAACTGGGCTCTCTAAAAATATTCCTGAGGAAGCAGTCATTGCCGCGAAACATGTCGAGAAGATATGGATAAATTCTCTGTGATAGACCAAGAGAATTCCCATGACCAAGCTTCAGGGGCAGAGTGAAACACGTTGGGGCGTGCCCTGGTGAGCGTCCAGGCTGAGGTTGTCTCTCTAATACCATCATAGGAATCTGTGGCTGTGCGGCACCAGGGATCTTTCCTCTCTTCCTTCCAGTGACTACAGGAGCTGGGACTAGCTCCATCCCTTGCTGGCACTCCTGCAGTGGTGGCAGCATCACCCACACTACTCCCCATATTAGTGATCATGCCTGAGCGGCACACTAAACAAACCGTGAACCTACTCTTGTTATCGCTTTGTCAATATCCACCAATTTTATAGAGAGCAATTTTAAAGTGCCTCTGTGTGGGCCCAGATTTTTTGTATGTATTAATTGAATTGTTGTAATGCGTAAATAATATTTTTATATGATATTGTTGTCTATCCTTCACACAGTACCATCAAAGTCCATATAGCCTCCAAATTTGATCTCTGTCTTTGTAATAATAATAGGATGAAGGTACTCCTAAATATTTTGGCACATACTTAATAGACCTTAAAAGTCCTGCTAGGTGTCTGACATTATTAATATTTTAGAATTTTGGGATGTTAGGTAAAAGCTATCCATCAGCCCAGAATGTGCTACTGTACTCACAAAATGAATTATAACAAACACTGCCTCACCTAGCTGTGGGGTGACCATCTCTGTCACAACCTTCACATTAGTGGGAGTGAAGAGGTAAATGCAAAGTGCAATGGGCATTCCAATAGGCCATGGTTACAGCTAGCTTCTGTGGTCTTGCACTGGCAATTAGGAAGCCAGCACCATAAAGTTCACATTGCAGAAGAGGGAATATTTTTCTAGAAACTGGTGCTTTGTTTATTCATTCCTGGAAGCCTCCCAGCTGGTGAGAGCACTATTATACAGCAGAGAGGAGGAGAGGAAGAAGGAAGAAACAGGCACATATGGGGTATTGGCATCCTTTTCTTCTGGATCTATAGCACCAACCTGGCAGCAAGGATTTATGACTGTGAAACCATTGCATCACTATGGTAAACTAGCAAGAGCTGCAAGAATGTAATAAGGGTGGAACATTGGATTTAGGGAAGGGGAGTTTGGTACAGGGAATTTTTGATTTAGGACTCCTTGTTGCCAAAAAATGCACACAGGCATCTAAATGTTCACTAACCTCTTCTTAAAACATAACCTTCCTTTTTTTTAATAGATTGGAGAATAATAATTAGGACCTGTGGTGGCCTGTCCATTAGGGCCCCCCCCAATCCATGGGCCCCCCCAATCCATGTGCCCAGCCCCTAATCTCCATGCAGGGTGCCAGACGCATGGATTTCAATGTGGGTTTTTTTTTTAAGCACGTGATTAGAGCCAGAGGCTCTAATTGGCTTAAAAAAAGTGGGCTCTGCACCCAAAACCCACCCACTTGTGTGACATTAGCAAATTAATATTTGCTAATGTCTTCCTACTTCTCCTCCGTCCGATTAGGAAGCAGGTCCTGAGACCTGATTGGCCGGGAGTCTTAGGACTTCTGTTCGGCCAGGAGGAGAAGCAACGACCTCTTCCAGGAGCCCTACCCCTGGTTCAGCAGTACACCATCATCCTCCTCGCACCTCTACCACAGTATAAGGTAAGGGCAGGGATCGTGCGGGGGGTAGCAGTAGTGCGAGTGGCTCTTCCGCCTATTGTGAGTGGATCGCCACTTTGAGCAATTGATCTAAAGCCACGGAGGGGGGGGGGCTGGTAGTGCGAGTGAGGGGGCCAGGTCAATTTGAAGCCCCCCAAATATTGACCAGCAGCCGCCACTGATTAGGGCCTCTGTTAAATCAAGATTTAAGGTTGCTTTATCATTCAACCAAAAGGTGGCACTAGTGTTAAAGTGTTAGTAAACCCAGAACAGTAAAATCAGTCTGTATATGCAGCATAGCATGCTTGTTGTACTCACTGTGGAACTTAAGGGGTTAATCCTCTGCATTGTGTAAAAGGGCTGTTTTATCCCGTATGCACGGGTCCTCCCCCTCCTGCGCTGTCTATCTGGGGAAGGCCAGCTAACACAGGGTAGCTGACCTGCACATGCTCAGTCGTGTCTTTTATGCTGGAGAGAACATTTACTTGTTCTCAGAGATAGCCAATCCACATGATATTGAAATCACACATATGGGCGTGTATACAGGCTGCAGTGGAAATTTCCTCCTACCTGAACTCTCAGCACTTGAGAAACTGTGCAGTTTACCATGTGACCACGGTATACAGCTCATCCAAAAAGGTATATAGTGGCAGTATTTTAATGCAAAAATAATGTTTATAAGCTGTGGGCACTGTGGGGGCCTGATGAACTATTTTCATATTACTGGGTTTAGTAACACTTTAAGAACCATCAGGAGCAAGCTGTTTTTGGGAAGCCGTACCCAGACCTAGGATGGCCGCTGGTAAAGAGTTATTTATGTAGCATAACCTTATACTTCATAAACACTGCCATAAAATGTCAGGAGGATGCTTTTCATGTTGTTTATTTTTCTTATAATGAGGGATACCACTTACATACATATTTATGTTGAGTGTGTTATGCTGTAAATTAAATATCCCAGCTGCATGAAATACATTTACATTTTTTTGCAAACTATGAAAAGAAGAGTGGATGAATATTTATGTTTTACTGAAGGTAAATAAGCTGTTGACAAGGGAAATATGACTTTGCAAGGAAGTTTCCCATCGATTAGTGAACGAGGTGAAGCTCTGCTGACTTCCTTAATCAAAATGACTGCAAGCAAAAATGCATTATTTTAATTGTCCCTGCATGTGATTGGGTATTCTTTGCAAAGTGAATTTTCATCTCATTCACTAATCCAAGTGAAAATTCTCTTGCAAAGTAAATTGCCTATTTCCCTTTAATAAATAAACCCCATTAGGTCTATTGCTTGCCTTTCCTGCCCATTACTGGCATTCTGAATAATAGGCAATGAGATCATTGGTGATATGAAAAACGCAGTACATTATAGCACCAGATTTTATCTAATAAGGTAGTCTCAACAATTGATGATGACTGGTGACTGGATTTCTGAGCTTTACACATTACACCTTGACTTACAGCGTAAGCACAGTCACCCAAAAGAGTCTGTGACCTGAATAACATACTGGTTTCTAATATATCTTGGTGTATCTTACGACAAGATCCTGCTGCTTTAGTTTCTGGTTTACCCACTGTGAGGTTTAACTCAGAATCCCCGGAAAAAACTTTCTTCTGACTTTTGCTGTGTACTGATAAGTTATCTCTAATGATGGTTCTCATAGGTCCAGATGGCTGCTGTGTAAGGTAAATAAGCTTAGTTTCAATGAAGGTAGACACTACTGTCAGTGACAAACTTCCAGAGCTGCAGCTGAGAACTGTGGGTATCGTACAGTAAGGGGATCCTGTCATTTATCCTCTTTCCTCTCCCCTTGTCCCCTCACAGAATGCATTGTATTTTGTGAACAGTATACAAGGTATTTTGTGAATAGACAAGGAAAGAGGAGAGGTGGGTAAACACCTCCCCTTGTCCAGTCGTAACACACCTTGGGGTTGATTTACTAAAACTAGAAAGTGCAAAATCTGGTGCAGCTGTGTATGGTAGCCAATCAGCTTTTAACTTCAGCTTGTTCAGTTCAGCTTTGACAAAAAAAGAAAAAACTGAAAGCTGGTTTCTATGCAGAGCTGCTGATTGTGCACCCTCTAGTTCAAATAAATCAATCCTCTATTATACTGTAAACAGCAGGGGCGGATCCACAGTCTAGTCTCGGGAGGGGCACTTCCAGAAAATAAGGTGTTACTTACGGAACAACATTTAATGTATAATACAGTGTACAGTGTACAGAGGTCAGTAGGATGTAGGACAATGTACATTGAACAGTAGGACAGAGAACAGGGGGTCAGCAGGGCAGGGGACAGGAGTTGAAACAACAGAGGATAAGGGGTAAGTAGGGTGGAAGACAGGGGGCAACAGGGCAATGTACAGGGGTCAGTAGGATGAAGAGCAGTGTACAGAGGTCATTAGAATGTAGGACAGTGTACAGGGAGCAGTAGAACAAAGGACTATGTGTCACCAGGGGGGGTCAGAGCAGCACACGCTGGGGGGGGTGTTTCTGTAGGGCATACACAGGTGGATCAGGAGAGCATACACTGGGGGGGTCAGGAGGGCATACACTGGGGGGGATGGAATCGGGAGGGCATACACTGGGGGGTGGAATCGGGAGGGCATACACTGGGGGGATCAGAAGTACATACACTGGGGGGGATCAGGAGGGCATACACTGGGGGGGTCAGGAAGGCATACACTGGGGGGGGGATCAGGATGGCATACACAGGGGTATTTCTGGAGGGCATACATGGGGGGATCAGGAGAGCATACACCGGGGGGGATCAGGAGGGCATACACTGGGGGATAAGGAGGGCATACACTGGGGGGGGATCAGGAGGGCATACACTGGTTGGGATCAGGAGGGCATACACTGGGGGATCAGGAGAGCATACACGGGGGGGATCAGGAGGGCATACACTGGGGGGAGGTCAGGAGGGCATACACTGGAAGGGGGATTCAGGAGGGCATACACTGGGGGGATCAGGAGGGCATACACTGGGGGGGATCAGGAGGGCTTACACTGGGGGGGATCAGGAGGGCTTACACTGGGGGGATCAGGAGGGCATACACTGGGGGGATCAGGAGGGCAACACTGATGGGGGGGGATCCAGAGGGCATACACTGGGGGGTACAGGAGGGCATACACTAGGGGAATCAGGAGGGCTTACACTGGGGGGATCAGGAGGGCATACACTGGGGGGATCAGGAGGGCATACACTGATGGGGGGATCAGGAGGGCATACACGGGGGGATCAGGAGAGCTTACACCGGGGGGATCAGGAGAGAATAAACTGGGGGGGATCAGGAGGGCATACACTAGGGGGGATCAGGAGGGCATACACTGGGGGGGGGGTCAGGAGGGCATACACAGGGGGTGTTTCAGGAGGGCATACACAGGGGTGTTTCTGGAGGGCATACATGGGGGGGATCAGGAGGGCATACACTGGGGGGATCAGGAGGGCATACACTGGGGGGGATCAGGAGGGCATACACTGGTGGGGGATCAGGAGGGCATACACTGGGTGGAATCAGGAGGGCATATACTCAGGAGGGATCAGGAGGGCTTACACTGGGGGGATCAGGAGGGCATACACTGATGGGGGGGATCAGGAGGGCATACACGGGGGGATCAGGAGAGCATACACCGGGGGGGATCAGGAGGGCATACACTGGGGGATCAGGAGGGCATACACTGGTTGGGATCAGGAGGGCATACACTGGTTGGGATCAGGAGGGCATACACTGGTTGGGATCAGGAGGGCATACACGGGGGGATCAGGAGAGCATACACCGGGGGGATCAGGAGGGAATACACTGGGGGGAGGTCAGGAGGACATACACTGGAGGGGGGATTCAGGAGGGCATACACTGGGGGGATCAGGAGGGCATACACTGGGGGGGATCAGGAGGGCTTACACTGGGGGGATCAGGAGGGCATACACTGGGGGGATCCGGAGGGCATATACTGATGGGGGGGATCAGGAGGGCATACACTGGGGGGTACAGGAGGGCATACACTAGGGGGATCAGGAGGGCTTACACTGGGGGGGATCAGGAGGGCATACACTGGGGGGATCAGGTGGGCATACACTGATGGGGGGATCAGGAGGGCATACACGGGGGGATCAGGAGAGCTTACACCGGGGGGATCAGGAGAGAATAAACTGGGGGGGATCAGGAGGGCATACACTGGGGGGGATCAGGAGGGCATACACAGGGGTGTTTCTGGAGGGCATACATGGGGGGATCAGGAGGGAATACATGGGGGGATCAGGAGGGCATACACTGGGGGGGATCAGGAGGGCATACACTGGGGGGGATCAGGAGGGCATACACTGGGGGGGGGATCAGGAGGGCATACACTGGGTGGAATCAGGAGGGCATACACTCAGGAGGGACCAGGAGGGCTTACACTGGGGGGATCAGGAGGGCATACACTGATGGGGTGATCAGGAGAGCTTACACCGGGGGGATCAGGAGAGAATAAACTGGGGGGGATCAGGAGGGCATACACTAGGGGGGATCAGGAGGGCATACACTGGGGGGATCAGGAGGGCATACACAGGGGTGTTTCTAGAGGGCATACATGGGGGGATCAGGAGGGAATACATGGGGGGATCAGGAGGGCATACACTGGGGGGGATCAGGAGGGCATACACTGGGGGGGATCAGGAGGGCATACACTAGGTAGGATCAGGAGGGCATACACTGGGGGGGATCAGGAGGGCATACACTGGGGGGGAATCAGGAGGGCATACACTGGGGGGGATCAGGAGGGCATACATCAGGGGGCAGTCATAATGCTTTAATGCGTTCAATTTCTCACTGTGCCACATAAAAATAAGATGCAATCCCATTTGTCAGCTAACAGCACCTCTATGCTAAGCTACAGTAACACAGCAGACTCAGTATAGAGGTGCCTGTAAACGAATCCACAATGTACTGCTAGCAGAGCTCACTTCCAGAGGCGCGCTCGGCCGGGGGGGGGGGAGCAATTGCCCTGTTGCCCCCCCCTGGTGAACAGTGAATGTATCTTGCCATTTACCTGACCCTCTTCTCCCTTTGTCCCTTCACAAATCATTTTAGGGTCAGTTCACTAATGTTTACCGCATGCAATAACACGGTCACGTGACTCATTTGCATAAATTATTGCATGCAGTAAATTAAAGTCCAATTCACAAAAAATGAATAAATAACGATTATGCGGTATTTACTGCAAAATGAAAAATGTGCCGGTAAATATCGTCAAAAAAAATGTGGTAAGCTCTTCCAATTCACAGAGTGTAAAAAAAATGCAGTATTTATCACCAGGGTTTTGCTGGCGGTATCACATGCGGTATTTGTCAGAAACAGTGTGGTGATCTCCCCAATAGCTGGTTGCTTATGAGCGAGCCAAGAAGCCGGCTACTGCGTCCTTAACAAAGAATGACTCATTAGCCGTTAGCAGGTTCCCCTCTGACAGCCGAATGTAAAAAAAACATGCCGGCAATTAAAAATTATGAAAAAAAAACAAAACAGCGTGGGGTCCCCATTTGGGTTTGGTATGGGTTTTAAGGGGAATCCCACACCAAAATTTTAAAAAAAGTACAGTGCGGGGTCCCTCCCAAAATCCATGCCAGATCCTTATCCAAGCATGGAGCCCGGCAAGTCAGGAAAGGGGTGGGACGAGTGGCATCTGGAAGCCCCCTTTAACAAGGGGGCTCCCAAATTCTGCCTCCCCCATGCGAATAAGTATGGGGTACATTGTACATGGGCATCGATCGGGCTGTACTGATGGCAATAGTAAGGCTGCATTCATGGCACATGTGAGGCTGCATTCATGGCAATGGTAAGGCTGCATTCATGAAAATGGTAAAGCTGAATTGTTTGCAATGGTAAAGCTACATTCATGGCGATAGTGAAGTTGCATTCAAGCAATGGAGAGGCTGCATTCATGACACGTGAGGCTGCATTCATGGCAATGGTAAGGCTGCATTCGTGGCAATGGTAAGGCTGCATTCATGGCAATAGTAAGGCTGTATTGACTGCAATGGTGAGGCTACATTCATGGCAAAGGTATGGCTACATTCATGGCAAAGGTATGGCTACATTCATGGCAATGGTGAGGCTGCATTCATGTCAATGGTGAGGCTGCATTCATGGCAATGGTGAGGCTGCAGATGGGCACTGATTAGGCTGCATTCATGGGCACTGACCCTTATTTTGCTTCACAGTTCTTTATTTAAAATTTAAAACTTCCCAAACCTCCCTCTTAAAGTGAAGGTGCGTGTTATTATTATTATTATTATTATACAGGATTTATATAGCGCCAACAGTTTACGCAGCGCTTTACAATATAAAAGGGAGACAATACAGTTATAATGAAATAAGATACAAGAGGATTAAGAGGGCCCTGCTCAGAAGAGCTTACAATCTAATAGGGTGGGGCAGGTGGTACAAAAGGTTGTAACTGTGGGGAATGAGCTGATGGAAGTGGTAAAAGATTAGTTAGAGACGTTATAGGCTTTCCTGAAGAGATGAGTTTTCAGGGATCGCCTGAAGGTAGCAAGAGTAGAGGATAGCTGGACAGGTGGAGGTAGCGAGTTCCAGAGGATAGGAGAGGCTCTGGAGAAATCCTGGAGACGAGCATGAGAGGAGGAGACGAGAGAGCTTGAGAGTAGGAGGTCTTGAGAAGAGCAGGGTGATTGGGAGCCAGTATAGGGATTGGAGGAGAGGGTTGACAGACACTGAGCGGTTGGTAAGGTGGATAAGTCTGGCAGCAGCATTCATGATAGACTGAAGAGGAGATTTGCAATAGTCAAGGTGAGAGATAACAAGGGAGTGAATGAGGAGCTTGGTGGTTTCATTTGTTAAAAAGGGGCGAATTTTAGAGATGTTACGGAGGTGAATTCTACAAACTTTGACAACGATTGGATTTGAGGCTAAAATGACAAGTCAGAGTCTAGGATTACACCTAGTATCCTGGCGTGAGGGGAGGGACTGATGATTGCATTGTTGATTTTGATGGAAAAGTCGCGGAGGGGGGCACGGGCGGGGGGGAATATTAATAGCTCAGTTTTAGAGAGATTTAGTTTAAGGAAGTGGTGCGACATCCATGCTGATATGTCAGTTAGTAAGTTAGTAATGCGAGAAGAGACTGAAGGAGTGAGGTGAGGAGTAGACAGATAGATTTGGGTGTCATCAGCGTATAAGTGGTACTGGAAGCCGGGGCGGTTATCAAGTGACCAAGGGAGGAGGTGTAGATAGAGAAGAGAAGGGGTCCAAGAACAGAGCCTTGGGGGACCCCCACAGAAAGGGGCAATAGAGAGGAGGAGACAGAGTTGTAGGTGACACTGAAGGAGCGCTGTGATAAATAGGCAGAGAACCAGGATAGAGCAGAATCTCGGAGGCCAAGGGAATGTAGTTTATTGAGAAGGAGCGGGTGGTCAACAGTATTAAGGCTGCAGAGAGGTCAAGTAGTAGGAGTATGGAGTACTGGCTATTGGTTTTAGCAGTTAGTAAATCGTTAGTGAGTTTTAGTAAGGCAGTTTCTGTGGAGTGCTGTGAGTGAAAGCCAGACTGTAAGGGGTCAAGGAGGTTATTTTTACTGAGGTAGGAGCTAAGACAGTTGTAGACTAAGCGTTCTAGAAGTTTAGAGGTGAATGGGAGCAATGAGATGGGCCTTAAGTTGTTCAGGATGGTAGGGTCCAATCAGGGCTTTTTAAGAATGGGAGTGATCTGCGCATGTTTTAGAGGGGAGGAGAAGGTGTCACTAGAGAGGGAGAGATTGAAGATGTGAGTGAGGGAGCATAGGATAGAAGAAGAGGGTGACCGTAGTAGTTGTGAGGGACCAGGATCCAGGGGACAATTGGTTAAGTGGGCATCTGAGAAAAGCCAATTCAAAAGAGGAGCGTGTTGAATGTGCTGTTAGGCAAGTTATGTTGGGTGGGAAGATGTACGCACAGTGGGGGTGTCCTCATGAATTGCATCAATCTTGTCTTTGAAGTGATTGGCAAGTGCAGTGAGTGAGTTAGTGGGTAGAGGGGGTGGGGGACGAAGCAGAGAGTTTAGGCCCCTTTCACACTGGGGCGGTGGGGGCGTCGGCGGTAAAACAGCGCTATTTTTAGCGCTGCTTTACCGTCGTTTTTTCGGCGGTATTCGGCCGCTAGCGGTGCGGTTTTAACCCCTGCTGGCGGCCGAAAAAGGATTAAAACCGCTCTCATAGCGTGGTTGTAGCCGCGGTATTGCCGCGCTGCCCCATTGATTTCAATGGGCAGGAGCGGTTTAGGAGCGATGAATACACCGCTCCTTCACCACTCCAAAGATGCAGCTTGCAGGAGTTTTTTTCTTCTCCTGCCAGCGCACCGCTTCAGTGTGAAAGCCCTCGGGCTTTCACACTGAACAAACAGTAGAGGCTGTTTTGGGTTGGTTTGCAGGCGGTATTTTTAGCGCAATAACGCCTGCAAACCGCCCCAGTGTGAAAGGGCTCTAAAGGTTGAGAAGAGCCGACGTGTTATATGCCGATAAATATGGTATATCCAAATAACACGCCCAAGCTCATCCTTAGTGGCGCTCTGGGATTTGTTGGGGACCACAATATATATATATATATATATATATATATATATATATATATATATATATATATATATATATATATATATATATACAAATAGCATTCCCGAGCTCATCTCTTCACCACACATCACACACAGCCACAAAGGCAAGTGAATTCTTGTTGGGCAGTGTATTTGTGTTTGGACGCATACACTTAGACCAAATTTTAATAGTTCAAGGAATGTCAGGCAAAATGGCTGGCCCTCACGCATATTCACTTCATCAAATCTGGCACTCTTTGAAAAAAGTTTGGACACCCCTGCCATACTCATTCACATGGGGGGGCGGGATCTGGGGACCCCTCTTGTTAAAGGGGGCTTCCAGATTCCAATAAGAACCCCACAACCACAGACCAGAGTTGTGAGGAAGAGGCCCTTGTCCCCATCAACATGGGGACAAGGTGCTCGCTCGTCCCCTCCCCCCCCTTTCCTGACCTGCCGGGCTGCATGCTCGGATAAGGGTCAGGAATTGATTGTGGGAGGAACCCCATGCTGCTTTTTAAAAAAGATTTGGTGTGGGGTTCCCCTTAAAATCTATACCAGACCAGAAGGGCCCGGTATGCATTGGGGGGAGGGGGGCTGTTTTTTTTTCATAATTTTTAATTGCCACCGTGTTTTTTTTACATTCAGCTGTCAGTGGAGAACCCGACAGCCGACGAGTCATCCCCATATTTTTTGAAAATGGTTAGGTGTTTTAAATAGCCTTGCAGTAGGTAAATGTCTTTTTTGCATGTGTGCGATGTAATATTTTGTTCTGTTTTGATCCATTGTTAAGGATGCAGTGACCGGCTTCCCGGCCCGCTCCTTAGCAACCAGCTCATTGCAATAAATTACTGCATGAAATCATGCGGTAATTACTGCTCAATCGAGCAAACACAGCATTCATTATTTATTGCAAAATTCTTAGTGAATTGCACTTTCTAAACTGATTTAACGCAAGAGCTATGTTACTGCATTTTATTTGCCGTTATTTAGCTCTTAGTGAATTGACCCCTTTGTATTTTGTTCACTAAACACATGATGTTCTGTGACAGGACAAGGGGAGAAGAAAGGGAAAGTAAACAACAGGATCTCTTTACTGTACAAGACCCGTAGTTCACAGTATGCAAGGATTCTGTGACTGTACAAGGGTAGATTCTGTTGTATGTCTGCCTCTTTTCTCCATTTGTCTATTCACAAAATGTTATGTATACTATTGACCGGATACGAGGCATTCTGTGAATGGACATGGGAAGAGGAAAGGTAGGCTAAATGACCAGATCCTTTACTGTACAGTCTCAGCACTGGAAGTTCTGCACTGATAGTATCTAGTGTGATTGAACCTAAGATTAATAACATACACAGCAGCCATCCGAACCTATGAGAACCACTTTAGAGTCTCCCTACAGGCTTTGCTGTTCCAAATATGACCCGGTGATCTACACGTGGACTGTACAACAACCGACGTGTAATTTTGGATGTGCACTTGTCTTGTCTTATTTATAGCCAATCATCTTGGGTGTGTACAAGTTAAACAGCACTTAAATACTATAATTAGAAACCAAACAAGAGCTGTCTAATTGTGCAGCTGTGATCGTCACGTATGTTGTGTGCAGAGCCATATAATGCATCAAAGATGAAGCTCAATTAGAGTATTAAAGATTCATCTTTGGAAATATTTTTTGGATATTTTACATTGATCACCTTCATAATCAAAGTGAATATTTCAGTAAATTCAACATTCTGCATCTATACATTCCATCTCATATACACAAAAAACAGATAATCTTTCAAAAATACTCCATCTTTTATCATAAAAGCTTCATCTGTGAACTCCAGTCCAGAGACTTTTTGAGCCCGAGTGCCCAAACTGCGACACAAAACCAACTTATTTTTTTCAAAGTACCATAGCAACAATGAATCCTCCGGACAGATGTCCTCTCACTCTTGGTTGCCTGTGGCAACACCCGCAAATGGCACTGCAAGGACAGCATCCTCGCAGCCGCTCTGTCCCCTGGCTCACAGAATGCTACTCCAGTCTCTCTCCCTTGCAGTAATGACTCTCTCTCACTGGGTGGTGATGCTGGGCTGGACATTAAAATGTATCCACAGTCTTCCAGGACTACATGTCCCATGATGCACTTCTCCTGGCTCCTCATTGGTCCCTGACTGCAGCCAATGGGGAGGCAGGAGTAATCAGCACTGCTTGACAAAAGCAGGGGGAAATACACTGACAGCCCCCGCAGGAGGATTAGAGATCGTTGACAGTTGCGGCTACGGCGGCTTGCCAGTATAGTTGGCATGCCCACAGAGAGGGCTCTGCGTGCCAGCTGTGGCACGCATGCCATAGGTTCGCCATCACTGGTCTAGGCTGAGATGATTTCATCAGTCTGCTACAGGCAAGAGGAAGGATTTCCTCAGTTCCCTTTCCTCCCGGTGATCAGATTGTACATTGTAACTTTGTCCCCAGACAGTCCTCTGTTCATTACAACATGTGTTTAACCTAGAGCTGACTTGTGATTATTTTTATAGGGTTGGGTTTTCTTCTCCTTTTTTTCCGCTTCCCTGTATTTTTTTTATACTACTAGACTACAATGTTTTTTACATACCCCGTTTTTTCAGTTTTGCATATTACATGTACTCCTGAAGAAGTGGAGTATAGTTCACGAAACACGTTGAGACTTTAAGATTTAATTTTTTTCATATTATCATCATGTGTTATTATATATATTTTTTGACCTCATATATGAATTTTTGACCAATCATGAATCTACTATGTATTCTTATTCCATCGCCGCCCCCCTAATCCATGCTTTCGGCCCCCTAATTTACATGCGGGATACCGTAAGTATGGATTCCAATGAGGTTTTTTTTTTCACTATTGTCTTCCTGATTCTCCTCCCAGCCAATCAGGAAGCGTGTCCTGAGACCCGTCACCTGATTGGCCGTGAAGAGAAATGATCCTATTGGCTGCCGAGGAGGAGGAGACACTGCCGTGTGAAGCACCAGGAGGAGGACCGCCCGCTGCCCAGAGGAAGCACTGCCCGTGACCTAGATGGGGTAAGTGTGAGGCTGGTGACTGACCGGGGGAAGGGGGGCTGCCTTTGACCCGACCGACTGGGGTGGCTGCGGGTATATTCCCCCCCCCCCCCTAAAAAATATACCACCAGCTGCTACTGGCATGTACCTTTTTTTTTAAGGGGCAACGCTCCACAATGCACAGTGGTTCATTTTTTTTTCTAATTTTAGTTCCACTTTATGTTTTGGGTAGTGTGGGGAAGGGTTAGCCCGTCTGCCAAATTTTTATTGCTGTATATGCCCCCACTGGAGAGATTCACTTCTCTATTTGTATGACTTTTGTCATCAGTTCCTGAGACACCCATGAGAGTATTTCCCTCACTTTGGAAGGTATGTTTTAACTTCCTGTTGTCTCTGGGACAGGAAGTGATGGGAATTATCCCTAATAGCACACAGATAGCAAAAGTAAAGAAAAAAATAACTCAGGAGGGGTTTAAACCTTCCTTATTCCATTCAAAACTACCAAAAGAAAGTTTTGGCTTTAGATACACTTTGAGATGCTTTTGTAGTCCATTATAATGAAGTGTACAGACGACAATGCATCATGGTCCCCTGAGGGCTCATTAGCTAGCAGCAAAGTACCCCTGGATCCTCTAGATACAATATGTCTGCAGTTCCAGCAGAACTGAAGCAGCCATGACCTCCATGAATGTCAGAAGTCCTTCAAGTCCCCCATTCTAAATTCTATAGACATGATCTGTGCAGGCTGTCAGGATTGCACTGTGTTTACAGCATGCTCTTATCTCCCAATGTCACTGTCAGGGACCTTTGAAACAGACACTTCCTGATTTAATTTGTGACAAGTCGCATTTCCGGTCTCTCAGCTGTCACTCTAACGCGGCCATATTTTTTGTGGGCAAAAAAGTCAACTAGCGCACTTCCTGCTGTGCGGACATACATCAAATCCGCAAATTGGAAAAGCATCGTTGTCTTCCTCCAGTAGCCAAAAGCAACACCATAGATTATGTTTTCGTTAATCTTTTACCACCAACGATAGACTGAAAATAAAATAGTATTGGCAAAACTCAAATTGAGCAAGGAAAATATAAAAAACGAAATGAAAGGGAATATAAGGGAAATCCCCCCCCCCCCCCGAATAGTTTGCCCAAATCAAAGATGGTTGCCCGCAATCTCCTCCTCACCCGCTGAGACTACGTATCCCAGCAGGTCCCGCTCCCCGCGCCTGCGCCTTTTGGTTTTTTCCTGTGCCCGCGCCTCTCGTCCCTGCCGCAGAGGCCTGTGGGCCGGGTGAATGGATTTCTGAGCGGAGAAGCCGGTGGGTGTGAGCGGTGGCTGCCCCCTTGTGTCCCTCCATTTATCCCCCACACTCGGGCCGCAGAAATGGAGGCGCTCATCCCCGTCATCAACAAGCTGCAGGACGTCTTCAACACGGTGGGGTCGGATGTCATCCAATTACCACAGATCGTGGTGGTGGGGACACAGGTGAGCGGGGTCACCGGGGGTGTCACACTGTCCCCCTCTTCTTACACACCCATACTATAATATACACCACCCATCATTCACACACTATATAATATGTATCCCCCATCATTCGCACACTGTATAATATGTATCCCCCATCATTCGCACACTGTATAATATGTATCCCCCATCATTCGCACACTGTATAATATGTATCCCCCATCACTCACACACTATATAATATAGATCCCCCATCATTCACACGCTATATAATATAGATCCCCCATCATTCACACGCTATATAATATAGATCCCCCATCATTCACACGCTATAGAGTATGGACCCCCCGCCATTCACACGCTATAGAGTATGGACCCCCCGCCATTCACACGCTATAGAGTATGGATCCCCCGCCATTCACACGCTATAGAGTATGGATCCCCCGCCATTCACACGCTATAGAGTATGGATCCCCCGCCATTCACACGCTATATAATATAGATCCCCCATCATTCACACGCTATAGAGTATGGACCCCCCGCCATTCACACGCTATAGAGTATGGACCCCCCGCCATTCACACGCTATAGAGTATGGACCCCCCGCCATTCACACGCTATAGAGTATGGACCCCCCGCCATTCACACGCTATAGAGTATGGACCCCCCGCCATTCACACGCTATAGAGTATGGACCCCCCGCCATTCACACGCTATAGAGTATGGACCCCCCGCCATTCACACGCTATAGAGTATAGATCCCCCGCCATTCACACGCTATATAGTATGGATCCCCCGCCATTCACACGCTATAGAGTATGGACCCCCCGCCATTCACACGCTATAGAGTATGGACCCCCCGCCATTCACACGCTATAGAGTATGGACCCCCCGCCATTCACACGCTATAGAGTATGGACCCCCCGCCATTCACACGCTATAGAGTATGGACCCCCCGCCATTCACACGCTATATAGTATGGATCCCCCGCCATTCACACGCTATATAATATGTGTCTCTCGTCCTAAACGCTACAATGTCTCACTCTCCCAATGTCCTCCATTTAGGTTGTAACCTCCATGAGCAGGGCCCTCCTATTCCTTCTGTATTGTAATTGTACCGTCCCACTTTATTTTGTAAAACGCTGAGCAAACTGTTGATGCTATATATAAATTCTGTATAATAATACCCACTACAATATGTATCATTCGCCATACACGCTATAATATGTCACTCGTCATATACACTCGCCTGCCACTTTATTAGGTACACCTGGTAAATTGCTTGGTAACACAAATTGCTACTCCAGCCAATCACATGGCAGCAACTTGATGTATTTAGGCCTCTAGATGTGGTGAAGATGACTTGCTGAAGTTCAAAGTGAGCATCAGAATGTGGAGGAAAGGGGATTTAAGTGACTTTGTACGTGGCATGGTTGTTGGTGCCAGACGGGCTGGTCTGAGTATTTCAAAAACTGATGATCTACTGGGAATTTCACACACCACCATCTCTAGACAGAGAATGGTCCGTAAAAAGAGAAAATATCCAGTGCGTGGAGGTTGTGGACGAAAATGTCTTGAGATCAAAGTAGATTGGGCACACTGGTTTGCGATGATAGAAAGGCAAGAGTAACTCAAAAATAACCACTCATTACAACAAAGGTATGCAGAATACCATCTCTGAACGCACAACACATCCAACCTTGAAGCAGATGGGCTACAGCAGCAGAAGATCACACCGGGTGCCACTCCTGTCAGCTAAGAACAGGAAACTGAGGCTACAATTCACACAGAATCTCCAAAACTGGACAATAGAAGATTGGAAAAACGTTGCCTGGTCTGATGAGTCTCCATGTCAGCCGCAAAATTCAGATGGTAGAGTCAGAATTTGGCGTAAACAAAGCATGGATCCACCCTGCCTTGTATCAACGGTTCAGGCTGGGGGTGTAATGGTGTGGGGGATATTTTCTTAGCGCACTTTGAGACCCTTAGTACCAAATAAGCATCACTTAAACACCACGACCTACCTGAGTATTGTTGCTGACCATGTCCATCCCTTTATGACTACAGTGTACCCATCTTCTGATGGCTCCTTCCAGCGGGATAATGCACCATGTCACAAAGCTCCAATCATCTCACCACTGGTCTCTTGAACAGGACAATGAGGTCACTATACTCCAATGGCCTCCACAGTCACCAGATCGCAATCCAATAGAGAACCTTTGGGATGTGGTGGGACGAGAGATTTGTTGGCTGTACATCCATGATGCTAATCTGCAGCAACTGTGTGATGCTATCATGTCAATATGGACCAAAATCTCTGAAGAATGTTTCCAACACCTTGTTGAATCTTTGCCACAAAGAATTTAAGGAAGTTTAAGAAATATATTTTCTGTATCACTCATTATACACACAATATGACACGTCTTGCTCATCATACATCCACACAGGGCCACTGATAAGGGTGTCCCGTGGTCCTCCTGTACAAGGCCTGAGCAGCGGTGGGAATCGGAAGCAAGGAGGGTAATTGGTGCTGTGGGGGGACAATAATAGAAACTGATCCCCTGTGTAGCTCTCTCTGCAGCAGCTGAAATCTGGTTTCTCCTCCCTCCAGCCAGCTTTTAGTAGTTGCAAAATACCCTTTAACTGTCCCAACCCCCCCCCACATTTGTTGGACAGCTCGGTCTGGTACAGGAAGTATATGTATTGCTGCTTACCAATCCTTGGATGTGGTGGGCACAATATCATCCTAGGCTGCTGTGCTCAATCTTGGTTTGGACTACAGACTGAAGTGCTGGTGCTTACAAGTGCAACTTAAAGTGGGGTTCCACCCAAAAAAAAAACTACATGAAAAATCCTAAAAAAAAAAATACAAACAAACATTTGGATATTTTTTTTTTTTTTTTTTTTACTCACCTCTAAATGCCTGTTGCTAGGGGGTCCCTCGTAGTCTGCCTCTTTTCAGTGCCTGGGCTGGTGACATCACTTCCCCCTGGCACAGGAAGGGCTCAGCTCTGCTCCCTCCCTCCTGTCAATCATCTGGGACCCATTACAGGTCCCAGGTGACTGAGCGGCCAATCACAGCGCGCAGCGCCACTCGTGCAAGCGCAGTGGGCGCCAGGCTGTGAAGCCGCAGCCCGGCGCCCACAGTTGCAATGCTGGCGCCGCTGAACGGAGGGGGGAGATGAGCGGGGCTTCGATCCCCCGCATCCCTGGACCCTGGGACAGGTAAGTGTTCAATTAAAAGTCAGCAGCTGCAGTATTTGTAGCTGCTGACTTTTTTAATTTTTTTTTTTTTTTTTGACTGGGCCTCCTCTTTAAGTCCCTAGACTAAACCTTAGCTGGAATTGGCCGATGTTCTTAGTAGAGGATGTGCAGATGCATGAACAGGATGCTGTCCGGAGACGAGCTGTGCACAGCATGTAGATTTCATTGAATGGAAAGGTAAGTATGAAAACTGATTTAAAATAATACAGCTTATTTGTTTATAAGCTGTTGCTGCCTACAGTTCAGTTATACTCTAACAGAGAAACCCTTGCACCTTGTGATTTTTGGATTTATTTTGAAAAACATTTTATATATTCCATATGCTGGATTTATGTATCTTGATTATAAAATGGTAATTGTCCTTTATAGCTGCTTGGCGACCCGCTGCAGTATGTGGGCTCATACAGGCTCCGTAATGTACCTGTACGTTGCGGGATTCTTCTGGGTTCAGGGTGTGCGTGCCCTTGCCCGCTGGCTCTGCTGTGACTGAACACAACGGGACTTCATGACCGCGACCTACTGATCGTCTCAGTCTGTTGTTCTGACAATATAGGGCTCTCTACAGAGGAAGCAATCTCTGTTTTTCATCCCTTGAAAGCAGGGATAAGAAACTAAGAAAGATATTTAGTAAAAAGCAGCACACATTACACAGTTAGGCACACGTTTAACCCCTTAATCATCCGAGATGTTAACCTCTTCCCAGCCAGTGTAGGTATAGTATTATCACTGGTGATGTCAGATTTCCCGGTGCAAAATCACCGTCCCACAATAATTTGCTGATTGCCGCCATCACTAGTATAAAAGATAAATACGTTCAAGTATGTATATACCATTGTTTGTAGATGATATAACTTTCACCCAACCCAAATAATATACACTTATTGGCATTTCTTTTTTTACAAAAGACATGTAGCAGAATATATTTTGTCCTAAATTTTATTAAGAAATTTAATTTTTATTATCCGGTATGTTTTATAATAGAAAATATCGGTTTGTTTTCAAAATTTTATGTCATTTCATTTCTGTAATAAAAATAATAATAATAATGATGAACCCAGTGGTCAAATATCACCAAAAGACAGCTCAATTTATATGAAAAACATGAAATGTCATTTTAGCACAGTGTTGCATGACCGCACATTTGCCATTTCAAGTAGCACAGTGCTGAATAGCAAAAAATGCTCTGATCATGAAGCTGGTAAAACTTTTCCGGAGCTGAAGTGGATAGTCAGATGGAGACATGGGGTCTAGAACAGGGATATGCAATTTGCGGACCTCCAGCTGTTGCGAAACTACCCATTGAGGTCCCATGAGGCATAGCAAGACTGACGGCCACAAGCATGACACGCAAAGGCAGAGCATGATGGGACTGTTCGTTTTGCAACAGCTGGGGACCTGCTAATTGCATATCCCTGGTCTAGAACAAGGGCTGCAGGTTAGAGCTGCACGATTAATCGCTATAAAAAAAAATCGCGATTCAACCCCCCTAATGATCTCTATGCAGAATTTCCCGATTCATTCATGTAACAAGTATACAGAGTTCTCTACTCGCTCAGCTGTCAAAAGAGAAAAAACAGGGAGCCTGCCAAGTTTTTCACAACATTGTCTGTGTGGTAGATAACTAGAAACATTGTAACTTTTTTGGTTTTTTTTTTGTTGTTTTTTTTGTTTTTTGTTTTTTACAACCACTCCAGCAAACTCTAGAGTGGTTCTCAACCTGGGGGGTCGAATTACAATTTGCCAGGGGTCACCAAATCCTGGACTTTTCCTGAAGCCCGCACTGTTCTCCCAGCATTTTCGCAGCCGCCCAGTAGGGCTGTCCCTGGATTCTGTGGCCGCCCAGCTGGGCTGTTCCTGGAGCCTGCGGCCGCCCACTCAACCTCTTCTCAGCCGCCCATTCAGTTCACGGCATGGCTGGGGGGCAGAGACTAGAGGTCAGCTGACTGGTGGGGAATGTGAAATGGGAGGGGCTGGAGGAGACCCTAACTCCTGATTTTGGCATAGGTGTCACTGCTACGAGATACTACAGAGCTGGAGACAGTGAGTAACACTACCTGTGATTAGCGTTGCCATTGAAAGTCCCCACTACAGTTCTCAGATCAGCAGATGTCCTTGATCAAGAGCACCTAAGTTGGCTGATCAGAACTCCCCCCAGCACTGCCATAGATCCCAGCACTGCCACTCATCCCAAACCCCCCCCCCACCAAGGAGTAAGAGAAGGAATAAAACTAGAGAATACCTGGAAGGGAGAGGAAAAGAGGGGGAGGAACAAAGAAAAAGGGAGAGAAAGAATAAGAGAACAAAGACTGCTATAGAGAGAGGGATGCGGGAAAAAAACAAGAAATTTGGATAGAGAGAGATAAAAGGGAAAGAGAGGAGAACAAAGAGAAATAGTACATCCTAAAATGTACTTGGTTCTTGAACTTCTGTATGTTAATGAGGTCAGTTTAACCACGTAGACTAAACCTTTTTCTGACACTTGTTTCTTAGGCCCCTTTCACACAAGGCGAACTCCGCTTCCTCGGTCCGCCGGCTCAGCAGGAGATCTCTCCATTGATCTGCGCTGAGCCGGTGGATGACAGGTCCCTCTCTGTTCACTGAGCGGGGAGGGGCTTGTCAGGCGCTGCTGCCTATGGAGGGATCGGATGAAAACGGACAGCATGTCCGTTTTCATCAGATCTCACCCCATTCCGATCTGCCAGCGACGGATCCGGACGTAGGGCCATCCGTCTGCTTTTTGCGGATCGGACCGGGTCGGATGTCAGCGGACATGTCTCCGCTGACATCCGTTGCTCCATAGGCTAACATGGAGCGCCCGTTCAGGTCCGCCGTCAAAACTGACAGGCGGACCTGAACGGTCCGATCGTGTGAAAGGGGCCTTGCAAGTTAAAATCTGTGATCTTTACTAGAAAATTGCTTAGAACGCCCAAACATGATATAGATCTAGATATAGATCTATATCTATATATATATTTAGCAGAGACCCTAGGGAATAGAATGGTGATTTTTGCAATATTTTGTCACACTGTATTTGCGCAGCGGTCTTTCAAACACAATTTTTTGGAAAAGAATACACTTCAATGAATTTAAAAAACGAAACGGTAAAGTTAGCCCAATTTTTTAGGTATAATGTGAAAGATAATGTTACAACATGATCTTCTAAGCAAAAAAAAAAAATCATGATTCTCATTTTAGCCAGAATTGTGCAAATCTACTGCAGGTCATTCGTATCCGTATACATGGTGCAATCATTTCTCTTCATTGGAGTGAGACTCTGACTTGCTTGTCAGTGTAAGTTAAGATTTCCCTTGAAAAGGTCGATTAGTAGTTGTTGGTCATGTGGAAGATTTGCTAATGTGCTTTTGCTTGATGGTGGATGTGATGAATGTCCTTGTGTTGATCAGAGCTTGCTCAGTGATGCAGACAAAAAGAAAGATTCCTTGTTAGATATTGAGCTTGTGACCCTCATAAGGTTATTGGATCTATTTCACTATGTGACTTAGCCCCTGCTTTGAACCAATCAGCTTCGAGCTTTCCGTGTTGAAGCTGAATTAAACTCGCCAGTTTAACTGTTTTCCAACACAGTTACATTCAAAACATGCTGTGAATGATAGTGGTCACATTTGCCTGAACTCTCAATGAACTGTCAAGCCATCAAATTGCTGGTGTCATAACTGATCAAATGTGCAGCACCATGGCAACTGCAGATCAAACAGAGACAAAGATGGCAGCTTCCTTTGCTGTGAAGAGAAGGGTTAAGTTCTGCTTAAACTGAACAAGCTGAAGATAGCTGATTGGTTGCCATTCTCTATATTCTGTCTGCTCCAGTTTCGATCATTTCTATTCCCTCCCCCCCCCCTCTCGTTTTTTATTTTTTATTCAACCCGATGTGCCCCCATAACCCAGCGATTTCCCCCACTGTGCTATCGTATTCTGACAGGGGGACTCATTTTCTGGGTAGATTTATTGATTGTGACATTAGTGGCCCCATGCCTGTGCAGTAAACATTGTCATTGGTGCTTGTGGTCTCTATTGGTAAATGGAATGACAAGGTGACAGTAAAGGAGAACAATTCAGGGACAGTGTTGGCACCCTGCAACAGGAAGTGCCTAAACAAAAATGGCCGTTTGGACAGTTTTTTGGCAAACTAAATGCCATTCAGTTAGGATTTTCATCTACTTTAAAAGATAAGTTCACATGTTAATAAAAAGAATGCACTTTTTTTTTTTTTTTTGCAGGTGAAAACAAAGTGCATTTAATTTTTTTTTCCTAGTAGACTGCAGAGTACTGCACTTGTGGTGCAATGCCAGGCTCCTGCAGACACTCCTTACAGCTGAAGCTATGGGCAGTTACTGAAGAGCAATGAACTATGATGGCAATCACCAGTGCCCTTGTAATTCATTGAGAACTACTAGACATCTGCTGTTGTGTGGCAGACAGAACTTGTAATACATTCATGTGCAGATCTGTGTGAATGAATGCTGAGGCTTTGTGGACAGAGCTGTGCTATTCTTAAAGAGGAAGTAAACCCTGATGGGTTTTATTTTCTCTTTGTTTCCCTGCAAAGGTAAAGCATAATGGGCTACTATGCATCGCATAGTAACCCATTATGTGTCACTTACCTGACACAGGAGCCTGCAATCTCACCGCTGTCCCTTCTTCCATGAAGTGTCCATCTTCCTTCCGGGTATCGCAGCTCCGGCGCTGGAGCCGCGATGACGTCACTCCCGTGCGGGAGCCGCAACTAACGGCAAGATCGCTGTTAGAAATGGCACGCTCAATGCGCCTGCGTGCCATTTGTCTACAGCGCATGCGCCGTAGACATCGGTGCCTGTCTTTTGCAAATTAGGTTTAGGAGATATTTCTTGCACCTACAGGAAAGCCTTAATCTAGGCTTACCTGTAGGTAAAAGTGGTCTGTAAGGCTCGATTCACACAGGGGCAACACGACTTTAGTGCGACTTTGCACAGCGACTTCAACGCGACTTCGGCGTGACTTTAGCAAATTACAACGCGACTTCAGCTGTGGCCAATCACAGGACAATCAGCTCTCTGGGAGGGAGGGGTTTTCCCTGCAAAGTCGCTTGACTTTGAGAGAGAGATCCGACTTGGAGGCGACTTCCATTGATTTCTATGGTACAGGTCGCCTACCAAGTCGGATCCAAGTAGTACAGGGAGTACGCTCTGAAGTCGGAGCGACTTCAGTAGTGTCTATTAAGACGCTCCCATTCACTTAAATGTGAATCTCTTTCTGGGGCGACTTGAGGGCGTACAAGTCGCATCCCAAGTCGTCCCAGTGTGAACCGACCCTAAGGGTTTACAACCACTTTAAATTGTGGTGATGGATGTGGGGAGATGATCCCCTGCCCACTGTCACATTGTGGAATCATGGGGGAGGGGGGTTGGCTGGGGGGGGGGGTGCAGGGCTGCTGCTTTAGTAATCACAACTTGGTGAACTTATCCTTTTATTAGTTCTATGATTGTGGTGGATGCTTGTTGCCAAACAATGTCCTCCATTGTAAATTGGAGGATAAATGTTTGCTGTAATTGTGAGCATTAATTGCAGTTGTGCACTGTGGAGGGTGTTCTATGTCTGTCACATTTGTCATTTGTTCCTGCTTTCTGAGGTCAGTGTCAGTTCATTGTGGGATCACTATGAATACCATGGCATTGTGCAGAACAGGAATGTTGTAGTGATCACCTGCCTTGCATTGTACAGGTTTCTACTGGCTTTCTAAATAGTTCAGAGTTCAGGCAGCAGAAGCATTGTCTGCACCACTCCCCATTCATGCTTTGATGTATGTAGTTATACTCTGTACTGGTCAATACAGACGCCTCATGTGCTAGGGGACCAGGCTGCTTGTGTTTATCTCATTTTATACTGAAGTAAGTTCGCAGAAATCGTGTCACCATCCACGTCAGTCTATGCCACTAAAGAGGCTTATAATCTCACGCCTCAATGCTAGTATTTCAAGTTTCCAATCACTAAAATTTAATTTCTTTTTAATTTTGAAATCTGCAACTTTATTTAAAATAGTATCTTGCAATATTTTCCTTGAAGGATCTTCCTTTCATGGGGTGACAACTGTATACTAGTTTGTGCTCCTGCGATGTCACCCTATGACAAGGACACTATAAGCAGCCCTGCTGATACGCATTGAACAAAGATAAACCATTGTTACTCTCAGGATGCGGTGTTCTGTCGATATGTGCATGCGCAGAACGGCGCAAACAGCGGGGGGACACCGTATTTGTCATATTGTGCCTCGCTGTTGCGCCACGAGTTTACAGCGAGGCACAATCTGACATCTACGGTGTCCCTCCGCTCTTTGCATAGCTTTAAATTGTGCCCGTGAAATGCTATCATTCGTCGAAAAAACCCTCCTACGGTGTGCACATGCTCTATGGAGATGTCACTTCAGCTGATCAGCAAATAAGCTGGAGTGTCCTTCCATTCTGCGCATGCGCAGGCACTTTTTGACGGAGGGCACAAATCGATAGAACACCTGGTTCTGAGCAGTACCTGACGCTGGAGTTCGTGCATGTGGGCAGAGAGAGGCCGTAATAGATAAACAGCAGTGAGTTGGGAAAGAAAAGAATGAAAGCAAGATAAATCGCTCTGTCCTGTTTTCTATTCTATGTGCATTCTGTTACTTATGCTTTCAATGAAGGCTTCATGATTAAACACACATTCAATAGGCATGGTCCTCTGTTGTCACCATCAGGAAACCTTTCATAAGAAATGCCATGCAGCCATTTGTGGGATGTGTGTAGACTGGAACATACCATGTTCACTTTTTTACATCCATTGTTGTATTAGGCCCCATTCATACAGGTGTACCAATCCATACACCCATGTGAAAGGGCTTTCTTCACCCAGGAGGAAAACATTGTTGTTCTGTCCAGGCAGCCAGTTCAAATCCAATGACAGCCAGCTACTCAGACCTCAATGGACGTCCTGGTGTGTACATCTGTGTGTGTTTGATGCACGGATCAGGACATAAACTGCCTACGGAATAAAGCTATGTTAGGAAAAAAAAGTGCATTGGTAAATTGAATGTCTTTCAAGTAGGGTTTTTATCAGGGGTGGACAAATTAATTAATAGAATTCAAAAGCCAGTCTGTTCAATCCAGGAGCCTGCAGGATTTTTAAAATGGCAGCTGATTGACATTAGAGAGAAGATAATAAGGTAAGCCAGACATGGATGGTGTGATTTGCTTTCCTGCAACCATGGATCGCAGGAAAGAAAATTGCTCGATTTCCCCATCATCACTCCCATGGAGCTATTGTGTTTTCCTGACGAGGGGGCTGGGGGAGCCATCCCGGCCGGGAGAACACAGTGATTATTGCTAGCGGCTATAGCTGCTGGTAATAATCGCATCCTAAAAATCGGACATGCTTGTTGTGCCCAAGTTTATCTTTGTTTTATCTGTAATTTTTAGAGCATTGGCTATCTAGACCTGGCTCCTGGGATTTGTCCATAATTGGTGTACATTAAGCGTGTAACTATTAGGGGTGATGGCACACCAAAAATGTATAGAAAGTTGTGTCTCCTATTTACAATATTCCAAATTACAGTCTGTGAAAGACCAAGGTCAGAATCTGTGCTGAATGCAGTAATCCATATATAGCAGCAGCTCCTTTCCGTGACATCAACCAGCTATATTGTTACCATATGGTGAAAGGATCGTTTATTAGTAAAGAAATTCTTGGTCTATTCTACTTTCTCTATTTTCTGTTACCGGTTTATAAAACAAATGGATGCTATTTACCCGTAGCTGTATCCATTTTATACAACAACAAAGGAAACACAATTTTCTGACTTTCCCACCCATCTGCTCAGTGCAGTTTTATGGCTGATCAGTGGTTCAGAGCACAGTCCTTATTTATCACTTTGGGAAACATTTGGCACTGAAGATTGCATTGATCTGTTAAACATAGCTTATCACAGCTCTGATGAGGAGCCAATGATGCAGTTGTTTGTCATTAGGAAAGACCACAGTTGCAATAAAAGCTATACAAACCATCACAGAAGTCTGCAGAATACATTGTACACTATGGCTATTTAGGAGCCACATTTGAAACCCTAATGCCCCGTACACACGGTCGGATTTTCCAATGGAAAATGTGTGATAGGACCTTGTTGTCGGAAATTCCGACCGTGTGTACACAAATCCGACGCACAAAGTGCCACGCATGCTCAGAATAAAAAAAGAGATGAAAGCTATTGGCCACTGCCCCATTTATAATCCAGACGTACGCGTTTTACGTCACAGCGTTTAGAACGATCGGATTTTCCGACAACTTTGTGTGACCGTGTGTATGCAAGACAAGTTTGAGCCAACATCCGTCGGAAAAAATCTTAGGATTTTGTTGTTGGAATGTCCGAACAAAGCCCGACCGTGTGTACGGGGCATAAAAGTGGACCTGTGCATTTCGAAGCAGGACAAAGCAATAGGGATATGCTACCAGATAGGCAAAAATAAGTGGCTGAATTTATTTTTGTATTCACCTACTGTTAACTCCTCTGCCAGTGGTGTCAGTTGGGCTCCACTGCTTTGCACAGTGCTATCAGTATGACACTGAAAAGTCACAGGAAAGAGCAGCGTGATTACCTAAGCAGAATGCTAATTCTCCTTCAGTATCCATCGGAGAGCGGGGGTCGTGTCAAAGTTGTATTACCTGCAGTGGATAAAAGATTTGAGCTTTTCTAGAATGTGCTCCAGTCAATGACCTTTACTATTGGGTTCTTATGTGATAAATAAGGATGAGCTCAGGCGTGTTCGCAAGCCGCACATGCGGAGCCCGCCAGGAAGTTGGCCCTGCACAGCACTAATCGCCGTCAGTGAGACAATTCCCGATCTCTGCAGCCACACATCGGGACAATGTCTCCCTGCTTGTGATTAGCACTGTGTAGTGGCGACTTCCTGGCGGGCTCTGCACGTGCGGCTTGCGAACACGCCATCGCTCATCCTTACTGATAAAATACACACTGGAGTTCACAGTAGTCTTCACTATGGTGTCCGTTTAGAAAACAGAGATCAGCCGTGATCCTCAGGATCTCTGGGGTGTACTGGTTTATGTAGCTGAGATGAGGAGCAGAGAACATGTTCTCCGCTTCTCATCACAGTTCATGACCGTTCTGTCACAAACGCCCAGTTTATAAAAGTGAGATCTGAAGCTCTCACAGCCATTACACTGAAATATCTCCCTTCCAGATTCACCAGCTCAGAGGTGCAGAATCTGGTGCAATTAGATTCTCTTTGCAATCCTTCCTAATATCAGCACCAAATGAATATTAATAAATATATATAAAGTGAAAACAACCAAATTAAGCTCAAAGTGTCAATATTTTGTGTGGCCACTATTATTTTCCAGCACTGCCTTAACGCTTATGGGCATGGAGTTCACCAGAGCTTCACAGATTGCCACTGGAGTCCTCTTCCACTCCTCCATGATGACATCACGGAGCTGGTGGGTGTTAGAGACCTTGCGCTCCCCCACCTTCCATTTGAGGATGCCCCACAGATGCTCAATAGGTTTTAGGTCTGGAGACATGCTTGGCCAGTCAATCAACTTTACCCTCAGCTTCTTTAGCAAGGTGTGTGGGGGGTGGTTATGTTGGAATACTGCCCTGCGGTCCAGTCTCCGAAAGGTGGGGATCATGCTCTGCTTCAGTATGTCACAGTACATGTTGGCATTCATGGTTCCCTCAAAGAACTGTAGCTCCCCAGTGCCGGCAGCACTCATGCAGCCCCAGACCATGACACTCCTACCACCATGCTTGACTAGTAGGCAAGACACACTTGTTTTTGTACACCTCACCTGGTTGCCGCCACACACGCTTGACACCATCTAAACCAAATACATTTATCTTAGTCTCCAGTAATCCATGTCCTTAGTCTGCTTGTCTTCAGGAAACTGTTTGTGGACTTTCATGTCCATCATCTTTAGAAGAAGTTTCCTTCTGGGACAACAGCCACGTGGACCAATTTGATGCAGTGTGCGGCGTATGTTCTGAGCACTGACAGGCTGACACACCCCCCCCCCCCCCCTTCAACCTCTGCAGCAATGCTGGCAGCACTCGTACGTCTATTTTCCAAAGACAACCTCTAGATATAACGCCGAGCACGTGCACTCAACCCCTTTGGTCGACCATGACGAGGTCTGTTCTGAGTGGAACCTGTCCTATTAAACCGCTGTATGGTCTTGGTCACGTGCTGCAGCTCAGTTTCAGGGTCTTGGCAATCTTCGTATAGCCTAGGCCATCTTTATGTAGAACCTACATTTTTATTTTTTTTTTCAGATCCTCAGAGTTCTTTGCCATGAGGTGCCATGTTGAATTTGCAGTGACCAGTATGAGAGAGTGAGAGCGATAACACCAAATTTAAGACGCCTGCTCCCCATTCACACCTGAGACCTTGTTACACTAACAAACAACATGACACTGTGGAGGAGAAATGGCTAATTGAGCCCAATTTGGACATTTTCACTTAGGGGTGTACTCACTTTTATTGCTAGAGGTTTAGACATTAATGGCTGTGTGTTGAGTTATTTTGTGGGGACAGCAAATTTACACTGTTATACAAGCTGTATACTCACTACTTTACATTACAGAGTCATTTCTTCAGTGTTGTCACATGAAAAGATATAATTTACAAAAATGTGAGGGGTGTATATGTGTATATACATATGTGTGTCACATGACTGAAAACATGTAATGTTCTTTTAAACTTTAGTTTCACTTTTTGAACTCGGCTGCACCGTAACCTCACGAGATTACAGGCAGCCCACCCACTTTTACACTGATCTCGGCTGTTTTCAGAGGAATCACTTCTTCTCTGTTCTCCCTCTGAGAACTGCCAGGAACCGAACTGAGAGAAAACTTCTCAGTTTTATAAACCTACAGCTATGTCCCTTTCGAAAACAAGCGTGGGTGTCGTCGTCCAACTGCATTCTCAAATGTAAAGTGAATGTGTCTTCTAAAGGAAGATGCAACGAACCTGGTAGTTGGACCTGACTTCTGGAATTACATTGAGATAAAAGGCACAACTCCCAAACAACCAGGGTGGATAAAAATCTATGTTTTGTTTTTTTGAATCAAATTTATTTTAATAAAATGCTTTTGGAGTAAAAATCTATTTAAAATACATTAATAATTTAGTTCATTCAGCATGAAATGGAGCTTGGTTATGTAGCTTTATAGGCTACATAAGGCTGTATATTCTGCAATATTTACATTTTTGGTAAACTCATTCAATGAAGCTGAGCACATGCATTACATTGATGCATTCACACAATTTCACCGTAACCATGAGATAAAACAAAGTTTAGGAATATTCCTTTATCCCATTGTTTTGCAAATCTATGTACACTATAAACTGTATGATTGAATCGGTTCTGCTATTGCTGTTTTACTAACCTGACAGCTGCTTATTCTAAATTGGAAACCTTCATTTTGTTTGAAAATATTAAAGATTCTAACGTCCAGCAAGAATAGGTCCTTACATTTTAAAGAGCACCTGTCATTTCAGATTCATCATGGCAGCGCCTGTTAGCGGGCATCCACTCACCTGCTGCCGCCACGTCCCTCACCTTGTTGTCACTGCTGCATCGCCAGCC
Organism: Lithobates clamitans; assembly: GCA_037952925.1. Lineage (NCBI taxonomy): Eukaryota > Metazoa > Chordata > Amphibia > Anura > Ranidae > Lithobates > Lithobates clamitans. The sequence goes on along the minus strand of JBBGZY010001451.1, from coordinate 2,796,146 downwards.
TTCCCATTAAAGTGAATGAGACTGTTGGTGAGTCAACAGCAGATCAGAGGAGGAGTTGCTGCGGGACATGGATGACAGTTGCTCTTTAAAACTTGTGATTTAAATCGAGCCTTTTTACTAGTGATTTTAAATCGACTTGATTTAAATCCAATCCACCCTGCAAACAACATTTAAAACTATTAATTTTGCTCAGCCTGAGCTGCTGCCTTCCCACATGCAGGAAAAATGTTGGCCCTGTATGGTGTGATTAAAGGATAAATTCACCTTTTAGTAACATGTTACTAATGCAGCAGCTCCACACCTTGCCCTGATCCCTCACTGTGACAGCAGATGTGGGATCCTCTCTGTGCACCCAATGTTATCATTTACAAAAGTGTGGCTGTACGGGGGTCTGCCCACACAGCCGTGTCATTCATGAACTACAGGTCCCATCTGCTACTAAGGCTTGTAGTTCACTGACACCTCTGCAGTTAAGTAACTGGCTGTATGGATGTACAGACGGCTAGCTAGCTGTCAGGAATGTCTGCAGGACCTTGACAATTGCATCTATGATCTACTGATCGTGGGCGTGATGCATTGCAGGCTCCATGGTACAAAAATTATTTATTAATGCACTTTATCATGTATATATGTGAGAGAGATAATAAATATATATATATATATATATTATAAATTATTTTTGCAAAAGATGAGCTTCAAGCTACTTAAAATGTAAGATTTTGTTCCCAGTCCAGCCTATTGGCATTGTGCAAACCTTGCGCGCGTGCACACACACTAGAATAGGTAGAAAAAATATGCTTAGCCAAACGGCGTTTGTTAACGATAAAGCTTAAACAAATAGTATCTTAGCATGTGGGTTTGGCTATTAATGTACATGTTTATGCCTCAGTCTATAGCATATTGTGTTTTCTGCACCCAAACTTTAACAGGATTTTGGATAAAGCTACAGAGTAACCTAGAAAACACCTTTATTATGTCCATTATAGTTCCATGATGCCAGTATATTACTGCCATGAGATCATGTGTATTTGTAACATGCAGCATTTAGCTTCTGTCTTATTTTTCTTCATCCTTTCTATTATTTCTTCTACAGAGCAGCGGGAAGAGCTCTGTATTGGAGAGTTTGGTTGGTCGGGATCTGCTTCCCCGAGGAACTGGAATAGTGACCAGAAGACCCTTAATCCTGCAGCTAGTCCACGTGTCGCCAGATGACCGCCGAAAAACCTCAGGAGAAGACAATGGTAATCAACATTTCACATAAGTGTTTTTAATAACATTGCATCCTGGGTTATGTAGTTTCTAATTTTTTATTTTTTTTTCAATATAATGGATGGGGTGAGAAGATGCTTTGGAACCATCTTTGAGCCTTGATGGACCTGCTTACATACATACATACATACATACATACATACATACAGCCTGGTTTGTATTACATTGCTTTCATGAAAGTACTTAAAGCGGAGTTCCACCCATAAGTCAGCTACAAAAAGTGTAGCTGGCGACTTTTAATCAGACACTTGCCTTTCCCACGATGCAGGTGCCCGAAGCCTCGCTCCTCTCCCCCTCCTGTCTGCGTCGCCGACATTCTAACTGCACTCTGTAAATGGCCAGGCAAGCTTTTTGGACCTGTGATGTGTCCCAGAAGATTGCAAGGAGTGAGGGGGGAGAGGTGAACTTCCAGCGCCAAGGGAGAAAGTGGAAGCTGGGTGCCTGTAAAAACTGGGTACTTGCGCCCCCCCCCCCCAAAAAAGAAACGACATGCCAAATGTGGCATATCGGGGTCACCAGCACTTAAAGTAGAGGTTCCATTTTTGGGTGGAACTCTGCTTTTACGGACATTAAAACATCATGTAAATAAAGCACAACTCCACCCAGATGTTGTATTCTTCTGCATAGCTGTTTTCAAATTGAATGTAATGCTGGCTTCATAAATTCCAGTGGCCATATCCACACTCGATTTCTCATTTCTGGCTAACTGTAACCAACATAAGCCAGATAATGAGCTCATTCTTCCTTGATGGATTTTCCATGGTGTGAATTATGCAGAGTTTAGCTGTGATAGTAGCTGAGTGGGCTGGGTGGAGACACATCATCTCCTGTTAACTTTGGTGTCTCAGCCAGGTAGCTAATGGATTATTCAACTGACTAGTACTTACCTTTTTTGTGAGTGGAGTTTGCTTTTAAATATTGTAAAGCACTGCACACATTGTTGGAGCTATATAAATCCTGTATAATTGACTCTGGGCACAAAGTTCTTACTAAATAATAAACAAACTAAACTGTTCTAGTTTTAATTTTTTTTTTAATCTTTATTCTCAGAAGTGTGATCTCGCCTTATTTGGTATTTAGTGTTTTATGCCGAGCATCCTTGGGGGAAACCTCATTTATGCCATTGCTTTTGTAAGCATTGTGAACAGATGATTATACAGAGATCTGTGTCCTCTGCCTCCATTGACATATATAGGCTGATGGAGTATTTCCAGACTACCATTATTCCCAGCCTGATCTGTTTTAGAGGATGGAAATAGCAGTGTAGGAAGATCACAGGTTCCTGATTGGGTTTTCATGTTATTTTGCTGCATGATGGTCAGAGGTCACTGCTGTGCAGAAAACATAACTTCCTCTTCCAGTAAGTGCTGTTTTGTGGTCAGTTTGGGAATCTTGAAAGAACTGCCAGTAGATGATTTAAATCCTCTGGTAAGATGGAGCATATTGTTCTTCTGCGGGCCAAGGGAAAGATTTTTGCTTCAGTATCGTACATATCCCAGGAGATTGGTAGCTAATGCAGCTGGAAAGGAAAAAAATTACAGTGGGAGCCCCGTGTAAGCTTATGGTTAAGTGGCAGTGCATTTTCTAATTTGCCTTTTGGCACCGAAATGGGACTCACTGGTCCCTTAAGAGTGAACCTGGCACTCTTTATTTATTTATGTTTTTTTAATAGCTTTTTTTTTGGTATGGTTGCCCATGAAATTGTGCATTAATTTTTTTTAGGCATTTGGGTTCACTTTAAAGTGGTAGTAAATTCCCATTTGTGATTTTTACCTACAGGTAAGCTTATAATAAAGATATTTAGGCGAGCAGCAGCTGATGACGTCACCCGTGCTAAAGGAACGGCATACCTGTGCCTTTCCTTCAGGGCTGTGTGCCGTGACCGAGTCTCCCATGCGCATGCGTGGGAGTAAACCCATCCCGGCTCATCCGGTCAGATGGCCAGAGTCTCCAAACCCGGAAGGAAGACCGGGTGAAGATGGAAATGCCTGCAGCGCTGCTGGAGGGCTTAATTTCAAGGTAAGTTTCTCATAATGTGCTAGTATGCAGTGCATACTACACATTTAGGATATTGCCTTGCAGGAGAAGACTTTTTTTTTTTCACAAGACTTTACTACCGCTTTAAGCAATGTAGCCTTGCCCTGGACCCACCTCTGCCTGTGAATGGGCAGTACCCCACTGATGAGGTCCCCCCTGTGCCCTTCCTTCCTGCAGTCCCAACAAATCGCACTGTGCAATATGTTAAAGCCAGACTAGTTCAGGCGTGATCCCATCCTCTCCCACTCTAAGTGCTGCTGTGCAGGGATTACAGCATGCTGCTATGGGGACATGTTCAGATATCTGTGCTAGTTGTACCTAAACGTGTTTTCATTTCGTAAGAATTCCTGACAAGATTAACATTTGGTTACTTTCATTTTGGCCTGGAGTTGTGCTTTAGCTTGCAAGATTTGGTGCTTTGTAAGTGTTCTAATTGAATGACCTTACTAGGTTGGAATGTTAACGTGAACTCGGAGGGGGTAACGTGTGTATAAATATATATCATGGATCCCCCAACTGAAAACGCCTAAACCAGGAACACTTCTCTTATAAATATTGATTTAGGACACCAAATGGCTGCCTCTGTGATGAATTACCTTTTATAGGACAGGAATTCGTCTTGCCACTAATTCTCTCTGCCTTTTTTTTTTCTCTACTTCTTTCTCCCTTTATCAACCCCAGAAATGGACGCCTGGAAAAATCCAAGACTCAAAGGTCTCCTGTTTGCACACCATTCCTTTCCTCCTCTACTCGCATGAGCTTTCACTTCCCCTGCAGACTTCTTTCTAGATCACTGGTTGTCTGTCTTTCTGCTCATTGACCTGCTGGCACTTGTAGTCCCTTCTCAGCTGCAATGGGCACAGTTTCCACCTCCCCAGTGCAAATAATTCATTAGTTGGTGGAGTGTGGTAGGGTTTGATGTTCTGTTGGGTCTAGACTGCAGTGAAGGTTTCCCTCACCCCTGGGATATCCTTGGCAGGTAGAGCAGTGGCGCTATGCTACTGGCCTGATTTCTTAGTTGTGTGTCTATTAAGCGTCCCTAAATGGTCACACATCTATACTATTATGGGGTGTCCCCTAGTGGATACTCATTTAGTAATATATGGAAAAACCCAGACCTGTCTACGCATCTTTTGAGTGGTTGGGGAGATCTGTTTTTTACTGCTGCTTAAGACCTGACAGGTGACCAGATCCTGCCTCACTTCACCCAAAATTAAAAAAAAAAAACTGCATTGGATGGAGGTGCTGATGTTTTTATAGTGTTTTTTTTTTTTTTTTTTTTTTTTTTTTTTTTATTATTATTTCTTATGATTCCTGTTCTTGGGTTGTATAATGTAATCTTTATTTGCAAATCATTGTTTATCACATTGGCTGCAGGTTTATATTGTGCATTGGCTTGCTTGTTCCTGTTTGTTTTAATGAGTCATTTTCATGTTTTAGTTCTGCTCTTTCCGTTATTTAAAACAATTCTGTCTCAATTTTACTCTAATGTTCTTTTTGTTCTTCCAGAATACTGCTATTTTCAAGTATATTTATTAGTGTTTGCTCAGCCTGTTCTCAGGTCCCAGCAGGTTGTGTTCTGCCAGTAACCTCACCTATGCGTAGGAGCGACAATTGGCTTCTCAGCAGTGTAGTTTAGCTGTGTGGATATCTAGGAAACTGTTGGTAGGAACTGAGCCAAACAATTGGCTTAGGAAACTGACACTGTATTCACACTTGTCTGCACTAAACACGTGTTGCCATTAAATTTTAGTCATGCGCAGTGACATGTATTTTTAATGCACCTTACGGCAACATGCAGTTTTATTAAAAACAGTGGGAAGGTGCATATATTAGGAACAGACGAAAAAGCCGCAAAGGTCACACACCCAACAGCACAGACACTTCTAAAGGTCTCTTTGCCTTTTTTTTTTTCTCCTTTATAGACATATTAAATGATTTACCATTCTTTTGACCTTTTATTGGGACCCCATTTAGGCTTCTGACCTGTAAGATGCTACCCAAGGCACCAGAGTCCTATTCGAAAATGGTTACCTGAAAGGTGGAAGTAAAGCCGGGACTGTTAAAAATCGTACTGAGTGTGTGTGTGTGTGTGTGTGTGTGTGTGTGTGTGTGTGTGTGTGTGTGTGTATACATACATACATACATTTTTTTTTTTTTTTGTAGCTAATCTAGCAAAGTAGTTAAAAAGGTAAAGGTTTGCAGAGTGCTGGGGTCAGAAGTAAGGACTGTAGAGTACAGAGTGCCTGGCTGAGTGCGGGAAGTTCTCCCAGGTCTCCCCTCCCTTAGGCATTGTTTGAAACATAGGAGCCTAGGACTTCCCTAGCTCTGCATTCATACATTCAGTCTGCTGAATGCTGAGACCAAGGGAGGTGGAAACAAGGTGGTACTGCAGCTACACAGAGAGGCACAGGCTCTGTAGGAGATATTTTGTTGTCCCCGAGGCTGCCGACTGCTGGGTCAGGGGAGCAGAGACCAGTCACTCTGCGGCTGCACAGAGAATTGCAGGATCTGGCGGAGGAGTTCTGTCGCCCTCTCTGCTGCCAACTGCTGAGACAAGGTGGGGGTGGAGACGAGGTGTTTCTCACCTGCAGGAGAGGTTCGAACATGAGCCACATGAAACAGCCTGGCAGGCCAGATTTTGCCCACAGGCCTTGTGTTTGACACATGTGAAGTAGATTTTAAAAAAAAATACGGCTGCGGAAATTAACGATTAATTCCTCGATTAATCATTAATTTTTTTGATCGGTAGGCTGCCTGCCCTGGGGCCGCTTTGGGCCAAGCTGTGGCTGCAGCGCTCCGCTCCCTCCTCCTCCACTATATGTCATACACAGTCTGCGCGCATCTCCCGCTGTGTGTCTCCGAGCTGAGTGTGAAAACTTTGGCCGCGCTGTGATTAAAGTCCCGCCCTCCTCCTAGATCAGCTCGTGTGATAGACGCAGTGTTCTGTCTATCACACGAGCTGATCTAGGAGGAGGGCGGGACTTTAATCACAGCGCGGCCACAGACTGTGTAATCCAGGCACTGATTACGGTGAGGCTGCGATTATGGGCACGGTGAGGCTGCGATTATGGGCACGGTGAGGCTGCGATTATGGGCACGGCGAGGCTGCGATTATGACATGTGACATCCTAGCCATGCCCCGCTATGTCCGGCAACTATGGTTAGTGCAGCGCAATTAATATAAAGGAAAAAGAGTCTATTCCACATAAAACAAGAACTCCAATGTCCAAAAAAGTGGAAGGCAAGATCCCTCGTGAAGGAAAGTGAGATAAAATCTTCCAGTGATATATCTGTGACAAGATCCTCCACCACAAAAAACAAAATGCGCTTACCAGATCAGGTGGACCTCTGTACTATAGAAGGTCATATGCACGTTTATCCACACAGGGATGATGGTATGTTCCAGCGCAACTTGAGAGGTCCCCGATCTGGCAGGATGGAACTCCAATCCGGCAATGAAATTCAGCAATATTGGCCTCCAAACCGGCAGTGATAGGTAATGTGGTGATACAGCCGTCCCAGGCAAGTATACAAAAAAGAACAAGCTCTAAGTGTATTCCGTACTTTTATTAAAAAGTAAAAGGCATAAGAAACAAGCGCTAAACCAGCGCAAATAGTAAAAATGCCAACAATTGGTGACAGCAAGATCAGTGGATCAAGCATAGAGAGATGGCAGCGGGTGATGTCTGTACAAAAGCTCCTCCCCTGTGGGAGAGGAGCTTTTGCACAGATGTCAGCCGCTGCCATCTCTCTATGCTTGATCCACGGACACGAGTTTTGCTGTCACCAATTGTTGGCATTTTTACATTTTGCGCTGGTTTAGCGCTTGTTTCTTATGCCTTTTACTTTTTAATAAACATATGGAGTACATTTAGAGGGTGTTCTTCTATTTTTAATACTTGCCTGGGACAGCTGTATCACCACATTACTTATCACTGCCGGTTTGGAGGCTAATATTGGTGAATTTCATTGCTGGATTGGAGTTCCATCCTGCCGGATCGGGGACCTCTCAAGTTGCGCTGGAACATACCATCATCCCTGTGTGGATAAATGTGCATATGACCTTCTATAGTACAGAGGTCCACCTGATCTGGTAAGTGCATTTTGGTTTTTGTGGTGGAGGATCTTGTCACAAATATATCACCGGAAGATTTTATCTCACTTTCCTTCACGAGGGATCTTGCCTTCCACTTTTTTGGACATTGGAGTTCTTGTTTTATGTGGAATGAACTCTTTTTTCCCTTTTATATTAATTGTGCTGCACTAACCATTGTTTTGTAGACTCTTTTATTCTTTTAGTTGTAACGTGGCTGATAATGCTGTCTGATTTTAAGAAATGGGAAAGGTTGGTGAACGAACGGCCCATCATCCAACTTCTATTGCGGTCTTCCCATTTATGGAAGGCAAGCAGTGTGTTGGCAGCTGTCTAATGCTGGATGTCAGTGACGGCTGTGGGAATACACAGACCTCTCTAGCTGTCGGTGTACACAGATGCTCAGTCTACCCGTGACTTGGCTTATTAGAAAGGGAAAATGCTTCAGGCTTGTTGTATGGACACCGTATGACTCATACAATGTTTCTGTGTATAAAAAGTCACGTACTACTTGTTTGCTGCCTCTGATGGAGGTGTTGGGCCTCTGTTTCTGTATGTTTCCCTGGTAATCTGCATAGAGGAATGGTGAGGTTAAGAAGCATGCAGTCACTTTTTTTTTCTCTTGTTAATGTGAAACCCAGGTTTAATGACCATGATTACACAAAATTGTTTTTTCAGTTTTTGGTGGTTGCTTTTCTTGGCTTGCAGAGTGCATCTAGATTGTCCAGTTAAATGTAGAATGAAACGATTAGTCGGGGTCTGTGGTAGGGAGGATCCTCCGGCAGGGTCTTTGGGATACATAAGAATCTGCTTGGGATGCAGCTAGGTTGCAAATACAAGAAATGGATGTAAAAATTTACTTTGGACTTTTTAAGGGGTAATCTACTTGAAATGGATTAAGGTGAAAATGCTTTACGCTTATTTCTGCTCACTGAAATATTCCACTGCCTGGGTCAGGACACCCAGTTGTTGGGGTAATTCCCTGCAAACATTTACAATTGTTTATGGATCTGAATGCAGCTGCATTGTTTTCAATGGAGGCATTCACACAGGTGTGTAAAAATGCACTGCTTTCGGATCTGTAACACCAAATCCTAAAGTCTCCATCTGAGGACATGCGTATGTGACAGACCCCAGCCACCATCACCAACTTGTGGCAAATGGCTAGTCAAACTTAAACCACACTGTCACTGGTAGGCCTCACCCTGCAAAATAGATTTTCCAGCTCGCTGGACCACAATCAAGTGCCAGCAGACTGAGCGATCATCACTGGATTAGGTTAACTAAGCAATTAACACTTTATATCCTAAATCAATTGCTACCACCAGATCTTTATATTGTAAAATATTAAACGTTCACCTGTACAAATATGTCTTCTAATAAATGTCTGTAATATCCACTGTCGACACAGACCGGAATATCCAGAGATTTAGCATATAGCAGAGGTAGGCAATCGTAATGAGGTGGAGATCTACCTGAACAACATGGGAGAAGTCAAAGATCACTGGGCAGTGTCGCCTTATCACACCTGATTTAAACCTCTAATTGCGGTGGGTGGTGTGGAGGCAACCTATTTCCTCCTCACTACCTGAGGAGGCAACCTATTTCCTCCTCACTACCTGAGGAGGCAACCTATTTCCTCCTCACTACCCGAGGAGGCAACCTATTTCCTCCTCACTACCTGTCAAACACACTCAGATTGCTTTTCAGAGGAGCAGCAGTGCCTGCTGCACTTGTGAATGAGCTCTTGTGTTCAGCGGCACCCTGAGGACTCGTTCTCACAAAGTTGGGGGCGGGTGGCAAAAACCCTGTTTGTCCCAGAAGATGAGGGGGTCATTTAGGAAACGACTCGACATGCGCAGTAGGAAATGCATAGTGAAGCCTGAAGGCTCTACTGCAGGTTTCCCTTGGTTGGTATGGTGGCGCCTGCACCCGATCCGATGGACAGATCAGCCTCGGGGGGCGGACATTGCAGGCTCCCTGGACAGGTAAATGTCCTTTTTAAAAGTCAGCAGCTGCAGTGTTTGTAGCTGCTGACTTAAAAAAAAAAAAAAAAGAAGCTGGAACTCAGCTTTAAAAGCTAGTTTTGTATATTGGGGCAGATGCTGTTTTTGTTTAGCCAGCTAGATTTGGCATGGGGACGCAGTGGACGCCTCAGCCACCATTGAGCTGTGCTGGTCTTCTAGTGTATTCCTGCACCTTTTAGCCCCCGTTCACACAGGTGCGGCTTTGAAATTGCGCTACTTCAGCAAGATTTCAAAGCTGCACATCAGTGCAATTTGCACTGCTGATTTAATTGCAACTTCATACAACAGAAGTCTATCCAGGCCGCAATGAAATTGGCAAAAAGTAGTGCAGGGACCTTTTTCAAAGTCACTACGACATAAGTCGTAGCAATTTGAACAGTTCCATTGCCGGCAATAGGGTGCGAATTGTCATGCGATTTGGAACTGTTAAATCGCATGATAAGTCGCAGCTGTGTGAACGGGGGGCTTAAGGAAGGATGGGCTCCCTGCAGGCAAACGTGCCCTTCATATATCCCTATATATGCTCCAACATGTAGACCGTCGTAGGCTAGCTTTAGAATTGTACTATATAGAGGGGCTTTGCAGCGGTTCATACCATTTAATGTAACTTATGACATCTTCTTTTTTTGATTTAAGTTTGCAGTAACCCATCGCTAATTTGAAAAGACCATCACACTAACTATATGTGAGGATGCAATGGACTGTTTTTTGTTCACTACATTTGTTTTTGTTCCAGGAGTGGATGCTGAAGAATGGGGTAAATTCCTACATACAAAGAACAAGGTATGCTGATTGGGGGGTCCATTTAATTCTGTATAGTTACAGCTCAGGCAGTGAAGGGAGAAGAGAAAGCTTGGGTCCAATTTAGCTTTAAAAGCACCTTTTGGCGTCTTTCATTCTAAAATCATTTGTTCGCCTCGGAAATACACCTGCTAATCTTTCTTCAGTACATTTTAATGTAGGATGGTGTAAATTATGGGTGACATGACTGGCAAGCAAAACAGTAAAAAAAAAAAATAGTAAATCTGCAAAGACTAATTACAAAAAGATTTTAAGTTTAAATTGTCTCACAAGGTACTTCTCACAGAAAAAAATGTCAGTAGTGCAGCTGCAGGGTCTACAAGGATCCGGAGTCAAACACCTAATTTCTCCTGCAGCATCCCCTGCTGGTGAAATCTGGAATTGTTACATAGTCGTATAGCTATGATGAATCTTTATGAGAAGCACTACATTTGCAGGATAGTTTCTTTTTACTATACCCAGAACAGTAAACAAATAAATTAAGCTTTCCTTTTTCAATTGCAGATTTCTTTCTTAAGGGACAGTTTTTCTCTTCATGGCCACTGTTTCAAAAATACTCTGCTGATATTTGAAACGCAAACACCTGTTTCTCTGAGTTGGTCGGTGTGTGTGTGTGTGTATATATCCTTTTTTAGAGGAATTTATCCTTATTTACTGTAGCGTCTTGCTTTATTAGCTTGGTCACCTAGGCAACTTAAGCACTTCAGCCCCGGAAGGTTTTACCCCTTTACTGACCAGGCCATTTTTTGCGATACGGCACTGCGTTACTTTAACTGACAATTGCACGGGTCTACGGCGCTGTACCCAAACAAAAGATGTCCTTTTTTTTCCCCCTAAATAGAGCTTTCTTTTGGTAGTATTTGATCACCTCCTGCATTTTTTTTTTTTTTTTTTTTTTTTTTTTGCACTATAAACCAAAAAAGAGCAACAATTTTGAAAAAAAAACATTTACTTTCTGCTATAAAACATACCCAATAAAAAAAATGTAAAAAATCAAACTTCTTCATTGGTTTAGGCCAATATGTATTGTTTTGATTAAAAAAAAAATCACAATTAGCATATATTGATTGGTCTGCGCAAAAGTTATAGCGTCTACAAACTAAGGGATAGATTTAAGGCTTTTTTTTCTCTATTTTTTACTAGTAATGGTGGTGATCAGCGATTTTTAGCGGGACTGCGACATTGCGGTGGACAATTTGGACACAAAGTGACACTTTTTGTGGACCAGTGACACCAATACAGTGATCAGTGCTAAAAAAAAAAAAAAAAGCACTGTTGCAGTATAAATGACACTGGCAGGGAAGGGGTTAACATTAAGGGCGATCAAGGGGTCAAACGTGTTCTCTGTGTGTCGATGGACTCGCTGCACGAACAGAGAGATCTTGGAAGCACAGATCTCTCTTTCTGTCGTTGTCTTCTTTTTTTTTTTTTTTTTTTTTTTTATAGTTTAAAAAAAAAGCTTAAAGTTTTTTTTTAGTTTTGTATAGAGTGGCGAGGGATTAGACCATAAAATCAAGATAGTGCTGCGCTGTAAATGAAAATGTGCAAATATGCAGAATAAAGTGCAAAGGTGCTCAGTAGTAAATGCACTAAGAAGAGACAATTCTTGTGGTATAAAGGTATGTGGTATTCTTGTTTACCGATGATATTATACAGTCACCATACATCCTGCACTTTACTTTTTAAAGACTTTCCACGGACACATTCAGTTTGTTCATTTTTTTTCACTTACGAAAGGTATTTCTTTTTGCCTATATTTATAATCGCAGATAACCTGTGATAGGTTTATTATATATTTATTCTTTCAAGGCTATCCTTTATGTTTTTATACCACAAGAATTGCCTCTTCTTAGTGCATTTACTACTGAGCACCTTTGCACTTTATTCTGCATATTTTCACATTATTTAATTTACAGCGCAGCACTATCTTTATTTTATATTCTATTTGGGTTCTGATATTTACTTCAGTGTTTGCAGCAGTATTTATCGTACATATTTGGTTGGCGCAGGGATATTACTTTATTATATTTTGAGGGATTAGAACACCTGTCAGTTTTTATTGCTGTCTGTGTCCCGGTTAGGGAGATTTACCCTCTCTGTGTCTTGCTTATCATTATCCGTGAAAGCAAAAGAAAATGACAAATTTTGGGTTGTCCCCAGTAAAGTAATAGAGGGGAAATCTTCCAATGAGGACTCTAGTTCTGGTGACCTGAGGGCCCCAAGAGATTCTCTTAATTTGCAGGGATTGTACTTCCTGTTTTGGCTATGGGACAGGAAGTGAAGGTAAATCTCTCCTCAATGGGATAAAGATGGCAAAAATAAACCTGACAGGGGTTATAACCCTCCCTCTATCTAAAATTAAAAAGTTTTGCCTACAGTTTTACTTTAAGATATACCATAGTAGTGACCTCCTACTAAATAAACATTTCGTATAACTCTTCAGAGACTGGTTATTTGCTTCTTCTATCATCGCTTTTTTATGTTCTGTGCTATGTACTTTGAACTTCATCTTTAATGTGGAATTAATGTCCACTCTCATTTCAGATATACACAGACTTTGATGAAATCCGGCAAGAGATCGAGAATGAAACTGAAAGAATTTCTGGAAATAACAAAGTAAGGGCTCATTTACACTTCGGCTTCAACACAAATTTACAGCTAGTTTTACACTTGCTTCAAAACAAGGCTTCGGACAGGCTTTGTTAAAGCTCTCTGAACACTAGTCAAAGCTTCTGTCACTAAATAAAATGGCTAGCTTACAGTACTGTTTACACCTTGCTTTTGTTTTGCTTCAAAAGTTATACCCCATGTCACTTTAGTGGCGCTTCAAAGCCTCCATAAAAGTCTATGGCAAAGCTCGCTTGAAGCCTCACCAAAGCCAATCCACCAAAGGCTCATTGAAGCACCAAGCAAAGGCACGGTGTAAACAAGATTGTAAGCTAACCATTTTATTTAGTGACAGGAGCTTTGACTGGCGTTCAGAGAGCTTTAACAAAGCATGTCTGAAGCCTTGTTTTGATGCAAGTGTAAACTAGCCCTAAGATGATTGTTGTTACAAAGCAGCCAGAGCACTAAACTGCTGTGATTCTATAGGCATATGTTCAAAACTCGCCTTTGTGCTGTCATTGCATGCCAAGCTAATTTACTTCCTTTTTTACCAGCTGAAGCAAGACTCTTTTTTTCTTTTCTGTTTCTGAGGAAGATGAAACCGGAAACTTATAAAATGGTCTTTAGCCTGTTCGCTGTTGAAGGAATCGACTTTCAGAAAATGGCTTTTTTTTTTTCTCACACAGGGCCAGAGTTTGTTTTAGAACTCTCTTGGCAGGGATGATTGCTGCCAAGCAGAATAAAACTCCTTTTCTCCAGTCTAAGACTTGAATTGGAGGTTTACTGTGAGATTGCAGAGGCATTTTTATCCCTCTGACATAGACCTCATTAGGTTAAATTCACTAAGCTATGGCGCACGTCATATTTGTCGTAATGATCAATCTTTTACAACCCGTGACTGTTACTTTCAGCTTTCATTGGGAAAGTATTTGTGGCAAACAATCCTTATAGCTGATAGCCCAATTTCGGCTTCTGCTAGCTTTTACTTTTTTCAACGTCTTTACCCCCTTAGTTTTAGCTTTAGTTTTTTTTTGTTTGTTTTTTTTATGTTCGCTATTTAACTTTTCTATTTATTGGAAAACAATCAGAAGATATACATGTTTGTTGTTTATCAAAGACATATCCAGATATAAAAAGGGTATATCCCATTCCCTTCAACAAGACATTGCATAGTAATATTGATCAATTACAAACATTGTTGTTAGAATAAATGTTAAGAACATCAACAAATCGATATGAAGACGCTGATTTCCGAAAATCACCAGCATCCTATTAATTTTTTTTTTTTTTTGTGCTCAGAATTTCTCAGAGAAATGTTCAGCTAAAATTTATGTGTTTGCTTCACTGTTTTAAAAATAAAATAAAAAATCTAAAAGGCCAAAATACTAAATTTTGCAGTGACGTGCTGGGTCCAGAATCCATCTTCTGGACTGCAGAATATCTGGTCCTTTTTTTAGGTGCCCACCTCACTTCCCTGTGATATGCAGATTTCCCATGGGCTGTCCAGCGATAGTATCCCCACAAGCTACAGAAGATTGCAGCCGTGTTTGAACACTGGATCACCAGTCTTCAATTCTAAGCGGAAGAGTTACAGAGGGTCATGTGATGGCAAACTAAAATGGTGTTAATGGAGATTTTGAAAAATGAGTAGGCGGTATTGAGCGGGCAAAAACTGCCTTGAGATGTGATAAAGCAAATTATTCCGGACGGCTGCACTTCCCATAATCCTTTTTATTGAAGCTTCATATGACAAGTGATTAACAGATGGAGCGGGAGACAGAGGTAGACATGTTTCTCGCAGATGTTAGCGCTTTGTCATTACCTGCCCTAAAATGTGATTTAAAGGGTCCTAACTGCAAAATGCAGTACTAGAAATTGTGCTTTTTATTTAAAGGAGTTGTAAAGGCAGAAGAGTTGTTTTTTTTTTTTCTCTTCATGCAGCGAAGTTGCATGAGTGTCTTAGCTGCCCGGGACTCCCCTCATTAGCTAAGACAGCAGCTTGATGCGATTGGCTCCCACTGCTGTCAGTCAGCCAATCGGAAGAGAAAGGGGCGGAGCCGGGTCGTGGCTCCGTGTCTGAAAGGACACTGGGAGCTGTGGCTCGGCTCGGGTGACCCACAGCAAGCTGCTTGCTTTGGGGCCACTCAACAGGAGGCAGAGGCCAGGAGCACAGAAGAGGGACCCGAGATGAGGAGGATCCAGGCCACTTTACAGATCACTTTAATTTATTTTTTTAACGTTGGATTGTGTTCCATGGAAGACATTTTCACCCAAATAAGTCATTGATTTCTAGCCAAAATAAGAGTTTGATGGCATTTATAAAAATGCATGCATGCACGTTTTGTTATGGTTTGATGTTTTCTGCATACTATAATGTCTTATGATCATTTTCTGTTGGCAGCATTTTGAGTTGCATGTCAACCAAAATCTTTTATCGATGCAATTTTCCATCTATCATTCGCTTAGGGTATTAGCTCAGAACCCATCCATCTGAAGATCTTCTCTCCTCATGTCGTCAACCTTACGCTAGTGGATTTACCAGGGTTGACCAAGGTATGAGTGGCTCAGTACTACCTATTTAACGGAATAGGTTGATAAAATAGACCTAATGACCTTTATACTTGTTAAATTTTAATATGAATCTCTTCCCTTTTTTTTAGGTACCAGTGGGTGACCAGCCCAAGGACATTGAAGTACAGATCAGAGAGCTAATTTTTCGGTACATCAGCAACCCTAATTCCATCATTCTAGCAGTAACTGCTGCCAACACGGATATGGCAACATCTGAAGCTCTGAAAATAGCCCGAGAGTGCGATCCAGACGGTGAGCTTTAGATCTTTGCTTTCAAGGTGTAAATGCATTCCCTAAATAGAGCAGCATCTACTTTGCTTTTTATGCCAGCCTGATGGATGGATCAATAAAAATTAATGTTTAATAATGATCTGAACAGTGTCTCTGTTGAGCCCTGTTACTGGAGGTTTCACGCTTGTAACCATAGTGTTAAAAAAAATTGATAAAGCCCTTTCCACACCCTCTGGTAATGCAGAATCTGCATTGTACTGCTATGACCTGCCTTTTTTTGGGTGAAGCCATGCAACTGCGCTTCTGTGAATGGGAACAGCACTTGGCCATAGAGATGGAGATGATTTGAGGGTGGTGGGGGGGGGACTTGATATAAATTTATGTAAAATCCATAATTTTCAGTATGCACCTGAAAAGGTTCAGCATCACTGCCTCAGAACAGGCATGCAGCTCAGAAGTTGGAATATCTACTCACTTTTCACAGGTTCTCTTTAAGGGCACCACAGGCAGTGGGAGTGTTTGTAAGGCAGCTTATTCTACAGAGATTCAGGGCTTCAGTGGTTTTCCTGGTTACTTTTGTTTTGACAGGCAGGAGAACGCTCGCCGTGATAACCAAACTGGACCTCATGGATGCTGGGACAGACGCTATGGATGTCCTCCTGGGAAGGGTCATACCGGTTAAACTGGGCATCATTGGAGTTGTCA
Organism: Lithobates clamitans; assembly: GCA_037952925.1. Taxonomy (NCBI): domain Eukaryota; kingdom Metazoa; phylum Chordata; class Amphibia; order Anura; family Ranidae; genus Lithobates; species Lithobates clamitans. The sequence continues at coordinate 2,779,802 of JBBGZY010001451.1, read as the reverse complement.
ATAGGTAGGGATTGTGTGCTTTAATACAAATCTATATATGGTCATTCTGGTAAAATATAATTTAAGTGCTTAATGTAAACCAAGTTCTTCCTTGCTGCACATACTCCTCTTTCTCTTGCTTTCTGGAAAAGGGTCCAAAAGCCAATTAGAAGCTTACACAAGGATAAGGACTCTACTCTTTAATAAACTGAATGTTTACCTTGTGTGGGCAAAGCACAACTTTGGTTCAGACAAATGTATTTTATCAATTGCATTTTTTTATTTGGACTATGGAATAATTCTTGGTTTTAACATGGCTTGTTCTGTGTCCAGGTATACTCCTGGCACTTCATAGGCTCTATATTTCATGGAAACTACTGTATTTGCTGTTTCAGGAGTCAGCTGGACATTAACAATAAAAAGATTGTCGCAGACTCCATCCGGGATGAATATGCTTTTCTTCAGAAGAAGTATCCGTCTTTGGCCAATAGGAATGGAACCAAGTACCTGGCACGTACCCTGAACAGGTAACACCCAGCAGGGAGCCCTAATGTAGGCCTGAGGGTTGTGATGAGGTGGATAATTGCATATTTTGTTACAGTGGACCTTGCACCTCAGGAATGAGGTCTGCTTATACAAAGTATCCCCCACCTCCTCCCTAAGATGTTCAATGAAAATGCTAATAATTTGAAGGGAAAAGGTTACATAATAAACTTGCCTTTCTCCCGCCTCCTCCTGTGGTGCCTAGCCGAGGGTGATGTCATCCTTCTGGCCAGATCATGAAGAATGTTGAGTAGCTCAGATCTCTCAAGAAGACACTCCTACACTGTTCTGCAGCAAGATTTGGGCTATTCTGCATTTTTAGTGATCTTGTTAGCAGGAGAATGTAGTCATCCCCCACACCACAGAAGTCGGGGAAAGGTTAGTATATTCAACTATTTTTACCCCCTACAGGTTCTTTTTTGCACTTTTACGCAGTGTTTAAGGAATGGGGAAGGGTGGTTACATTGAAAAATGGAACTTGCCTGGGGTCCAAAGCCGGTTTTAAATTTTACACATTTACATAACTCTGAGGCTTTATCACTAGAATTTTGCAGAGTACATAAACATTAATCCCTGCTCCAAATAACTTGGTCTAATGCTGCCCTTACAGTCAAACACACAGCACTGCCAAATACAGGTGCAAGTCTTTTAAAGTAAACATAAACTCAGTAGGTTAAGACTCATCTAAGCTTTAAAGTGACCTGGTCACCATAGTAATAATTAAGTATTATACTATTGGTATAAAAAAAACATAGGGAGTATGTTTGCTGCATTTCAGAAGGCTGTGGCTCCTGCACACCAGTCTCTGAGAGGCTGCAGCTACAAGAGCAGACTAGCTAAATCATCAATGTAAATGGCATGGTGGGGGACGTGGCAGCTGAACAGACTATGGTAATTTCATGCATGCCATAATTGCATACAGCCATTTGCAACTCCGAGCTGCAAGCAGAGAGATGCAAACTGACCACAGAAGCATTGATCAGCTTCAATGCTTTTCGTGGTGAATTTTGCAGAAGGAAAAAGGGGTACTGGCCTGTTCAAGTATTTCAGAGGGAAGGAATGCATAAACACAAAATATACTTTATTTGTTATATACACATAGAAAGAAATGAAATATTTAGGGTAACATACACTTAAAACAAAGCCACCCTGTAAAACGGGTTTATTCTTGCCTTTCCAGTAGGTGTTAAATCTTTACTCTCTTGCACAACTGTGAATCCAACACTTCCAGTTGTGTTGGATAGCATGTTACCCGTCGTCATGGATCATTCCGGCAGCTGTTTAGTCACGATTATGTTCTGTAATGACCTAGGTGGCGCTTTTTTGTTTTACTACAGGGACACGTTTTTTTTTTTTTTTTCACATGTCAATTTCACTTTGCTTAATTCTATTAAAGTACTTTCAATAAAATACTGGGAGGGGTGACAACTGTCTCCGCGTTGTGCTTTTGTGTTGTCACCTGCACCACTAAAAATGGTCAATCTGGCTGTCTTCCCAACTAAAAGCGGATTAGTTGAGGGACGGGGGGCGTGACCGGATGTGGGAGTGAGAGGGTGTGTGAGATCTCCTCTCCCTCCTCTCTGACCAGCTAACCTACGGGCTGAGGAGACTACCGGTGTATGCAGCAGTGTAAGCGGCAGCACAAGCAGCGGAACCCGGCTTAAAATATAGTGCTACCGAGCATACCTGACCCCGGCGCGGCCGCGGTGGATGGAGCTGAGGCGGGGTGTGAGAGACCCCTCCAGCGTGCTAGCGGCCGAATGAGGAGACGCCTTGGTAGCGGTAACAGCAGCTTCAGCAGTGGCGGTGGGAGTAAGCGTGGCGGAGGAGAGCCAGGAAGACGGAGCCATAGGGGCGGCGTGAGAGGCCCCCCCCGGTCTGTCAGTAGCAATCAAAACTGGCCGAACACAGCAGCAGCAGCAGGGCAGGGAGCGAAGTAAGCTAACCGTAACTACAACGCAATGCTGTGAAAACTGGAGTGTCGCCAAGAAGACCCCGGACATAGGTGAAAACTTTCCTATTTTTTTTTCTTTTTACATGCTATGTTTGCAACAGATGATTCTTATCCCTGGTTCTTGGTTAAAGAGTTGGCTTTTGAGTTGGCCTCTGACTGATTGGGACTTGAAGAGACATAATTAAGTCTGCAAGGTGAAACCCTGGTTAAATTGAAACTCACTGCCTCATTACCTATCGATTCTATCTATCCTATTGAAGCAACACCTGTAATAGAGGAAAATAGCATTCCCAGTCTGATGTGGGAGACGGACGGGGTGACGGTGTATGAGGTTCCTTTTTCTTTTTTTCTCTTTTAATAGAACCAGTGGGACCGCGGATGTAAGCTGCTTATTATAACATCAGTTGCAAGTGAAACGGCGTTGTCTTAGTGTCCGTTTACCGCCCCAAGTGCTATTGAGACGACGCTGTGGCGGCAGAGTTAAATAGAGTGCTATCTTTGTGATACCACTTTTATGCATGCAAAACCAATAGACCGGGACTGTAACATGTTTATATATCAAATTGCTAAAGGAAAGTGCTTTTTCTTTTTTTCTTTCTTTTTTTTCTCTCCCCCACCTCCTCTTACCCCTCCCCCTTTTTTTTTTTTTTTTTTTTTACCCCTCCCCCATGGCATAATAGCATGGCTGGGAAGCGGGCAGCAGAGGAAAAAGTATACCAGCACCAGCTTCAAAATCAGCCGCCCCAAGCAGGAGGCCAGGTTACACGCTCTGCAAGAAATCAGATAAATCAAGCGAAAGTCGCAGCAGCAGCTGCAGCAGCGGCCGCAACAAAGTTAGAGCGTTTCTCTAGGACATCCCTTTCACCAGTAAAATCCCAACAACCAAATCAAATGAGTACCCTGGCGAGCAGGAAAAGCCAAAGTAGCGGGCCAATATCGGCCGCAACAAGTCCACTCGCAGTACCGCCCACAAAAGGCCACGGAGTGGGTAAACTCGACACTATAAGTGGTGACACAGAATCTAAAAGGCTACCCAGTACAACTGAGGCTGGTATGGAGAGAGGCCAAAGTGGAGGAGCGGAAGAGCCATCAATGAGGGACCTCTTGTATGCGATTACTGCATGTAGGGAATCAATCTCTGGTCTAGATATTCAGTTAAAGGGCATAAGAGAGGAACTCATAGCGATGGGCGGCAGACTGAAAGAAATGGAGGGAAGAACAACTGCCCTAGAGGAGAGATTAAGCTCTGTGGAAGACATACTATCCCCGCTTAGACAAGAATTGACAGACATGAAGAAATGCATAAAAAATCAATCAGTTAAAATAGACGAACTAGAAAATAGAAACCGAAAAAACAATATAAGAGTTATAGGCATGCCTGAACGGAGTGAGGGATCTGACCCTATTGAATTTCTGGAGGGATGGATCAAGGAGACATTTGGGGCTACATCTTTTTCTCCTTTCTTTGGCATTGAACGGGCCCACCGAATCCCCCTCAAATCTCGACAGGGCAAGGAGTACCCAAGACCTATAATCATGAAAATGTTCAATTTTAGAGATAAAGTGTCTTTGCTTCGGAAGCGAGAGAAATGAGAGAGATCTTATACAGGGGGCACGAATTTCACTATACCAGGACTTCTCCCCGGAACTGCAAAAGCTCAGGGCGGCATACATGCCGATTAAACGTGTGCTACAGCAAAAAAAGATGGAGTATGCTCTACTGTATCCTGCCCGTATGAGAATAACTACAAGGAATGGGACATTTTTTTTTTGATACTCCCCGTAACGTGGAAGAATGGTTGGAGAACACAGAGAGTACAACTCGGAATGAAGGAGAAGAGAGGCCAGAGACTAATTAGATCATGGGGGGAGTTGCCCTTTTGGGCCCCCTTGACTTTTTCTTTCTTTTTTCCTTTTTTTTTTTTTTTTTGTGTGGTTTGTTTTGCTGTTTTCGTTGTCCTTCTGAGGTATTAGGGAGGGGGGAGAGGGGAGGGGAGGGTGAGATAATAAGTGTCACATTTAAAAGAAATAAGTAAATAATAAATAACACGTAAAAATGAGAAAGGGGTATAGGGATAGATTACAGAATAGTAAAGACTAGAATACACTAACTAAATTTACTGAATTGACATGATAGATTATTTTGCATATAACCACAAAAAATTAAATCACCTGAACAGCACCAACATGGTTGAAGGAATAGGATTATAATTTAGTAAAAGTTTGATATACACTTTTTAGAATACACTGAGCTTTCACGACAAACTGTTTTGTTTATATAGTATAAAAATGAGAACACATGAATAGCACTAATAAGGTCAGGGAGGGGGGGAGGGGGTGGGATAGGGACCCCTGGGGAAAGGGGGTATTGAAATGTATGGCACCAGCAAGGTATGCCAGTGCAATTTGGGGAATGAGAGTATGCGGGAGGTCTGGAATATAGCCCCTAGGGTAGGCCCAGCTGGGCAGGAAGGGAGGGTGGGTGGTGGGGGGGAGAGGGGGTGGGGGAGACAGGAGGGTAGGGGGTGGGAAAGTGGGGGGAGGGGGATAGGGGAGGTTGGGGAAGGGCGGGCGGGAAACGCACAACTTTAATAAACAAAGAAAAACACCACAAGTATAAGCTCATACACAAATACCTCTTATGTTCGACCACTGATGGTAATGGGACTAGGAGGAAGGTCGACAGTTATGTACCACACACTGAGGGGACCCAAGGGGTAGGTAAATCTCTAGGGATAATTGTATTTTTATCCCTTGCTCATGTTGTTGTCCTTTGCCTTATAATTATCTAAACTGGTACGATCCCCTATATGAGTAAGGAAAAGGGGAAAGGAAAGGGTTTACTCTTAATGACATGGAATGTGAGAGGGTTGAGGGATAGAGACAAGAGAAGGGCAATGTTTAGATACTTTGATAAAATGAAACCTCAGATAATCTGTTTACAAGAAACGCATTTGTGTCCCGATTCCTTCCACCTATTGCGCTCAAGGAGTTACCCGACTCAGTTCCACTCCATGCACACCTCACATTCAAGGGGAGTTAGTATAGTGGTCTCCTCGGGTGTCTCCTTTGAATGCATAGAACAGAGGGTGGACAAGGAAGGAAGATTTGTTTTTTTGCTATGTAAAATTAACGGACTAAAGTGCATAATTGCATCAATATATATACCCCCACCATTCTCATCAGTTCTACTTGGGTGTCTATCTCAATTCATAGCCTCACACCCGGATGTCCCGGTGCTCGCACTAGGTGATTATAACAACATCCTAGATTATTCCCAGGATAGAATGTCTCTGACACCTAGAACTACAAGACAGAGTACCGGCAGCCCTGCTTACGGAGATAGGACTCAGGGATGTATGGAGAGAGAGACATGTAGAGGATAGATGCTATTCATGCTATTCTGCAACACATGATGGCTTCTCCCGTATTGACTTGGGCTTAGGGAACGAGGCACTCCTGCAGTTAGTAGAGGACTCAGCATATGAGCCACGCTTATTGTCCGACCACTCCCCATTTTGGGTACGGTTGGGCATCACTGGAAAGCCGGGGCGACCATTATGGAAGGTGAATCCCTATTGGTTAACTTTGTTTCCGCAGATAGACAGTACAAGAGAGGCACTACGGGAATTCCTGCAATTTAATAGGGGATCTGCAAGCGCTATGGTAGTATGGGATGCACTCAAGGCATTCCTGAGGGGATGCCTTATTAAAGAAATTGCGGGAATTAAAACACGTTCCAGGGAATGGGAGAACAAGGTACGGGAAGAACTGAAAGAAAGGGAACAGGTACTAATAAGAGATCCATCAAAACCCAATCAAGAATCCTGGAGGGAGGTACAAGCGATATATAACTCGGTCTGGTTATCAGCAGCAGAGAAGAGTAGATACTTTCAACAACAAAGTCACTTTGAAGAAGGTGAAAATACTGGCCGCCTTCTAGCCCTTATAGCCAGAGAGCAAAGAGATCCTACTACTATTCTGGCTTTACTGGCTAAATCTGGGAAGAGGCAGACTCTTAGCTCAGACATCTTAAGCAGCTTTCAGCAGTTCTACCGGGACTTGTATTCCAGTAAAACTGGATACATCCCGTCTGAGCTGACACAGTTTTTACAGACCTGTCCGCTCCCGCAACTACCGGAGGCGGACAGGGAACTGTTAAACTGCCCAATCACAATAGCAGAACTAAGAGAAGCACTGGAGGGGACAAATCACCATAAATCACCAGGCCCAGACGGGATTCCGGCAGAGGTATACTCCCACTATAGAGAGGCCCTCTTACCACCATTACTGCAGGCCATAAGGGAGGCTGAGGAATTGGGCTATCTACCGGATAGTATGCGTGAGGCAATAATAACAGTAATTTTAAAGCCCGGGAAAGATAAACTCCTATTGGACTCATATCGTCCAATTTCGCTATTAAATGCGGATGTCAAACTGTTTGCTTGTGTCCTGGCTAAAAGGTTATCTCGAGTGATTAGTAAGCTGGTTCATTGCGATCAATCTGGTTTTATACCTACCCGCTCTACATCGGATAATATTAGGAGACTTTACATGAACCTTCAGATGCCAGTGGACAACCCGGGGAGTAGGGCCATTCTGTCACTGGACGCCTCAAAAGCGTTTGATAGTGTGGAATGGCCCTACCTCATGGAAACACTAAAAAGATTCGGGTTGGGAAGTAGGTTTGTAGCTTGGGTAGAGTTACTTTACTCCAAACTCAGAGCCAGAATACGCATCAATGGTGATCTCTCGCCTCCATTTGAACTGCATAGGGGGACGAGACAAGGTTGCCCATTGTCTCCACTATTGTTCGCTCTGGCAATAGAGCCTTTAGCCATAAAAATCCGGAACTCAACGGAGGTGGTAGGGTTCCGTAGATACCAGAGAGAAGAAAAAATATCTTTGTACGCAGACGACGCACTTATATATCTGGGCGATATGACTTCATCTCTGCGGGCAGTGATGGAGATAGTGGGAGAATATGGCAGCTTCTCAGGCTTTGACATTAATTGGTCAAAATCAACGCTAATGCCCATAGACCAGCAGAGGGATCGACTACCGGCAGGAGCGGAACAAATAACAATAGTTGATAGCTTTAAGTATCTGGGAGTAGTGGTGTCCTCGAACCCGGCCGAGTATCTTCGGTTGAACTTGGAACCACTGCTCTCTAGACAGAAAGAAAAAAGCAACAGCTGGTGCAGGCTCCCCCTATCAGTCATAGGACGAGCAAACCTAATAAAAATGGTGTGGGCACCACAGCAATTATATGTCCTCCATAATTCACCGATTTGGATACCAAAAAAATGGTTTAAGCAAATTGATACACTAATGAGGGAATTGATTTGGAAAAAAAAGGCACCCAGAATTAGCCTGGAAACACTGCAATATGAAAAGGATAGAGGAGGGCTTGCAATACCCAACTCCAAGCTGTATTTCCTGGCATCACAGCTACAACAAATGGCAGGGTGGGGTCGAAAGGGGAATGAGGACCCTACATACCAATTGGTGACCATGTTGGAACCCACGCTAGAAGCGGCCTCTCACTTGGAAATGGATCTGCCTAGTATGAAGGGGGCAGAACCAATAAATACGCTATTTAAAAAGGTATGGGGGGAGGCGCGGAAATTGTTAAAAATAACAGGCGTGCTTCCATTCACGCCGATTTGGCACAACAGAAGATACCCCGAGATTCAGGGACTACAGGGGTTTACACACTGGAAAGAAAAGGGGATTCAGTTCTTCTCACAATTATATGAGGGAGAGGTCTTGAAGACATATGAACAACTATGCAGGGAATTTCACCTGAATGCGAGGGGCTTCTATCAGTACCTCCAACTGCGTCACGCGCTACAGGCACAGCAAATAACACACTCTCAGACAGTACCAGCAGTATCACTTTTGAATGAGATCTTTTCGGCAGACACAAGGAAAGGATTAATATCAAAAATATACAAGGAGCTGCTGAGGTCAGTCCAGGATCATACATTGTTAAAGTGCCGAAACAAATGGGCGGAGGATATAGGAGAGATAGAAGAAAAACAATGGGAAATGGCGCTCAAGGCTATTCCGGTGGTGTCACTCTCCGCATCCCAAAGACTGTCACAATTATTTATTCTTCACAGGGCCTATAGGACATCAGTACAGCTTTATAAATGGGGACGAGGAGACTCCCCACTGTGCCCCAAGTGCAAAGTACATAGAGGGGACTTTATCCATCTAATTTGGAGGTGCCCAAAGCTGCACAGATATTGGGACGAGGTTTCCCAGTACATTTCTAGGTTGGCGCGGGCCCCTATCCCCCTAAACCCGACTGTATACTTGCTTGGAGCCATAAATATAAAGATGTATCCGGGAGGAAAGTACTTCATGTTAACTAGACTGATGTACCTCGCCAGAAAACTTATTGCAAAGTACTGGATGGCCCCAACGGTACCCACAGTGAAGCAATGGATTGCCTACGTCAATTCTTTTCTCCCCAGAGAACGATTGGCCTACGGCCGCAGAAGTGGCCGGAGTAAATTTAACAAGATATGGCATCCATGGTTGGGGGATGTGGACTTGGCCCCACACCAGTTGATAGTAGAGAGGCTTCAGATATAGAGACTGAGGGGGGGAAAGGCAGTGAGGTAGAAGAAGACAGAGATACCTGAGGGGAAGGAAAGCGAGTGTAGGTCTGCAGGGGGGGGAGAAGAGACAAGAACAGGAGGATACCCAGTAAAACCAATGACAACATATAACATTGGATAGGAGGGAAATTAACGGTTATTGTGTAGGTGGTGAAAGAAACATCAAAGGTAATATGAAAGGTTCGTTGTGACGGAGGGGGGGGGGGGGGTGGGGTAGAGAGGGGAGGAGGGGTGGGGTAGAATAAATTGTAAGGAAATGAAGTATTGAATTAGTAATAGAGATATGATCTTGTAGAGAAGAAGGGTAGGAACACAAGACTAGGCCGGTATAAACCATACATTCTATGTTATGTTTATGTATTATTATAGCTTATGTATGATTGAACTTATGTTTTTTTTCTATATCTTTTTCTTTTCTCTGTATCGCCAGACATACCCCCTGCGTGGGATGATCTGGCGCTTGCTTTATATTACTATAAATTTATTGGCATATGTGCAATAAAAAATGATTGAGATTAAAAAAAAAATGGTCAATCTGACACATGTTGTGCAGGCATGGTTGGTTCACCGTTTTCTCTATCAGGCAGTCCAGAGCAGACAGGCAGTAGCTGAAAGACAGTAGGTGCTCACTGACTACTACATACAAAAAAGTGAAAACTGTACTTTATGGTAGAAAAAGATATGTCTTTATGTCATGGTGCTTTAGCAAAATTGTCATTTATTTAGTGTTTACATCTACTTTGTACCTGTATGTGTATAAATTTTGAGAGGAAAATTGAGCACCCAATCAGAGCCGGCATACAAATTCTATACCAATGTTAGTAGTAATCAAAACCACAGTGCTATAAGGCAACAGTTCTGCTACCCTTCCACAAAGTCTTTCGTTTGGGTTTTTTTTTTTAATTTAATCTGTATTGTATTTGTCTGCAGGCTACTGATGCACCACATCAGAGACTGTTTGCCGGAGTTAAAAACCAGGATCAATGTTTTGGCCGCTCAGTATCAGTCACTGCTCAACAGCTACGGTGAGCCGGTGGAAGACAAGAGCTCAACCCTGCTGCAGCTCATCACAAAGTTTGCCACAGAATATTGTAACACGATTGAAGGCACAGCAAAATACATAGAGACATCAGAACTGTGAGTACTCACCATTGCTCTGAAAGCTGACATCTCTTGTGCCTTTTTTTCCTCTCTACCTCAGCAGCTAGTCAGCACAATGTTCCAGAATTTGATCTGTTCCGTGACTTTAATTTGACAGGTGTGGTGGAGCGCGAATTTGCTACATCTTCCATGAAACTTTTGGGAGGACGCTGGAGTCTGTTGATCCGTTGGGTGGACTTACCACTATTGACATACTTACAGCTATCCGAAATGCAACGGTATGTTTTCTGAAATATCCACATTCCTCTAAGTGTCCTTTCACACCACGCTGCAAAAAAAAAAAAAAAATACTGCAATGAAATCTCCATGCGCGTTACTTTTTATGCATGTTGGCATGCATTTTCAGGTATTCTGCTGTGAAGTGACAGGTGCCTGAAAGGGTCGATATACTAAAAAATGTTTATATGTACTTTTGGTTGCATTTACATGCACTTGCGTGTGTTCAGTTAAAATGCAGACAGGTTGCATTTTATTGCAATGCACATGTACATAACCTTATGTTCTGAATGAGTTAGTGATTTTCCATGTTCCCCCTGTAATGACCTGCATAGATCTGGTGCAGCAAAGGAAGTCACTACAGATGATGTGAGCGAGGCCCAAGTGTTTCTTTACACTTTGAGATCTTCTCCCTGCCACAGCCTGTGTTTAGACAGTAAAGAACAAGCAGCAAATTGATTAGCTCATCTTTGTCACTCTGCTCTTTCCTCCTGTTAACATGTTTACTGTTGTAGGGAACATGTATACTGCAGAAGAGCCTGACTGGCTCCTTGTGCTGTGTCCCTTCCTCTCCCAATCTGAATTCTGATATATAGGATTGCCAGAGGCTGATAACTCAAGTAACTTAGATTCAGGTACTTTAAACTGGTTCTTTTAAAAAATCAGTTTAATGATTTTTTTTTAACTTGTCTGTTGAGGGACACAAAGTCCTAATTTTTGGGTTATATTGTCACCTTCAGGAACACTGGCGAACACAAAACCGTATGCCAGCCCAGCATGACCCCTTCCAGCGTGCCTGTTTTTTTTGTAAGTGTCTTTGGAAGATGGATGCCTTTTCTTTAGCTCTTTCCTTTCATCTCCTAGCTGTTGCTCCTACTTGGAATGAACACTTGGAACTTCGCTCATCAATTCATTCCTGCTGCCCACCTACAGTGATTTTGGTCACCACCTGCCATCAGACCCCCATATGCTACAAGCTATGAGAGTAGCTGAGGCCTTGCCTCTTACCTCGAGCCTGTATGTTGCTATACCACCTTGGATTCTATATTTCAATATGTTTATTGAAGTAGCAATGTTGTATAAAGCACAAGTGACAAAAACAGAAGTGAAAATCGCGCACCCTCAGGTAGTGCTACTCTTTCAAATAATCATAAACATAGAACCTATAAATAAGAAACCGCAAACTCAATGTAAAATGCGTTTGGCGGGAGTGCCAATTAACATAATAACATTTGTAATTTTTTTTTTTTTTGTTAGGTCATTCACTGTAGAGTCAAAAAATACATCTCTAATCAATTAGGGACCGGTAGCAGGTTGTCCCATCAAGTTACTTTAACTTATAGCATTAGGAATGACTTGCACAGGGAGAAGGATATATGTTGTAAGGAACAGAGGGAAAAAGAGAAGGGGGGGAAAAAAAAGGGAGGGGGGGGGGAATTGGGGAAGGTAGGGAGGGGGAAGGAAAAAGGGAACCCCTGTATACATTTCTACTAGTATCATGTCAGCATAGAGATACATGTTCTGTCAGAGCATCTTTATAGTTAGCAACAATAACCAGATCAACATAAATTTTAAGAAAAAAAAAAAAAAGTGATAAGGAAACAAATCGAGAGGAAGAAAAAAGGGAGAGGAAAGAAAGAAGAGGGTCAGCCAGAAGCGTTTTAAGGTGTAGATAACATATCCATGGGTCCCATGTTGCATCAAATTTCTTGGTAGAATTGCGAAGGACACAGGTAAGTTTGTCATTAACCATGATCCAGTTAAGTTTATTCTTCATGTAATCAAGGGGAACCATAGACTGTTTCCAGTGTTTAGCAATAGTTATTCTAGCTGCCAAAAACATATGTGATTAGTTTTGTCGATTTTTTTTTTTTTTTTTTTTTTTTTTTTTATTTGGGGACCTCATCAGATAATTTTTGAAAAAGCGCTGGTTCCGGGGATCTACGTATATTAACCCCGTCACAGAATATACTAGGTTAAATATAACGAATTCAAAATCTAGTGACCACAGGGCACTGCCACCAAACATGAAACATTGTACCCATCTGACCACAACGCCTGAAGCAGGTGGGCGATGCAGACGGGTGCATCTTTGCGACTCTGGTCGGGACCAAATACCAACTTAGAAGTGTTTTTTATAATGTGCTTCAATTAATGTTGTATTGATATTTTGGATAAAGCATAGGCAATATCTTGCCAATCCGATAATTCCAACGTGGTATTCAAATCCCGTTCCCATTGATTCATGTAAGGGGGCTTAGCATTTGGGTCAGTAAGGATAGTGTTTATTGTAGATATCCTTCCCCACCACCTTGGATTCTAGACACGCTCCTGCTGTACCAGGTGCCCTCCGCTTACTTAACGACTCTGGGGCTGCTTGCAGTGTGCTACTGACTGTCCTGACGTCTGCAGCCTGGAATCATGTTGCCATCTACTTTAACAGTCTGTTCTGTTAAAGGAGTCCTCTTCCGCTCCATTGGCTGCGGCTTGGTTCTTCCGCTTGAGGTCTTTACCATGGTCACGCAAGACTTTATGGCCAAAATTGCCCAGTTATATGCTTACTCTTATCACAGAGGTCCCAAGCATTGCCCTCTTGCATGTAATTTGTGCTTCCAAGCAATCAGTTGCAGAAGTCTGATTCTCAATTGCTCCAGTCCTCAACTGATGAGCATACCCCTTAAAAATCGCAGTCTACTGCTTTTACTTCCAAATTGGGGGGAGACTGCTTTCTCTCTTATTGATATAATGCATTGAAAACTACTGAATGCACTCTGAAACTAGAGGATCAGCCTGTTGATTCTACCTGTGCTTTCTCCAGTCTTGGGTCAGTAACCACTCTTAAAGAGGAAGTAAACCTCCATCTTTTAAGTTTTATTTATAAGTAAGCCTTATTATAGGTAGTGTAAATATCTCCTAAACATGCACCGTTTAGGAGATATTTACTGGACATGCAGCCAGTGAAATCGCTTGCGAATGCGCTCTGAAGGAACAGCCGCCCATGCAGTTTTTTTCAGAGCCCTGTGCCATGTACGGCGGTTCCTGCGGGAGTAACGTCATTGTGGCTCTGGGCAGTCAAAGTCGGAGTCCGCAAACGTGGAAGGAAGACCGGGTGAAGATGTATTTAGTATTCGTTCTACTTTAACATGGTACTTAAAGTGGGGTTCCACCCAAAAAACAAAAATACCTGGAAAAATTCTAAAAACAAAAACAAAAAAACATTTGGATATTTTTTTTTTTTTCACTTACCTCTAAATGCTTGTTGCTAGGTGGTTCCTCGTAGTCTGCCTGTTCCTTTGCCTGGGCTGGTGACATCACTTCCCCCTCAGCACAGGAAGGGCTCCACTCTGCTCCCTCCCTCCCTCCCTGTCAATCATCTGGGACCCATTACAGGTCCCAGGTGATTAAGCGGCCAATCGCGGCGCCGCTCGCGCATGCGCAGTGGGTGCCAGGCTGTGAAGCCACAGCCCGGCGCCCACAGTTGAAATGCCGACGAGCGGAGGGGGGGGGGGCGAGCGGGGCTTCGATCCCCCGCATCGCTGGACCCTGGGACAGGTAAGTGTCCAATTAAAAGTCAGCAGCTGCAGTATTTGTAGCTGCTGACTTTTAATTTTTTTTTTTTTTTTTTTTTTTTTTGACGGCCCCCCTGGGTGGAACTCCTCTTTAACCACTTAAAGACCGAGCCTCTTTTTGAGCTGTGTTGTTTACAAGTTAAAAAACGTTTGTTTTTTTTTGATAGAAAATTACTTAGAACCCCCAAACGTTATACCTTTTTTTTTTTTTTTTCTAACACCCTCGAGAATAAAATGCCGATTGTTGCAATACTTTTTGTCACACCGTATTTGCGCAGCGGTTGTACAAGCGCACTTTTTTTTTGAAAAAATTCACTTTTTTGAATTAAAAAAATAAAACAACAGTAAAGTTAGCCCAATTTTTTTTTTTTTATATTGTGAAAAATAATGTTGTGCTGAGTAAATTCAATACCAAACATGTCACGCTTTAAAATTGCACCCGCTCGTGGAATGACGACAAATTTTTATCCTTAAAAATTTCCATAGGCGATGTTTAAAAAATTCTACAGGTTACAAGTTTTGAGTTACAGTGGTGATGCCTCACATGTGTGGTTTGAACACAGTTTTCATATGTGGGCGCTACTGACGTATGCGTCTGCCAGCGAGCTCGGTGGGACAAGGGGCATTTAAAAAAGAAAAAAAAAAAATTGTGCCAAGTTTATTCCTATTACAAGGAATGTAAACATCCCTTGTAATAGGAAAAAAAGCATGACAGGACCTCTTAAATATGAGATCTGGGGTCAAAAAGACCTCAGATCTCATATTTACACTAAAATACAATAAAAAAAAAAATAATAATAATAAAAAAAAATGGTCCTTTTAAGAGCTATGGGCGGAAGTGACGTTTTTGACGTCGCTTCCGCCCTGCAATGTTATGGAGATGGGTGGGGGCCATCTTCCCCCTCACTCGTCTCCATACCCAGCAAGGGTGAAGATCTGATTGTCGCTGCCGACAGCTCCTGTAAGCGGCGGAGGGCACAAGAGTGAGGCGGGCCCCCTCCCACTACAATTAAAATTGATCTTGCAGCGAATTTGCCGCAGAGACCACTCTTATCAAAAAGCAGACCGCTGGCTGAAGAAGAGGATACCGAAGTTATGACAGCTGGCTGCTGCCATATACAAAGATATTCCTCTTCAAACTTGGGACGTATATCGGCATGCGGCGGTCCGTAAGTGGTTAAAGAGAAACTGCAGTCTGCCCACATAATTTGTGATAAAAACATATTGGCCATTCCGAAGCTTCCCTCCAACCACTTTGCATATTTTATATATACTGTGATTCTGTACTTGCCAATTATGCTGTAGAAATCGCCCTCCACTGAATCTGTCTGTAACCATTTTAACTGTGGGCAGCTGAAGTTGCTGCCTGTTCACTACCTGGATTTACACAGAGGCACACCTGCAGCTCTCATTGACCCTCTTATGATTCATCCCCACTGCCTGGCAAACTCTCACAAGAGTGAGAGTGCTGTACATAATGTCATAAACCTAGGCTTTTTACCAGACAAGTAACAGGAAGTGGGCTGTATAAGGTATTTACTGGCAGAAAAAAAATATTTTACTATCCAAAGTTAATAGAAGAGCAGAAGATTTAACCCTTTTACTGCCAAGTCGAACTCCGTACAGACCTACAGAAGTTCCTGAAGGGGACCATGCTAGTATGGCGTACGGACCTCCTTTCTTCCTCTCCTATAAGCTTATGATCACTTCAATGACCATAAGCTTATATCAGAATTGTTCAGCAGATTCTACTGAACAATTTCATAACTCTGATCAGCGGATTACAACATGCTGATCGGAGTTATTAACCCCTAATGTGACACCCCCCCCCCCCCCCCCCCACGATGCAGCCGCTTTCCTGCCTCTCCACCCCCGCAGCACCCTACCATCTAAAACTGCCCCCCCTCTCCTCTCCTATCCCCTTCACCCCCCCCCCCCCCCCCCCCAGCACTAATTACCCCTCCACGGATACATCAGCTTCTCCTCCCGGCCAACCCGATCTGTCCTGATTTGGCCGTGAGGAGAAGCCGGAGGACGATAGCGATATTTATTTATTCGCTATTGTCACAAGTGGGTGGGTTCGGGGTGCAATGCTCTGCCCTAATGGTCTTACCAGGAGCGGCCTGTCCCCTTTCACATGGAGTGGACTCTGTCAAGCAGATCCGTCTGCTCAGCATGGGGTGGGGGGTGGGGGTGGGGGGAGGAGATCTGTCTGCTGATCCATCAGATACCATCCAATCCAATCTGCTAGATGGATGGGGAATGGAATTTCCATCCGTCTGTTTTTAGCGGACTGTATCGGATGCAGGCGGGTATAAACTGACACATGTCTATTTACATCAGCCTCTCCATAGAGAACAATGGGTGGTCCGATTGGGCCCGCCTGAAAAATGGACAGGCAGACCCGATCGGTGTGCAAAGGGGCCTAAAACCTTGTTCACATAGGGCATACATAGCGTACCTTTACAGGGATGCACAGCTGTTCTGTGCAGTCAGTCCCATTGATGTCATTTTGGGATGTAGCACCTGCACCAACAGCCATTCCTCCCAATTTTACATCCATGTAGGTAAGCATGGATGTTCCTGAGCTTACACTGCCTGCGTTCGGGGTCATGTACCCACACGGATGTCAGATTGGGAACAGCAGCTATGCCTATGCAGCCGTTGCATTCCAATTGACATAAATGAGATTGCTTGTATGGGGATGCACGGAACACGGGTAAACATGGCCCCCTGTGGGCGTACACTTTAGTATGCCACATGTAAACGATGCCTTAGTACTAATTTAGCAGGAATTTTTTAAGTTATGTTGTGTTTATGTGCAATATTAATGATTTTAGTGTATTTTTAGTGAAAATGGCGATATGATGAATATTTGCGCAATTATCGTGGGGCCCAAAAAATCGTTACTTTTTTTTTTTTTTTTTTTTAATATTCTACAGGTCATGTGCTTTTAGAAAATGTCTAGTTTGAGGGGTATTCTCAAAGCTGCAAGTGAAACATTAAAACCTCCCAGATTTTTAAAGAAATTTTTGGGTACGTTCGATTTTCACCGTTTTGCAAAAAGGTGCAAATTTTAAATTTACAAATATTTATTAACTCCATATAGATTAAGCTTTTATTTTTGGTAGAGATTTAGCAGGAATTTTGTAAAATTAGCTGTGTTTTTTTTTATCTGCAAATAATGGTTTTAGTGTATTTTTTGCAAATATATTGGTTTAATAAACATTTGTGCAAATACCGCGGGGTCTAAAAAAATCAATAGCACCTTTTCTTTTTTCTTTTTACTTTTTTTTCTACTGATCATGTGCTTTCAGAAAATATATAGTTTGGGGGTTCTTTTACAAATTCTGGAAGCTATAAGTGAAAAATGAAAAAGCAAAGGAAAAATTACAAAAAATGGTCTGGCCACCTGAGTGTACAAAATGGAGCACAGGGCCTAGCATTGAAAGGGTTAATAGCTGGAAAGTTGAGAAAATTACTGAAGTTCCACTTTAATAAACTGGTGGAGGATGCTGCTGTCTTCTGACCGGAGGCCATCTAAGAATCGCAAAATGGTGAGACTGGCAAGGCTGAACAAGATCCTCTGTTAAAACAAGAGGTACAGACAAGAGGCTGAAGGGCAGGACCTCAACGCTACAGTAAACAATGGATTAACTGCAGCAGTGGTTATATCCATTTTTGGGGTTTTGACCATCAGAAATCGTTTGACAAAGTAAAGTAGCACCCAGGATCGGTTGAAAGGCAGAAACCTTTAGGAAAAACAGGGTTCTACACTCATGAGGATCTTTTGTCCCAAGGACCAGTTTTCCATCCTGTCACTGGCTTTAACCCCTTCCCGCTGAAGGCGAAGATGTGCGTACTCGACTTTTAGAGGTTATACTGAGAAGATGCCCGCAGCTGGAGGTATCATCCCGGTACTGTTTTTTAGAGCCGGCAATCGCCTTTCCTGGTATAACAACCGATGTGGTTAAAGACCGCTCGGCTGTTATACCGGAGGAGTGGGAGGGGACGTCCCCTCCCGCCGCTCTTACCGGGCCTCCCGGTTTTAAAAAACTGCGATCTGAATACTGTGAAGTGCAAAGGAGGGATCTCACTCCATAAAGAGTGCCTGTCACCACCTATTACTGTCACAAGGGTGACAGCAATAAAAGTGATCAAAATTTAATATAAAAATAAGCTCGCGCAGCAAAGAAAACGCATACGAAAGTCGTGCCCGCATATGTAAACTGTGTTCAAATCGCACATGTGAGGTATCGCCGCGATCATCAGAGCGAGAGCAATAATTCTAGCACTAGACCTCCTCTGTAACTCTAACCTGGTAACCGTAAAAAAAATTTAAAGCGTCGCTTATGGAGATTTTTAGGTACCATAGTTTGTCGCCATTCCACAAGTGCGTGCAATTATAAAGCGTGATGTGTTTGGTATCTTTTTACTCGGTGTAACATCATCTTTCACATTATACAAAAAAATTGGGCTAACTTTACTGTTTGTTTGTTTTTAAATTCATGAAAGTGTCCCCTTTCCCAAAAAGTTGCGTTTTAAAACACTGCTGCACAAATACCGTGTGATATAAAATATTGCAACAACCGCCATTTTATTCTCTAGATTTTCTGCTAAAAAAAATATACATAATGTTTGTGGGATCTAAGTAATATTCTAGCAAAAAATACGGATTTTAACTTGTGAATACCAAATTTCAAAAAATAGGCTTAGTCATGAAAGGGTTAAGGACATTGCTGTTTAAGTCCAGGTTCTGAATGGATGATTCCTAAAAGTTTGTCTACTAGAGAGATCTGCAATTAGTGGACCTCCAGCTGTTGCAAAACTACAAGTCCCATCATGCCTCTGCCTCTGGGTGTCATGCTTGTGGCTGGCTGTCTTGCTATGCCTCATGGGACTTGTAGTTCTGCAACAGCTGGAGGTCCGCTAAATGCATATCCCTGTTCTACTTCTTGCAAGGTCTATCTTAGGACACCAAAGGCATACTTCAATTGGTGTGAGTTTTAGGGCTTCCACCCTATAAGTTTTTTTCGTGGATTGAATCCTCTTCTTCCTGCAGCTAGGTCTGGATTAATATTTGGCTTTCTGCGCTATCAAGCGTTCAGTTACTTCCCTTTCTATTCTGTTTCAAAGGTCTTAGGCCTTTCTTAATCCTTTAAACCTTTTTATCGACGGTCTCCCATATAGCTCTCCCCATCTGTTCTCTTGCAACACTTTTGGATCTGAATCTGGTTCTCTCTGCGCTTTAGAAACTACCATATCAACCCAGTAGACCTTTTTCTCTGTACTCTCCCCCAGAAGGTAGTTTTCCCTGTAGCCATTGCCTCTGCGAGGTGAATGTCAGAACTGGTGGCTTTGTCTTCCAAGCAACCTTTTCTGGTTTTGTGTAGAGACAAGGTGGTATTGAAGCCTAAGCCAGATTCGCCTTTCACCTTCGCCTAGACATTGTTCTTCTGTTCCTCTGTCTAGCTCCTTTTTCACCAAAAGGACCTTTTCATCTGTTGTCTGGTATGGATGTTTGTGCTGCTGTTTTTCTTTCAGAAAGACTGATTTCTTATGAATGGAGAATTCTACCTGGGCAATCTATTGCTCAAGGAGCAAAGTCTGTTCCAAGTAAATCTGCAAAGTCCTCAGCAGTATCCTCCCCATGCCCTGCAGCCTTCTCTACCAACCGCTTGACATGGTCTTTCAGACTCAGGCAAACGCCAATGGCCGCCAAAGCTGGCTGCACGGCAGACCCAGCTAAAGCAAAGGAATTATGATTATAGCCTGCTCTGTGTCCCATGATGTATGATGAAGAATAATGGTATTTGTACTCCCTATAAAATCCTCTGTCTATTGAGGGACCCAGAAAGTTCTAACCCTCTGAGGCTGAAAAGTCCACCTTGCAGAACTTGGAGAACATGTGAACACAAGACCAGGTGGCAGCCTTGCAAATCTGGCAGTCTGTTCCAAGTTTAAGGCAGAATGTGTCTCGCAGTGCATACATTAGAACGCCTCGGCTGGGTTTTAAACTTTGAGAAGGCAGCTCCTGGGGCCAGTGCAAAGCCTGGAATATTTGGGGTTGGCCCTAGACACAGTTCAGGCAAGTGTTTTTTGGTGTGAAGCCAGGGAGTGGCGAAAATGTGATTGGGAGAACTTTGCCTGGAGATGAATTTGGCCTTTTAAGCCTTTTGTTACCCCAACACTTCATATTCCTGATATGCGCCCGCTGTACCATGTACTTGTATGAAAAAGTATCCTGTTCTTTGTATTCCTTTATGTAAAATCCCTGGTGTTCCTGACAGTCCCCTTGCTTTCCTATTAAAAACGGATCACATTAAGCAGGGGAGCACACCATGGTCAGTTCTCTAGCTATGCTGGGAACACAGTATGCTCTCCTCCAATGATCAGACTTGTCCTAACATGCCCCTGCTGCACAACCATTCACTGGGATGCTTAGTGTGCTGCTGCTCCCCCCCCCCCCCCAGCTCTTATGCAGATGAGAACCGAGGGAATGTGATCACTTCTAAAGGGTAAAAAAGGTGTTTGTAATGTTTATCTATACAAAAATGCTTTGCCTTTCATTTCAAACTGAATAGGTTGTTATACATGGTGATCCTTTTTCAATTGCTTTAAGTACCATTTAAGGGCCAGACTTCGTCTTTATAAAAAAATTTTTTTCCCAGAGACCAATTGCTTCTCACTTGTTCGTTCATACTTTTGTACAGAGAGTATTGCAGACAGCCCCACCTGTAAAGTCACCCTTGGGAGTGTCCTTGAGACTTGAACTTTTGAACCAATTCAAGAAATTCCATCAGTCCTTTTCACTTGGAAGGTGTGTTGTTTTTTTTTTTTTTTTTTTTTTTTTATTGCTATCATCTCGGAGCTGGCAGCCCTTTCACGTAAGGAGCCGTTCTTGGTGTTGCGTCCTCATCCATCTTTTTTGCCTAAAGTGGTTTCTGGTTATCGTTTGAAGCAGGACATTGTCTTGTCACCTTTTTTTTACCTAGTCCACAGTCGACAGGGGAAAGATGGCTCCATACTTTGGATGCAGTTCAAGTGGTCAGGATTGATTTGAGATTGTCCACAGAAGCCAGGAAATTGGATTCTTTGTAATGGCAGATGGGCCCAGGAAAGGTCAGACTGCAGCCAAAGCAACTATTTCACATTGGATCTGGCAAGTAAACTTTCAAGCCTATGATTTGAAGGGTAAAGCTCCACCCTTTCGGGTAAGAGCACACACTACTAGGAGTGTGGGAGCAACTTGGGCTGTTCGCCATCAGGCGTCAGTGGCTCAGGTCTGCAAGGCCGCAACATGGTCTTCAGTGCATACATTCACAAAGTTTTACCAAGTGGATGTTGGCGCCACGGAGGATGCTGTCTTTATCCACAGCTTGTTGCGTGAGTTGGAGTAGGTCCTTTTGGTCGATAGGTGGTGGTTTGTGTCTCCCTCCCCTCAAGTGTATTTCTTTGGGACATCACAGAAGGTCATGATTATAGCCTGCTCTGTGTCCCATGATGTACGATAAAGAAAATCATATTTTTTTTTTCTACTTCCCTATAAAATCCATTTCTTTGAGTACATCACATGACTCAGAGGTCCCTCCCTTCTTTTTCTGGGAGTTCATTGCTTGCTGCAAAACTGAGGTACATCCTGCGTGGGAGGGTTTATTTAGGGGAGGAATTCCTGTCGGTTTTTGGTCAGCCAGTATCCATTCACCTGTAGGCGGCGCATAACCCAGATGATCATGATTATTGCCTGCTCTGTGTCCCATGATGATGTACTCCAAGAAATGGATTTTACGGGTAAGTAAAAAAAAATCTATTTTGGCTGTAGTTTTTCAAGAAAACAACATTTTCCTATAGTTTTTATAATGGCTGAACAAATTTTTTTTTTTTTTTTTTTATTTTCCCTGTCGTTAGGTGGTTTGCTCCAGGTGTGTCGGCTTTTTCCTGTTACCCCAAAACATACTAATGGGGTCATTATAACTGTATGACCATTAGATTGTAAGCTCTTCCAAGGGCAGGGACTAAGAGTGAACAGTCTGTGTACCTGATGAAACCCGGATCACTAATACTGAATTAAATAAATTCTTTGTCCTCTTAGGGCCCACGACCAGCCTTGTTTGTCCCAGAAGTGTCTTTTGAGTTGCTGGTGAAGAGACAAGTGAAACGGTTGGAAGAGCCAAGTTTACGGTGCGTTGAACTTGTTCACGAGGAGATGCAGAGGATCATCCAGCATTGCAGCAATTACAGCACACAGGTAATTGTACACTTAGGATATACAGTTTCTGTATTTAGGCTATATTCTGTTGCTAAGTCATTTATGTAATCCTGTGCAGACTCTGGTTTGATGTTTCTCATTCTCCCTTTTTCAGGAGCTCTTGAGGTTCCCAAAGCTGCACGATGCCATAGTTGAGGTGGTCACGTCGCTTCTGCGGAAACGCCTACCTGTAACCAATGAGATGGTAAGAGGATGTACTGCTTCCTAACCATTAAGTTGCCACAATTTCCTGTTTCAAAGTCCAGTAATATTTTCCACAAGATACAAGACTGGAAAGGCTGAATACCAAAGCTGAAAGATAACAATCACACATAGGCCACTGGGGATGAAATGCAGCTTGTATCTCGCTGTGGATTCCTATACAATAAAATGTAGTCCAGACATTACTTTAAAAAAATGGTTTATTCCGAAATTATGTTGAAAGGTTCATTTACGGAAAAAACCTAAACCGCCCACAATATCCTACTGGAAAGGCATAATCAATAAAGCACTACCTTTTTATAAAGCAACATACTTAAGCAGGGGTTGCCCTAAAAAATTCGAGAAAGTATGGCAATGTTGGCTGGACGACAAGGATACCTTGAATTCTTTTGCTACGGTGGGGGAGCGCTTTAACAAGCACTCTATGTATTGGGTAAAATGATAATATGCTCCTAACTAGTTGGTTATCTGTGCGATGATTGGATGTACCATTGATCCCTAGAAAACAAAAGGTTTTTTCAATTTTTTGTACAGTTATGAGTATGGAATGTGATTTGGCGGTAGTGAAAGGCTGCACAGGGGTTAGAAGGGAGAGAGGGAAGTTTGGTACATGTTGTACTGTACTGTATGTTTTGTAAAAATGTTAATAAACAAAAATTTTTTTTTAAAAAAAGGGTTCAATCACACAGGTGGCTGGGGAGCATTTGGGCCATGGTCTTACACCTCTGGTCCCACCTACCCCCAAGTGGAGTTTTGCACACGCAGAGGCCATGATCCTTGCTGCATGGCTGGGGTAAAAATGATGTTGCATTTGGTGCAACTATGAGCCAAACCCTAGGTTTGTGGTACAGTATTTGCATATGAAATGCCCATATCCCCATTCATCTTTCCAAAAAAAAGGGCATTTGAGAAACAGCAGTAGTGCCACCTGAATGCCTGGCAGTCACTCCTGTAATAATTTCTCTAAAAAACAATCCACCGTGTCAACGAGCCCTATTGGAGAAACAGTCTGTCCATGACTACAGGCCCTTACCAGGAATTTAAATCTTTAGTTTTTGATGCCCACCATTGCTTTGTCTTGGCCTTTGTTCAAGGACTCTGGGTCAGGAGAATCCTGAAAGTAGGGCCAAGTAAAAATGTATTGCTATATGGATAATTGGCAACGTTTAGGAAAATCCGTTTTTAATTAGAACTCCAGCTATTTCTAAACTTTAGAATTGCATAGGGAAAGTTTTTTTTTTTATTATTATTTATTTAAAATATTTAAAATATGTGGCGCTACCTCAGCCTAAGTGCAACAACTGATGAACCAATATAAATAGTGCAATAATAAAATAAAGTATGATCCAATAATGGATGGTCAATAAATAATATAAGCAATGATAAATGAATATAAAACCACTAACAGTGATAACAGTGCAATAAACAAATAAATAAGCTGATTCACGAAAGTGCAATGTGCACGAGAATGAGAAATGATGTGCAAACAAAATGTGAACTAATGACACATAATAACATAATAATAATGTGATAAATGTCCAAACAAGGTAATAAGTAAAAAGTGCAGTCCATAGAAGCATGCAATGCGACTCCCAATATCAGCACGATTCAATCTCCTAAGGGTAATAAAAAAGTGCAAGTGCAGTGAACAAATACTGTGGGACCCTTTGAAAAAGTCACGTGTGTTGTGACGCAACGCGCCAGGGAGGAGCCAGGTGCCGCTGTTTCTGGGTACGGCCGAACCCGGAAGCTTTTGCTTTTACTGCCGATCGTATCGATCTTTTATGTAAGTTGCTACATCTTTTTGGAATAAATCATTTTAAAATACTACACTATGGAGCTACTTCTTTTTTCATCATCCATCTGAGGACATCGGTTGAGTGTGGTGGAGTGCTTTCTTGGGCTCGTCTACGTGTGTCCCCCGGGGGCCGTGACTACTACCGGAAGCTGATCCCTTTGCACACAGTTCTTCCACTTGGTTCACGCTTGATTCAGGCCAATTGGGGGCCGCCACTACAGGTGAGAGGCTGGGGGAAACAGTTGCCGCACTCCGGAATAGGATTGGATGAACACATTTAACATTAGACACTTGTTGCCACAGTGTTTGTTCACTGCACTTGCACTATATTACCCTTAGAAGATTGAATCGTGCTGATATTGGAAGTCGCATTGCATGCTTCTATAGACTGCACTTTTTACTTTTTACTTATTACCTTGTTTGGACATTTTATCACATGTTATTATGTGTCATTAGTTCACTTTTTTATGCACTCACATTTTTTTGCACATCATTTCTCATTCTTGTGCACATTGCACTTTCGTGAATCAGCTTATTTCATTGTTTATTGCACTGTTATGTTAGTGGTTTTATATTCATTTATCATTGCTTATGTTATTTATTGACCATCCATTATTGCATCATACTTTATTTTATTATTGCACTATTTATATTGGTTCATCAGTTGTTGCACTTGGGCTGAGGTAGCGCCACATATTTTAAATATTTTTATCTATCCGAGTTATGTGAGTACACTGTTTTATGCTGGCGACTCCTCGTTTAGCTTATTAGTTTGGTTTTTGCGCGCTAGTTTTTCTTTTTTTTGCGGAGAATCTCTTTTAACCACTTCAGCCCCGGACCATTTGGCTGGCCAAAGACGAGAGCACTTTTTGCGATTCGGCACTGCATCGCTTTAACTGACAATTGCGCGGTCGTGCGACATGGCTCCCAA
The DNA here is from genome assembly GCA_037952925.1 of Lithobates clamitans. NCBI lineage: Eukaryota > Metazoa > Chordata > Amphibia > Anura > Ranidae > Lithobates > Lithobates clamitans. Next base: position 2,754,552 of record JBBGZY010001451.1, on the reverse strand, counting down.
ACAAAATTGACATCCTTTTTTTTCCCATAAATAGAGCTTTCTTTTGGTGGTATTTGATCACCTCTGCGGTTTTTATTTTTTGCGCTATAAACAAAAAAAGAACGACAATTTAAAAAAAAAACACATTTTTTTTTTCTTTTTGCTATATCCCCAAAAAATATATAAAAAAACATTTTTTCCCCTCGGTTTAGGCCGATACGTATTCTTCTACATATTTTTGGTAAAAAAAAATCGCAATAAGCGTTTGATTGGTTTGCGCAAAAGCTACAGCGTCTACAAAATAGGGGATAGTTTTCTGGCATTTTTAGTATTTTTATTTTTTTTTACTAGTAATGGCGGCGATCTGGGATTTTTATCGTGACTGCGATATTATGGCGGACACATCGGACAATTTTGACACATTTTTGGGACCATTGTCATTTTTACAGCGATCAGTTCTATAAAATTGCACTAATTGATTACTGTAAACATGACACTGGCAGTGAAGGGGTTAACCATTAGCTGGCTAGGGAGGGGTTAAGTGTGTCCTAAGGAATGATTCTAACTGTGGGGGGGCGTGGCTATGAGTGACACATCACTGATCACCGCTCCTGATCACAGGGAGCAGAGATCAGTGACAGTGTCACTAGGCAGAACAGGGAGATGCTTGTTTACATTAGCATCTCCCCGTTCTCCCTCTCCGTGAGACGATCGGGGGTAGACATCGAGTCCGCAGGACCCGCGATCGTACTCACGGAGCTTGTGGCGCACTAATTCAAAGGGACGTACAGGTACGCCACGGTTTGAGAATAGCATTGATACAGCAGGCTTTGTTTTTCAAAGTGACCCCAGTTCCCCCCATAACCGTTTTTATTCCCTTTTGATCCTGCCAATAGATCTATTTTTCCACTTCTCAGACAAGCCAAGCTGTCCGTTCTCTCCCACAAACCCCCCCCCAATGTGACAGTTACAGGGGTTGGGACAAAGCTTTTAACCTTGCTGGGGCTGCGTCTGATGGTCATCTTTTTTATTTTTTATGGTTTAAACCATTTAATCCCAAAAAAATACACAAACCTGTTGATGTAACTGCTAATGATGTAAGTAGTGATGCACCAAAATTTCGGGTGCATTTTCAATGCATTTCAATAGGAAGGTGCATTTTTGGTGTGGTGTTTTTTTGTTTTTTTTTTTGTTTGTTTTTTCCTGACCAAATATGCACCAAAAATGCAGCAAGCAAGATTTTTAACACCGCTTCAAAAGGTGCTGACAAATTCAATTAATATCATGAATTTAAATATATATGAAGTCGAATATGATACAAATATTTATAAAAGTGTGTGTGTGTATATGTGTAGATAGAAAAAAAATAATAATAAAAAAAGGATAGATAGAGATATATAGAATAGATAGATATAGATATAGAGAGAGATGTATAGAGAGAAAGAGAGAGAGACCCGTTTCCTACTGCGTATGCGTGAGTCTCGTGGTGCTTCCCATTTTCTGGGACACACACCGGTCCCACAAAAAACTGGAAGTGACTTGCCTCACTGAGGCGCCATGGGACGCCATGGTTGGGGGTGGAGTGTGCTTCTGTTTCAAATGGAGTTCAATTTTTGCCTGAACTCCACTTTAAGATCGTCCATCTAAACCTGCGGTGTCCACTGGATGACAGTGCTGCTGTGTGAGTCAACTGCAGAATAAAGTGTCACCCTGTTTAAAGTGTAAAAAGTGTTTTAAAATTTATAGTGTAATGGATCTAGTAACAAACTGTTACAGGGTGAACTGTTGGAAAGCCAACATTGTTATGTAAATGCATTTGACAAACTGTATCATTTTTAATTTTGCCCATAGTTTTCAATTTGACTCAAGTCCCAGATCTGCACCCATGTCCTTGTAGTTTTGACTGGAGATCCACTTTGTAGCTATTTTCTGGGCAAGCGTGGTTGAAATGGCATTCAGCCTTAAATCGGAGTCTGTGCATTTGAATAAAGAAATGGAAACCATAAGACCGTAAAAATGTTTTAAGATCTACTTCATCTATAACCACGTTGGGTCTTTTCATACAGGTACACAATTTGGTGGCCATTGAACTTGCCTATATCAACACTAAACATCCGGATTTTGCAGATGCCTGCGGTGTCATGAACAACAATATAGAGGTGAGGAAGGGGCGCAATTTTCTCTACCAACTCCGGTAACGGTAATAAATCTTAATGTATAAAATATCTTTGTTTTTCTGTGACATGCAGGAACAGAGGAGGAACAGATTAGCCAGGGATTTACCGCGGTCTGCAGCTCCTACAGATAAAGTGAGCACAGCCAATGTGAAACTCAATTGTGTGAATGTGATACATTATAATATACTAGGAATCCATTAGTTTGCTATGCTTTTTTTTTTTTTTTTTTTTTTTGTCCATTACATGAGTGTTTATTGTAGAACACTTTCCACTGATTTCAGTGGAGTGGAGTAGGGCTGATTTTGCACCAGGTTTTTTTTTTTTTTTTTTTTTTTGGCTGAGCCGTTCTTACACCAGGCCCAGTTGACAGTATATTTCTAGAGAGAAACTACATTATGCATAATTTTTTTGGGGGGTATAGTGCCATTTTCACATCTAAGAACGTTAGTAATATTACTCTAAAATTAATTGACACAAAGGTCAAGTTCACTTTTAGGAACATGTTGCAACCGTATTTAGGGTTTATCACCTAACTTGTTCCCAAGCACCTCTTTCCAGACCCAGAGACCTCAACCTGTGTCCAGGTGCAGGGGTTCTTCTCCCCCACAGCCACTATCTCATTCAAAATTGTCAGGGCTGCACCCACACATCACTGTCATTCATTCACAGATACTTGTAGTCCACTGAGAAACTGTATTTCTCAGTGGACTGCAAGTGCAGTAATCGGCACACTCAGTCCATTAACACTTCTTACAGCTTTTTAAAATGAAATTCCATACAGAGGTGGGGGGGGGGGGGAGAGAGCCGAGTGACATGTCTGCAGGAGCCTGACTTTGCAACCCTGATCTACTGATCGGGGGGTGCAGTGCTTTGAGGCTCCTGTGGAAAAGATAATGCACTTTTTTTTTCCCTGCAAAAATATGTGCTATTATTATTATTATTATTATTATTATTATATATATTTTTTTATTTTTTGTAAAAGGTGAACTTAACCATTAAACCATATACACAAAAATGAAATATATTGCCGCTTACCAGTTCTTAGATGTGGTGGCTATATTATTTACTTTTTCATGTTTTTATTTTTTTCCCATTATGTTTATCTGGTGATTCTGCAAGCAGTAACACCCTTGCTGTCCTAGAGTGACATGGCTCACTCACTGTACTGTATCTAGGGATGAAACACTGGTTACCCTAGGACAGGAAGTGTGCTAGGACTACACCTTCCTCTTTCCTCTCCTTCACATTGAGGGGAGGTGTTTTGGAGTCAACAGAGAAAACAGGCAGAAAGAAAAGACTGCAAAAGAGTGCACTGAAGTTCTGGCAGGATGAACAGATTTTTTTTGCACTTAACGAGTAGATAACAAAATACTATCAGTATATATTTAACAGACCAAAGTGTGCAAATAAGAGAAGTTTGCATGCACATGGAATTTTTTATTAAGGTTTTCAAAGTGTGATCATCCAGATCTTGCAGAATCAGGCTCTGGGATCTATGCTGGGTACTTGCATTTACTCAGTGGTAGGTTGTCTGAAGGTTGCCCGTGCTTCTAATAGATAATGCTTTTTATTTGGCTTGGCAGCATGTTAGTAAGAAACTATCATGGTTTTCTGTCACATTAAATTGATTGTAAGAACATGTACAGAATCCTACAAAGCAAAGAAATGGGGAGAGGAAGGGCCCAGCTGTGTTGTAATATGAGCTTGAGCTATTCATCTCTGTTACCCACTTTGCTGGAAAAAAAAGTTTTATGAATTTTAGTGAACATGTATAAAGGAGCCTAGCTCTTCACCAACTGGCTGAAAAAAAAAGGTAGCTATCTGACTAAAAATATCAAGCCCTATACAAATATTCTCTTTAAAAGAAAATCCCCCATAAAGAATGTTGAACTGTGTGAATACAGTTCATCTTGGGTTAGAGCAATCGTGTGTTTGGGTGGTTATGTTTATATTGTGCTGTGTGCATTTTGTCTTTGTACACACAGTGTAAGTCCCTAAAGCTGACTGCACTTATTGGGGTTATTGTCTTTTTAGGAGTGTACCTGGTGGTATAGGTGTGTCACTGATAGTTAAGGTTATGCAAAGGTCACAGGATATAGCTGGCAGTAAAACCATGTGTGTATATATGTATGTGTGTATATATGTATGTATGTGTGTGTATATATATATGTGTGTGTGTGTATATATATATATATATATATATATATATATATATATATATATAATCTGTGTGTGTGTTTTTTGATTAAAGGTTTGAGTTGACCCTTTCCTTGTTCAATCAGGCTTTACTGCTATATGTCCCCAGGAAAAAGCATTCTTACTTTAGTTTGCTGTTGGAGCTTTCCCCTCGCTTCCTGTCCTGGAGACAACCCATTATTACCAGTCAAGGAGGTAAAGGAATTGCTCCAGCAGAGCCTCCAGCTGAATCCTTCTGTACTCTTTCCAAAACGTAAAAAAAAAAAAGTTAGAGAAATAGTTTTGGCTTTTAACTGCAAAAATTGTTTTGAAATCTGAAAAAAAAAAACATCCCCACCAATCAAATCTTTAAAGTGAACCTATTCTGGGATGAACAAATAGTATTATAGAGGGGGCTGCATTACTTGCCTTTCATGGAGAAAATACAGTTTTAAGCTCTTTGCTTGGCCACTCATCTGGCCTAGATACTTGGTTATGTGATGTCTACTGAAACGAGGGGGAGGGTTATGTTGGCCAGTACTCTTCAGAAGAGATCATGTGACTGAGCACCTAGGCCTTCAGGTATGTAGCTATCACTGATGAGAAAATTGAGCAGCATTTTCTCCAGGAAAATTAAATATTCTTGCCCTACTTTTATTTATTTTAGGGATTGCCTGACATTTGTTTTTTTTCGGTGGCAATATGATACCAATATTTTGGCCACCTCTCAGGCCGATATTGTCTGACGATCTTCTGTACATTAAAAAAAAACACCTCTTCCTTCTTCATTCTTCCTCCTCTTCTTCCTCTCATGACATCGCTTCCGGGTTACTAGACCCGAATGAAGCATCAGCTTTGTTCGGGTCTTCGGGCAGCGGGCATTCCGGCTGGTTACTCAGGCCTCCCGGTAAAAGGCGGGGGGGGGGGGGGGGGGGGTGTTTGGGTGTCCCCTCCCGCTGCTTGTTATAACAGCCGAGTGGCTGCTGAGCCGCATTGGTTGGTACAATAAAGCCATCCGTCCGCTCTAAAGAAGGGCACCGGTGTGATGCATCACACCGCTAAAACCCCTTGAAGTAATATCGGGTACGTTTGTGCCCGATACAATACTTAAAAAGTAAATTTCGGCCACCGATATTCGGCCCCACCGATAATCGGTCGATCCCTAATTTATTTATCCAACTCCTCAAGACGGCTAATGTAGTTTTCTAATAATGTTTAAGGGGTAGAGTACTTTTATTACTTTGAGTAAATTCATACTTTTTTAAGGCCAGTCGCTCAAAGTATTGAAACCAGCGGACTAGCATTACGGCAAGCATTTTTAAAGGAGAGCTCGGCATTGGCAGCCTGCATATTTCAGTACAAGTTTCCTTGAAAGGCAATTTGTTAAATGTCTTTGATGTGCCCAGCTGCCTCTATTTACATCAAAATTGTAATTTCTCAGCTTTTTAATGTGGGTTCAAAAAAATTGAAATTCACAAGTATGATTGAAAGCTTTAATGTGTGCAATCTCTAGTAAAATTCCCATCTCTTCTGATTATTTTTCTTTCTTTAGTCTACTAAACCTCCAGGGCCTCTGGCATCTGCTCCCCTGGAGTCCTCCCCTGCTTCTGCCACTGAGGCTGATGGCAAGGTCTGTGCCGCTTTCGTAGCATTGCATGCTGTCCTGCATGGTTTAGATTTGGCTGTAGCTGTTTTTGCTGTTTGAAGATCGAGGCCATGTTTGTTGTACTTGTGCTGTATCTCCATCTTTGCCTGTGTGTCTGCTGTATGATGCAAGGCATGCACAAGGGGTCTGACTGCATGAGACACACATTACCCCTTCTGCATGCAAAATCCAGAGCCTTATCTCTATCACTCACAGGTTCTTTAAAGGGTATGTCAACCCAAAAGTGACAACCGTTTCACTAGAAAGCAAGTGTGGGAAAATCTGCAACTGACACAGACAAAAGTAAAAATCTAACATGGGTTTTCACCTTTTCGTCAACTATGTCCCATAGCAAGCTGCTTGCTGTGGGGGGCACTCGGCAGGGGGAGCAGGGCCTAAGAGGGACCCGAGAAGAGAAGGATTGGGGCTGCTCTGTGCAAAAACCACTGCACAGAGCAGGTAAGTATAACATGGGCACCCTTAACGGTTCGCATGAATGAATTGCGATGCGGGAAATGCACAGCAATCACTGTGAATCCTGCACCGCATCTGTGTGAACCGGCTCCTAAACTGAGTGTGCATTCATTAATTTAGACCTTTTGCTTTAAGTTTTAGCATTTGTCAGTCCACTTGTTTCATGAGATTAGAGCATGCATGATTAATACTAATACAACCTAAATACCATTGGTAGTCAGCTTGTGCCTGCATTTCTGACAGCTCTAACTGTCCCAAGATCGTGGCCTTTATATCTAGATAAGCAAGCCATACACACATAGATTCTTCCATTCACACTAAGCAGCGTGGATGAAACAATGCCCCTTGCTAACTATTGTATTCTGATACTGATTGGATGCAGTCACTGTGCAGATGACAATTTTTCACCTGGCCCCGCTATTGTTGAGCCAAGTGATGTCCATTGGGCCACTAACAGCTCGAATTTTGGCTGATAAGAGATGTGTATGTCCAGCTTTACTTAAATGCAGCAGAGAAGAATCAATTCTCTTGCCAGACAGGGGCTGTACAGTGTGACAAAACTGTAAATTTTAGAACTTGATAGACAAAAATACAAATCCTTTTGCAGGGGAACTATCCCCTTATATTTTTCGTCGGGTGTCATTTCGTGTTTACCTGGAGTTCAGTTTTAATGCAATTTTGCCAAATGTTTTACCTCTTAAATTCTGTATATTATATTTGCTGTTGCAGGTAGCTGCTGGAGGGGGCAATCCAGACATCCCAGATGCTGGAACTGGTAACTGGAGAGGGATGCTGAAGGCCTCTAAAGGAGATGAGCTACTAGTAGAAGAGAAGAGCAGACATGCACCCATCCACCCACCCAGCCCCCAGAGGGGCCACGCTGTGAACCTCCTGGATGTGGTGAGTGTGAATGGATTGAGTAGGCAGAATGTTTTTAAAACGGTGGAATGATCACAAACTGACAGGTCAGTTAATGGGTGGTAGTCTTGGTACAGCACTGACTAACAGGTTGTGATGCATGGATGGTCACACCTGGGCCTGTTTGAGGACTCCTACCCTATTCGAACCAAAGGCATGTGGACAGTCTTTAGAACTATAGAGTTCAGGTGTTTCCAGTGAATGGTAACATTAAAGCGGACTTTCCATGGCAAACTGAAGGTTTACTTTTTGCAGACCCCTTGCCCCAACCCCCCCAACACAAATTCAATTGTAAACCATTTGCAGCTCTGCTGGGAGGAGCATTGATGTCACCGGTGCCTCCTTGAAAGCATTGGGCCAGGCGAGGCAGGTTTTGTTTTTTTTTTCTTGGTGAACGTTTTATTTAATAATTTTTTTTTTTTTTTTTTTTTTTTTTTTGAGCCATTTGTTTTGGGGCGGGGTGCTGGCAAAAAAAGTGGATCTTCCATTTGCCATGGAAGGTCTGCTTTAACCGTACAACATACAAAGATTAAATCAGTTATGTGCCTATAACCTTGTCGCAGAAGTTTCCATATTTCTTAGTACTGGTTTCCCTTAAAGTGTATGTCATTGAAAAATCAAACAAGTATATTTAGCACAACACTGCAATACATGCACATTTTCATATCTTTTGAATCTTTACAATGCAAGATGGATTTAAAAAATTACCTGTTGATTGATCCTGCCAAAAAATCCATTGATCGCCTGTTTGAGCAAGCAATACAGTGCCTCTCCGCTGACATGTACTGTTATTGGCCCTGCCAGGTTCTCCCCGGCTGGTCCCTAGAACTACCACTCTTTTTTAATTATCTCTGCAACGTAGGGTGTGTTCTATAGTCCAGCAGGGTAGAACTGGCCAGGGCTGACAATACTGTCTAGGATCTCCAAAACCTGTATCCCTATGCTGAGGCCCCCACCTAAATTGACAGGTGTGGTTCCTTAAGGTTATGCATAAACATGAAAAAAATGAGGATTAGCGATCACCAAGAAACCTTATAAAGGAACACCATAGACATAAAAAAAAAAATCAACTTTATTGAATATGGTTAAAATTAATTAGTGTAAAAAACTACCACTGATGCAAACATAGTGCCTACGATGTCAGTGTATCAAAGCCACTCCAAGGTCAGTTCACTACAGGGAGTGAAGAGCACATTGCATTTCTGACAGATAAACAAGTGTTTTTTTTCTGTATTTGCAGATTTAGTAAAGCGACAAAAGTTGGGGAAATGTGTATTTATTTGAGAGATGTACTAAATGTGTTTTTTTTTTTTTTTGCCCAGCCCCAGACATACACTAAAAGTGCTGCTGACAATGCACTTGTATGTATTTTAACTGGTAAAAGGGCCAAAGTCGGTAGCATTTTTTTTAAGTGGACTGGTTTACTTTCACCTTTTTGTTACACTGGTTATCGGAGTAACCTCTGTGGTCAGTCCTTGGTCTCAGCACTCCATACTTTGCTTTCTAAGTCACTGGTGTTGTCGTTGTGCCACGGTCATGCTGAACCAACCCAGATAATGCTGGCCTGTGTTGATGAGGAAAGCAACAACCCCTTCATGGTAAAATGTTTCTTTAGAAAGGAAAAGTTACAAAGTAAAAGTAAAGATTAGAAAGTAGGGAAATTGCCACAATTGGAGATCATTAGACATGACAGATGCACTGGGACCTGATCTCTTGATCAAAACCAGAGGCGTTTAGGTCCTGGACAGTTGCTGTGTAGGACCATCCCAAACAAACATTTTAAATCATTCAAGAATGATTAAATACAAGAGACAAAAATTTATTTCAGAACACCTTGTCAACTTGACCCAGACTCCCAAATACCTCATTGTAGGATGCGGAGAATGACTTTGTTCCACAACAAGATATTCCAAGAATCCAGGGAACAACTTTTTTTTTTTTTTTCCCCAATAAGGTCTTTCTGCAAAGTTATTCTAGAAAGCAAACCTGTTATATTAAACCTAACATTGACTTATAAGCACTTGATAATGTCATTCTATTAGTAACGTCTATATTTTTTTTTTCAGTGCCATAACCCTATGTACTTTTCTCTCCAGCCTGTGCCAGTTGCCAGAAAACTCTCTGCTCGTGAGCAGCGCGACTGCGAAGTGATTGAGCGACTAATAAAGTCCTACTTCCTGATCGTGCGGAAGAACATTCAGGACAGGTAAGGTGGTGGAGTAAACAGTCTTATGCTTACTTTTCTTTTATTCTGGTTGCTTCTGAATATTAACAAGCTTCTCCTTACAGTGTGCCAAAAGCCGTGATGCACTTCTTGGTGAACCACGTGAAGGACACATTACAAAGCGAGCTGGTGGGCCAGTTGTATAAATCCATGTTGCTGGACGACCTGCTCACAGAGTCTGAGGACATGGCCCAGCGCAGGAAGGAGGCTGCAGACATGTTGAAGGTATCATGTTGGCTTTGTTCTTGTTACCCATACAAAAAGCCTCACTGCTGTGTGCTGTTTAGATTGTACATTGCTTTGGCTAAGCTGACAGTGTTAAAATTAATAGTTTAACCCAAAACTAGAGTTCAATTTGCTTTGTGAACACACTTGCTCTGTCAGCTGTTCCACTGCTTTGGTAGTCCAGTGTTGTCCTCCATCCAACTGCCTCATCCTGATTCCACTTAATTGGAGAAATTTTCTTCTATCCCTATGGTATCCTCTGCTACAGAGGCAATAGCACCATAAGCTAGTATAGATATAAACCCTATGACCCCATTCGCACTTGAGCGTTTTTCAGCTGAACGCACAAACTCTCAGCAAGCAAAATCCCATTCATTTCAATGACCCCTGTTCACATTTGAGCGTTTTGTCGCCTGTAGCAAAACGCCTGTCAAAGTACATGAGGTACTTTTCAGGCAGACTTGAAAATGCTCAGCTGAGTATGACTGTAGCCTTTTTTTTTGTTTTTTTTTTGTTTTTAGCAGATCAAACCAAATTCCATGACATGTTGCCCAAAAAAGTTACGGAACATCTTTTGGGGGACGTGCGTCGCACAATTGCAGAGCGTTATGTTACGCAACAATCGCAGCAGTATCGCACTGCGATTGGGATGGGATTAAGAAATCATGGCAAAACAAATGGTCACCAGCACACCAGGGATATTCAAAAATGGGTCCAAAGTTTTATTAGCAATCACATCATTACAGCAGAAAGCAACATTTCGGAGCCACTGTGTAGCTCCGAAACGTTGCTTTCTGCTGGAACGATGTGATTGCTTACAAAACTTTGGATCCAATTTTGAAGATCTCTGGTGTGCTGGTGACTATTTTTGTTTTGGCTTTAAACGGTTCCAGCCGTTGGTCACTACAGCACCCACTCATTTGCACAGCTATTTCAACAGGAATGTGCTGTGATACTGGAGTCGCGGGTAGAATTGCAGTTATTCCGCCTGTAATTATAATCCTCTGTGTGAACAAAGCCTAAGAGAATGAAGTGGACACTGCACTAAAATGTAAAGTCTGCTTATCAGCCCCTCCTTTTCAATTATTGCATTAAAGCTGTAAAAAAAAAATAAAAATAAAAACCTGGAAACTAATGTAAGCACCATATCTAATTAAATTTTCTGCAAATCTGAAAAATACCTGTTGATCCTGCCAGAAATTCTGTGTACTTAAAGTGATTGTAAATGTTCTTGTTTATTAAAAAAAATGTCATACTTACCTGCTCTTTGCAAGGGTTTTGCACAGAGAAGCCCCAATCCTCCTTTTCTGGGGTCTCCATGTGGCGCTCCTGGCTCCTCCTCTTCTCGAGTGCCCCCCACGGAGAGCCGCATTCCATGGGGGCACTTGTGCAGGCGCGCTCCTGAGTTCTGCTGCGTCCATTGACACAGACAGCAGGACTCGGCCTTTTCTCCTGGCTCCTGTGTCACTGGATTTGATTGACAGCAGCAGGAGCCAATGGCAGCGGCTGGAACGATTGGGCTCTGGGGGGGGTGCTGCAGCACAAAAGGTTTTTCACCTTCATGCGTAGAATGCATGAAGGTGAAAACCTGTGAGGGTTTACAACCCCTAACATCCTTTGCTTAAACAGAAATGCCCAACAGTGCAATCGGCTTTACCAGTTCTTTTATGGGCTAGAGAACCTTTCCCACTAACCTATTGAGATTGAGAGGGGAATGTATTTTGTAGTCCTCTTATGCCGTGTACACACGGGCGGACTTTTCGACCAGACTGGTCCGACGGAATGAATCTGTCAGACAATCTGATCGTGTGTGGGCTTCAGCGGACCTTTTCTGTCGAAAATCAGACCTTTAGATTTAGAACATGTTTCAAATCCTTCCGACGGACTCGAGTCCGATCGAAAAATCCGTTCGTCTGTATGCTAGTCCGACGGACAAAAAAGAACGCAAGGGCAGCTATGAACTTCCTTATTCTAGTCCCTTCGTACGTCATCACGTTCAAAGGAACTGACTTTCTCCAAGCGTCTTCCAGGACAGCCCATGAGACCTTGGGCTCCTCCTACCAGGACAGGAAACACGTCACCCCCACCAGATAAAAGGGCGGTCCTCCAGGCCCATGTCAGTTATTTGTGTTTCCTCCGGACGGGGGGTAACATGTTCAAGGAACCTGCTCCCATAGGCCTTATAAGCAGGGGCTTTGTATGGCTTTTTTCTGGGGCATATCACTTACCTCTTCCTCTGCCAGAAGCAGCACACCGCTGGGGAGGTTGGCTGTGTTGCTGTTCTCTGTCCTCAGTGCCTGGAGAGGGCCAGGACCGGTGTGAGGTCGTGCCCCTAGCGCAGTGCATTGCACTCTAGCTCAGCTGAGCTTCGGTTGTCCTTCCCTGCCGACAGCCTGGCTGATCTGAGCAAGGAATGGAGGAAGCCGCAGCGTTCGAGGGGGCGGAGCTATTGCGCTCCAAGCTGGCCCACAGGAAGTGCCTGGAGAGGGTTACTTCCGGGGCATATGACATCATCATCGGGCGCCGGAGACGAGGTTCCAGTCTTCATAAACGGCGCGAACAGAGAACGCTGGCTGCTGGTGTTTCTTGGTGTTAAGCAGCCAGGCTGTGGATGACCAAGAGGGGCAGAATGGATCCTCCTGCAGTACCTGCACAGGCAGCGGATGCAGTTCCCAACACCAGCACCTCACAGGTAAGCCTGGGGTGTTCTGTCACCACCTTACTATCCCTGTGAGTGTTCCCTCCCCCTCCCCCCTCTGTAGTAGTGGGTGTAAGGGGACACATTTCCTCCCTCCTGCACGTGGTGTTACGGAGTTATTGTGTGGCTTTAATTACATTGTGGGTCATTTATTTTGTCGTGCAGACCAAGACTCAGGGCAAGGCCCAAGCGCAGCCACTTAAAAGGAAATGTGCGGTTTGCGCAAACAAATTGAGCTCCTCATGGAGCATAGCAGTTTGTCGCACCTGTATAGAAGGCCTAGTAAAGGATGACCCGGTTGCCTCTTGCCAGAAGATGCTTACTTCTGTTAGGGATGAGCTTGCGTCCACCTTCAGTTCCTTTAGAACACTTATTGACAAGCTCCAGACTCCAGCAGAGAGTCCGTCTTCACTGAAGGCGTCAGTAAGCACTCCGCAGCAGGCAGAGAGTGAAGACTCTGAGGCTGAGGTCAGATCTACCCGTTCTTCTCTGGAAGAATCAGAGTCAGATACAGAGCCCAGAGATAGAGAATCCACTCGAGGCTCAAGATTTAAGTTATCTGTTGAGGATGTAGATGACTTATTAAAGGCTATCTATACTACCCTTGAATTAAAAGAGGAAGAGGTTCAGTTATCCAAACATGATCTTATGTATAAAGGATTACATAAGAGAAAATCAAGAGTGTTTCCAGTTCATAGTTCTTTGGTTGATACTATTAAACTGGAATGGGATAATCCTGAGAGAAAACTATTCTTCTCTAGTAACCTAAAAAGGAGGTTTCCTTTTGATGAGGACACTGCGCAGCCATGGAATAAGAATCCCAAGTTAGACGCACCTCTTTCAAAAGTTTCAAACCTGGCATTTGATGATATGGGTACGCTTAAGGATCCGATGGACAAGAGGGGGAGATATCCTTCTCCACAGAGCCTGGGACTCAGCAGTTGGAAACCTGAAACCAGCTTTGGCTTCCACTTGTGTGGCCAGAAATCTGGAGGTTTGGTTGACTCAGATTCAGTCACATCTGTCAGCAGGTACCTCCAGAGAGCAAATTTTAAAGTCTTTTCCTCTCCTATTTCAGGCAGTGGGTTTTTTGGCAGATTCTTCTGCTGAGTCGGTAAGAATGTCGGCCAGGAGAAGCCTTTGGCTTAAGACCTGGTCAGGGGACTCGGCCTCCAAGTTGCGCCTTTGTGGCCTTCCTTTAACTGGCGATCACGTGCTTTGATCGTGACGTCACCCGCGCTCTCCGCTCGTTCATCCTGCATTGGGACATCCGCTCCGTTCATGCTTCTTTCCTTCGCACTGGGGTACAGTGCTTTACAATGTGAGTGTCTTTCTTATAATTTTAATAAATTGGCTTATTATCATACGGAGAGCACTAGATCCTTTCTTGAATTTTACATGTGACCATCTACCTGTACGCTGACCACTGAGAGCTGACATCCCCAGGCTGCTGTTGCTGCTGTCGCTATCTGTCTGTGTTATTTCCCCTGTGAGGGAACAGCTGTTTCTGACCTGACTGATATACTCAGGGGTCCATCCATTGAGGTGAGCGGCTGGTGTCACTGAAGGTGGAGGTCCTTATTTGTCACTTTAGTCACTTCTCGTTTACCCTTGTCACCTGAATCACCGGAGGAATCACTGGACATTTGCCTGCTATTAGTTTATGTTGGACTTTTTATTTAGTTTATTTTTAGCGCTGTACTGCTTTTTTCTTTTATGATCATTTATTTGGCCCAGGTCTACAGGAGGCACTGGAACGCACGGCTGATAAGAAAAAGGCGTTTCCAGAGAAAAAGAGTTCAGACAGCCAGAAAAAATTTTCGGGGCCAAAACAGGTAACAGAGTCCTAGAGAAAAGGACAGCAGGCCGAAAAAGCATTGGACTGGGCACAAAGGCAGAGGCAAAGGGGGAGTGCTATTTAACCCTCCTCAATAGCCCGCCAAGCCGCAGTGACTTGTGTTCCCCGGTGGGAGGGAGATTGAGGGCCTTCATCCCACAATCAGAGCAGTCACTCTGAGCCCCTTCGTCCTGGACCTAGTGACCAACGGGTACAGGCTGGAGTTTGTTCACCAACCACCAGAACGTTTGTTGGTCACATTTCCTCCACAAGATCGGGAGAAAGCGAGGGCTCTGGGTCTCCAGATCGGAGACTTATTAGATCAAAAAGTCCTGATTCCTGTTCCTCGATCGGAGCGGGGCAAGGGATTCTATTCCCATGTATTTGTGGTCAGAAAGCCGGCAGGAAAGTTTCGACTTATCCTGAATCTCCGGACCTTAAACAAGTCCATCAGATACAAGCATTTCCGTATGGAGACGGTTTTTACAATCAAAAACCTACTATACCCAAACTGCTTTATGGCCACGTTGGACTTAAGGGATGCTTATCTTCACATCCCTATCCATCCAGCCTTCCAAAAGTTTTTGAGATTGGCAGTGAAGACGGGTATGGGGACCCGACATTTTCAATTTCAGGCCCTCCCCTTCGGTCTTTCCTCAGCCCCACGCATCTTTACGAAGGTGTTGAGGGAAGTGCTGGCTCCTCTAAGATTAAAGGCAATAACGGTTATCCCTTACTTAGACGACCTCCTGATGGTGGCAAAATCATACCAAAGGCTGTTGGAAGATCTCCAGGCTGTACAGGACTTCTTACAGTCCCTAGGCTGGCTAATAAACAAAGAGAAATCGTCCTTGATTCCGGCCCAGAAAGTAACTTATCTGGGTTACGATTTTTGCTCCGTGAACCAAAGAGTTTTTTTCTTCCTCAGGAGAAGATTACCAAAGTGTTCCAGACTATGTCAACATTGCAGACCAACCAGTCGGTCTCTCTGAGACAGGTGTCGAGGGCAGTGGGCCTTATGACCTCATGTTTTCCCGCAGTACCATGGGCGAGACTCCGTCAGCGTCCGTTACAAAGGTTTCTTTTAAGAAACTGGGACGGGGACGTAAGGTCCCTGGAGTCAAGGATCTGGCTTCCCGACAGGATAAAAAGAAGCCTGTGGTGGTGGAGAGCTGGTCAGCACCTAGCAGGAGGTCTCCCATGGTCCTTTCCCATTTCCCGAAGGATTACCACGGATGGGGGGCCCACCTCAGCAATGCAGTAGCACAAGGAGAGTGGTCCCCAGAGGAGGCAAGGGCCTCATCCAATCAAAGAGAGCTGCTTGCAGTCCAAAGAGCCCTCCAGTCTTTTCAGATGGAGATCAGGGGTCACAACCTCCAAATCCTGTCAGACAATATAGCGACAGTCGCGTATATCAACAAGCAGGGAGGCACGAGAAGCCGGAGGCTTCAGTCCATTGCCCAGGAGATCCTTTCATGGGCAGAGGGGAATCTAGCCTCCATTTCTGCTGTACACCTGAAGGGGAAAAACAATTGCCTGGCAGATTATCTCAGCCGTCACAGGCCTATGTTATGCCTTTCCGCCAATCAGGCTGATTCCAGAAGTCCTCCGGAAGTTTCGGCTGGAAGAGACAGATCTGATTCTAATTGCCCCGTTTTGGCCCAAGAGGCCATGGTTTTCCCTGCTACAGTCTCTGGTTTCAGAGCCTCCGTGGAGTCTTCCGAAAAGGGAAGACCTATTATTGCAGGGTCCAGTATCACACCCTCAGGTGGTTTCCTTAAACTTGACGGCCTGGTATCTGAAGAAAAGATACTGAGCGCCCAAGGGTTCTCTGACAAAGTAGTCAGGACTCTCGTTAATTGCAGGAAGCCAGTTACTAGAGCCATATATTCCAAAGTTTGGAAAAGGTTTAACTCATGGTTATCTGAAAATGATAGATTAGCTCATGATATTCCGTCTATTTTGGAATTTTTCCAAGAGGGTGTCGACAAAGGTCTTTCTGTTAGTACCTTAAAGGTACAGGCGGCAGCTATTAGTGTGTTCCTCCAGTTTTCTCTCCTGGAAAATCCCACTATAGCCAGATTTTTCAAATTTATCTGTAGGGCCAGACCAGTAGTAGTGAGAAGTTGTCCAACGTGGGATCTGTCCCTAGTACTTCAAACTCTGGTAGAATTTCCGTTTGAACCTCTGGAAAGTATGTCAGTTAAGTTACTTACATTAAAAACTGTGTTCCTTATAGCTGTTACCTCAGCTCGTAGGGTAAGTGAGTTGCAGGCCCTATCAGTTAGGGAGCCCTTCCTCACGATTTTGGAGGATCGAGTTGTGTTACGAACCGATCCAGGTTTTTTGCCCAAGGTGGCAAGTACATTCCACCGATCTCAGAACATTGTATTGCCAACCTTTTGTAGTTCGCCACAGGGCGACTTAGAAAGAAAATTTAGTTTTCTAGATGTAAGAAGGATTCTCTTGGTCTATCTTGAGGTCACGAAGACCTTTAGGAAAACTGATGCCTTGTTTGTCCTCTTTTCTGGAGTTCACAAGGGGAATAGTGCATCTAAAGCCACATTGGCTAGATGGATAAAGCAGGCCATCTTGGAAGCTTACAAAATTAGGGAGGTCCCTACACCTTTTGTTACTGCGCACTCAACTAGAGCCTTGTCTACGTCTTGGGCTGAGAGGGCTGGTGCCTCACCGGAACAAATTTGCAGGGCTGCCACTTGGTCCAGTTACTCGACCTTCATTAAACATTATCGCCTGGATCTCCTATCAGCTCAGGAGCAGGCGTTTGGTCGTAAGGTCCTTCAGGCAGTTGTCCCTCCCTAGACTGGTAAGTTCTGGCTCATCGTCTCATGGGCTGTCCTGGAAGACGCTTGGAGAAAAGCTGAGTTAGACTTACCGGTAACTCCTTTTCTGAGAGTCTTCCAGGACAGCCGGATTCCCACCCGGTATTGTCTGAAGTTATGTGTATTATGCATATGTTTTGCAGGGTCCTACGGTTCTTGAGAATACTGACATGGGCCTGGAGGACCGCCCTTTTATCTGGTGGGGGTGACGTGTTTCCTGTCCTGGTAGGAGGAGCCCAAGGTCTCATGGGCTGTCCTGGAAGACTCAGCTTTTCGAACTGACTTTATTCCGTTCGTGTGTGGGCAAGACCGGTTGTTCGAAAGTCCGTCGGAAAGACCGTCGGACGCTTGATGCTGAAAAGTCCACCCGTGTGTACACGGCATTAGGGTTGCAGTGCTACTCTTTCATAGATACAGTGAAGGAGTGAGTGTCACCCGAGGACAGGAAGTGTGTTACTGGGAGGATCATCAGGTGAAAATAATGGGGGGAAAACAAATGCAGCCACCACATCAAGGGAACAGTAAGCTGCAATATAATACATTTTTGTTTTTTGGGTTTAGATGCACTTTAAATCCATCAGCCTTCTGACAGATCAGGTATCACCCTGGGGTTGTCCTCTATTTGTCTAGTCTTCTGATATCACATGCAGCTAAAGACCTAAACATTCCTCCATACTGTTTTTAGGCTGGCTGTTCCGTCCTTTATATCTCCCTCTTTCTTTCATTAGGCACTTCAGAGAGCGAGTCAGATCATCGCCGAGATCAGGGAGACGCACCTCTGGTGACCAGAAGATGGACACACCAGGCACTTCACTTGAAAACCATAGAGGAACTGCCAATTGTACACGGTAGAATTTTATTTATATAAGAAATCCTTGTGTATGGGAGGATCGTGTCCAGGAGAGGGCCTACTGTACCAAGCAAGAAAACCAACGAATATCTTCCACACTTCACACAATAAATATATGTCCAGCTATTATTCTCCTCTCCTCGTTTCCTGTTGTGATTCGAGCTGACCAACCATTGTGACCTTGGAACAAGAGCATGCTGGGAGGTCTACTCACTCACCGTTGCTCACATGAATATCTTTTAAGGTGATGTGTTTTATACAGGACCTGTGCAGTTCAGTTCTCTGGAGTAGTGTACATTTTTGTTTTTATCATTTGATATTGCACTGACTGAAATATATTGACAACCCTAAATATAATAATAAAAAAAAACTTCTGAATGTTTTTGGAGGCGTTTCAAGTATAATTGGGGCAGAAATATTGTGACCTAAATGGTCTAATGGCTTTGCTCCCACTCTGTCAGCTGTGTTAAAGTGTATCCAAAGTCCAAACTTTTAATGGTGAGGGTTAGAATCCCTGTCAGGTTTTTGTCACCAGAACTGGAAGTGAGGAAAAATCCTAAATTATTAATGATCCTTAAACTCTTCTGGGGACAGTTTTGTATAAGATCTTTCTTTTTTCCTTCACAGAAATCTCTTCAGTACAGTTGGCAAAAGTGAACTGCCCATAACAATTAAGGGGTTTGGGGTTGTTTTTGTGTCTAGCGTCCTACACCTGCTGGTAGCACTGAAATCCAACGGTCAAGATCTAAATTTCTCTCCTGTGTCCTTCAGTGAACATAAGAGAAATTATAGTATATCTGCCAAAACATTTGCTATTATTTAAAGCAGGGATGCCCAATCCTGGAGGTATGCTGTGCTAGCACAGTGACCTACACAGACAAGCCTGGCCAATGTTCGTATGGGATGCTGGGGATGCTGTGCAAGCATAGCGGCCATGGCAATCTACATTGACAAGCCAGGCAAATGCATACCTGGAGTATGTTTTGCGGTAGCACTGGCAACAGGGAATGCAGGGGCGCCAGGTGGGTAAATGCTGCATGGCCGGATCTAGGGTGGTGCAGATTTCAATTGCAACCCCCCCTGCCCACAATCCTACACCTATTTATATATTGCATACACCGATAAAGGAGGCCTATGAATTAAAAAAAACAGTCCAAATCAAGCCACAACTTTAGTATTGGACAGAATAAAATAAGTTGGAACCTCTGTACCACCAATGAGATTTCCTCTTCCTTCCTATCCAGATGATGGTGTCTGACACAGGAAGTCATAGAAATCCATTGGATAAACAATTACAAAGACTTATTAGGGGGGGTGGGGCATTTGCACCATTTTTTGCATCACTGCTTGTGTTAAGGCAGCCCTTTCGTTTGAATGGGTAACACGCCTGCACCATGTTTTTTTTTTTTTAAATTTCTTGATCAGGCAGCTCACCACAATGCATAGAGCATTCATAACTGTGCGTTGTGGTGCGCTGCAGCATTGGTGTTTTCATTTTATATGGGCATAGGGCAGTGATGGTCAACCTTGGCACCCCAGATGTTTTGGAACTACATTTCCCATGATGCTCCTGCACTCTGCAGTGTAGTTGAACATCATGGGAAATGTAGTTCCAAAACATCTGGGGTGCCAAGGTTCGCCATCACTGGCTTAGGGGGTGACCTTTTAGAATGAATGGCAATGCACACAAATGTTATCATGGACAATAATGCAATGCTGATGGATGGGAGCAGAACTAGGGGGGACAAAATATGAACAGATTCAGCTTTAAAGAGCGTGAAGTTGGTTCTTACCAGTGGAATAACACAACAAAACTAACAGAGGTTCTAACTCTTCACCATTCTATCTAAATGAAAAAGCTGTATTGCTTCATATGAATCATCACATAAACTACATATATTTTGAATTATAAAAATCTACATTCATTCTTTTGTTTTCAATGACCGATTACCTCTTTTTTTTTTTTTTCTAAATCTTGAAATGTACTTTTTTCTTTCCTTGTCACTTCTAGTCAGCTTGCACCAGGCTCCGGCCGTTTTGTGCCACCTGACTGTTCATTTGTGAAGTTAAGGAAAGTTCCACAAACACTTATAGGCAGCTGCATGGTTAGCTATATTTTTATTTCAGCGACAGCAAATGTCCCCCTCCCAGAGCTGCCCTATGCTGTAATATACCTCTGTTCTTACCTCACTCCTGAGGTGTCACCAGGGTTGTCATACAATAAAGGGACCTGTGACACATCCATCATTGTTTGTCTGCTTTTCCCAGTCTATGTATGAGAGAGGGAACTGTCTCTGTAGGCTTCAGCTGCCACTTCAGTACTGAGACTCTGTGTATGTTCTGATATGTCTGTGTTTATCATTGTAAATAAAATGGTCATGCAGATTTGTGTGTATCTAACTTGTTGTGAGCTGCTGCTTTATCTTGCATCATTTATCTTCCTATGTGCTATCAAAGAGAAATTATAATGGTCGCACAGTATAATGCCTAAAGCAGGACTCTAGGCAGGATATAGCTTTGTATTCAGTAATACATCATTAAAGCTTTGTATTCAGTAATACATCACTAAAGCAGACCTCTAGGATTTTTTTTTTCTTTTCTTTTAAAAATCAGCAGTGTAAATGGTAAATTTAGGTTAAAGCAGAACTTGACTGCTTCCAAATGACCTCCCCCTTCACAGTGCAGCTGTTTAAAAAAAAAAATGCTGCATTTACAAATGCGCCACTGGTCTCTTCCATGCATTTGGTTGCTGGCAAATACCATTGGTGGTTTTCCGCACATGAGCACAAATTCCGCCAGCTTTTGATAGGTGGTCCCTGCAGTGACTGGTGGCATTTGTGCAGTAGAGGTGCTTATCACAGGGTAAGGTGGTCATTTTGCCCTGATTTGCCAAGTGACGCACTTTACATAAACCTGTCCGGATCGCAATGCAGGAGAGGTGTTCCAATGCACATATATACAGTACTGTGCAAAAGTTTTAAACAGTTTTGACAAAATTCTGTAAATTAGGAATGCCTTCAGAAATTGAAGTGTTTAATACATGTTGTAAAGCACTGTGCAAACTGTTGGTGCTATAAAAATCCTGTATAATTAATTTACTTTCCATTTTGTTAATTGAAAAAAAAAAAAAACAGAAGAGAAATCCAAATCCGCTTAATATTTGGTGTGGCCATCCTTTGCCTTCTTCTAGGTACACTTGCACACAGTTTTTGATAGGAACTCGGCTGGTAGGTTGTTCCAAACATCTTGGAGACCTAACCACAGATCATCTTCTGTGTATGTAAGCTGCCTCAAATCCTTCTCTCTTCATGTAATCCCGGACAGACTTGATGATGTTGAGATCAGGGCTCTGTGGGAGCTAAACCATCACTTCCAGGACTCCTTGTTCTTTACCCTGAAGATGGATCGTAACCACTTGCCGCCCGGGCTATAACCAATATATGGCTGCAACACAGCTCTCCAAATCTGGGAGGATGTCCTCCCACGTGCGTGCATCAGGTGTGCTCTGAGACCGCTGTGTGCCCTGGACATAGTAAAGGGCCATTGTGATCTACTATGTGATCAGATGTGTCCAATCACAGCTATCTCAATGTAAACAGACTTGGCTCTCCTTTCCTCACACAGAGTGTGTGAGGGGCACAGTGAGTCCATTATTTACACTGATAATCAGTGCTCATCAGCGCACATCTGTGAAAAAGAGCAATTGCTTATTTGTAGGGATGCCTCGATACCAGTTTTTTAAGGCAAAGAGTGCAAGTACCTATTTATTTATTTTCCTCAAGTACTTGCCAGTGCCAATTATTTTTAGCGTTGTGATGTTTGTGGGGTTTTTTTTATTTTTTATTTTTTTTTTTTAGGGCTCGTTCACACCATACATGCTTGAAAACTGCTCAGATTTCACTTGCAGGAACATGAGTTTCACATCAGTTTTCATGTAAGTTTTTACATAAATTTTCGAACCGGCCGCAGTGTGATTTGTGTCCTGTGCAATTTCAGTCCAGGTACGATTTCTAATCTGATGCACTGCAATTCGCATTGGAATCGCACCTGACCCGCTGAACATAATCGCACCAGCCTGGGCTTTAGAATCACACTGCAAACCTGCCTGCACATATGTAAACTGAGACTGAAGACATTGGGGGTTTAGTACCAGCAGTAATATCGGTGCAACGCTATTTATTTGCAAAATTTTATAAACTTTTTTTATTTCCTCAACATTTTTGGTCTTTTTCGTTTTGCCAGGAAAAAAAAAAACAGTGGTAATTACCACACAAAGAAAGCTCTATTCGTCTAAAAATGTCATATGGGTACGGTGTTACATGACCACGCAATATTCATTTAAAATGTGACCGTGTTGAATGCTGAAAATTGGCCTGGGCAGTAAGGGGGTGAAAGTACCCTGTATTGAAGTGGTTAATAACATTGGCTGTATGCTTGAAGTCATCCTGCTGAAGAATACATTTGGGGCTAATTGCATGCCTCCCTGATGGTATGGCATGATGGATAAGTATTTGCTTTTATTTCTCAGCATTGAGGGAGACCATTGGTCATGACCAAATCTGCCACTCCATTTGCAGAAATGCAGCCCCAAACTTGCAAGCAACCTCCACCATGCTTCCCTGTTGCCTTATTATTGTACTGCTTTCCAGCCATTTGCCAACAAACTGCCTCCTGCTACAGCCAAATATTTCACATTTTGATTCATCAGTCCAGAGCACCTGCTGCAATTTTTCTGCATCTGTTTTTGTAGTTATTCTGGTTGGTTGTTAGGGAGAAATCAATGGATCTCTAAGTTTGGCCTTGTTGCACTTCTCTCTTCTACCACTACGTGGCTGGGTACTTGGTGGTACTGGATAAGAGAAGGGCAACCCAAGGTCAGGTTATGGGTATATGGGGTATCTTAGATAATGGGCAGGGGTTTTCTTGCATCCCTTGGCCTGCTGAGAGAGCCTATATATTTGGGTAAGGTCAGGTGATCTATGTTCTGTGCCACCTAGACGGCTGTCTGGGTGGACGTGTGTCGTATAGCCCGGGCTGCTAGGCTGGAGATGGGGCCTATCCCGGGCATATCTAGATGCTAGGCTGGCTGGGGGGCTATCCAAAAGCAAGAGAGCAGCGCAGGGTTGGGACTTCGGCTTGCAGTCCAACCAGAGGTGACGGTTCTGTTCGCCGGAGAATCTGACGTGTTCAGAGTAAGAGGGGAAGCTGTCGCCAGTAAGGGACTATCTGCCTCGTTACCAGGGACCCCAGTGAGTAACTGAAGTAAGTACCAGAGCACCATTCTCACCAGGCAAGGACGGTGAAGAATCGGGGGAAACTTCAGTGGGAATCAAGCCAGGGACCCAGCCAGCGGAGGTGACTCTTGAAGAGCACCCGTGTGTGTCAGGCTAGGGACGGAGCAGGCCAGCATGGGTTAAGCTTGAGAGGTATCTAGAGTGCCAGGCTAGGGACCCAGCAGAGAAGCGGGAGTGACGCTTGAGGGAAGATACCACCGTGAAGATTGGAGGGGCTCAAGGTATTTAGTATCAGTGGGTCTAGTGAGAGACCAGGAGCTCAGTGTATTGAAGAACTACAATGTGTGATTGTAGTAAGAGTGAAGGAACTGTTAAGTCTTGTGTTTGGAACTGTTAGACTGTTGCCATAGGAGACAGCATTCCTACACATGCAAATGTGGCGTCTTGCTGGATGCCTTTCCCTGCATGGCTGTCTTTTTATTTAAGTCTCGTAGTCTGCCTATTAATCTTGCAACTACCTAAGGGTGTCCTGGCCCTAACCCTCACTTCCCCAGAAATACAAAAAGGGACTGTTAAGAGAAAACCTCTTTTTTATCCAAGAAGTGTCTGGTGCCCAATAACCAACTATTCTGCACCCACCATTAGCGCTGGGAAAAAAAATCGATTTTAAATCTTGAATCGAGTTGAGAGGTCAAATCGATTAAAAATTTAAGCAAATCGATTTTTTTTAGAATTTTTTTTTTTTATTAGAAAATTGCAAAGCCCTAACCACCATACCTCACAACCCACTACATACAGAAGGATGTCGGCTATCCCTGGCCCTGGAGGTTCTCATTAGATCAAAAGAGGCCTGGGGCTTTGCTACATTTTTGTGCATAGGACATGGAAACAAGGTTAAGCAACTGGATTATGGCAGGGGACTAAACATTTTAAGTAACACAACAGCCACCAGCTCAAGGGACACTTTTTATTCATTGTATGTACTGTGGCTGGTGCCAATTAAGCTAAAAAATAAAATCGCCTATTTTAAGCTTTAAAGGGGTTGTAAAGGTAAAAATTTTTTCACCTTAATGCATTCTATGCATTAAGGTGAAAAAACTTTTGACAATACCGCCGCCCCCAGCCCCCCCGTTTTACTTACCTGACGCCTCGAATCTTCGCTGCTCGTTCTCGTCATCTCCATTGCAGCTCAGCCTGGTCGCTGATTGGCTGCATTGAAAGCAGCGCAGCCATTGGCTCGCGCTGCTGTCAATCACATCTGATGACGCAGCGCACCGGGGGGCGGGGCCGAGTGATACAGCGAGCGGCTATAGCCGCCGGCTGTATCACGGGAGCGCGCCCGCAAGCACTCACCACCATGCGAGGGAGCTCGCATTAAGGTGGTTAATGCTTGCGGGGAGGAGCTGAAACAGCTGCCGAGGGACCCCAGAAGACCAGGTTCGGGGCCACTCTGTGCAGAACGAGCTGCACAGTGAAGGTAAGTATAACATGTTTGTTATTTAAAAAAAAAAAAAATTACCTTTACAACCCCTTTAAGACTAACCAGGGCACCTTCTCTGAGCTTGTGATACAGATGATTATCTTATACCAAATAGATGCAATGATTAACTAGGCACTCCAGAAACTGGAGTTCCTGTAACAGCAGTCACTAAATCTGTTATGCACTATCTGACACTTGGATTTAAAGATGGCTCGGGGGGACCATATATGCCCATGAGCACATTCTGTGAAGACCCTGGTGCCAGGTTGATGTTCAGTGAATAAGGCTTCCTGGAAGAGCTGCTGCAGCTCCTGGTCAGACATGACTTCCCAAGTTTCAATACTGCTACTTATGTTAACAGGACTAGGTTGCAAGCTTAATGCCCAACTTTTCTTCTTTTCCACACGGGTAGGGATCGGCCACAGTGAAGTCAGATTACATCCAATTTAGTCAGGTAACTGGGTATGTGTCTTTTGGCTGTGGGGGCAAGCTAGAGGACCCTAACTAAACCCTCTGTGTAATGCATATGAACACCAGAGGCAGTACCGCCATGTCACAGTGCTAATTGTTCAGGCACCAGGCTGCCAAGTTGATGAAAAGAGAAGCTTTGATCGTTGAAGCAGGCAATCTGAGGTAAAGATGCTGTGGCTACTGCATTGTTTGTACCTAGAGGACATGTGTTAAGGAAGGGTTCTGCAACAATTGAAAACTGATCAAGCAACATTCTTCTCAAGCCCTTATCTGTGCAGCTCCACTGACCCAAGGCCCCAGCCTTCCACCTGTGCTCATCCAAACTAAAACTGCATTCCGAAAGGCAATCTCCGTGGTAAAGGTCCTTTAGAGGGAGATGCTTTAGCAGATCTTGCGTTAAACTCAGTTTGATGACCGTTTTACCTGTAGGATTGATTCAGGAGTATGGCTTTCTTTGACACATTTTAAAAGGAATACCTGATATGGTTCATCATGGCTCCCCTAAATGTGAGCTTTTATTACCAGTTTTTAACCCATGTATTCCAACCAATCTTCTGTGTAAGCAGTAAGTGACAAAGTACTTTTACAGGACAGTGTTGTATACAATTTATCATTTGCAAGCACCCCGTAAAACTAAGCAGTCTTTGCCTGCATGAAATGGGCCTTGGGCAATACAATATAATAGCTGAGAGCCAACCTATTAAGGCCATCATTTATAGAACTACAAGATTAGTACAAGTACTGTCTAAAGTGGAATTAAAGATTTATGTGTAATATATTTAATCACAGCGCATCATTTTTTTTAATTTAATCATTAAACAGACCAGTCTGCATTTTACATACCCAACCAACAGACATTCTCAAAGGTGAGACCTCAAAGCCCAACAGTAGTAACTCCACACATTGTGTCTCTGATTCTCTAAAATACTGTACATGAAATGCAGTAATTCCAGGCCTAAAACACTTCTAACATTTTACTTGAAGATTTCAAATAAATTAAATCAAATAATTTCAAAAAAATGTTTACTTGAAGATTTCATATAAATGGTAATTCGTCTTTCTCATAGAATTGTGCTGTTATAGGTGTGGTTAGATTAGAAATGCTGATGAGATCTTCATTTGAGAAGGAACGCGATCTTGGTAAAGCCAACCATAAACGGCTCCCTGCTGAACCAACCGAGATTCAATCCAGTTCTAGGACAGGGTCATCCAGCGCTCAGGGCAAGGATCCAGAACTGCGCTCATCCTCTCCCACTGTTAATACATGCTGTAGAATGGGTGTACCACCCTGCATCTATTTGTTGCCACTTCTCTGCGCCCCGGGGCAGCTTCCCAATCCTATCCACCCCTTGTCCCGGGCCCTGATTCTAATCATGTATGGGCAGGCTCATTGTGCCCAAGTTGATTGATCAATCAGGTTGGGTACAACCAGCATGTAGGATTTTTCATGCAATTATTGCCAGCAGTAAAAGCCTATGGTGGCAGGAAACTTGCTCCATCTATGACTGGTTTAACTCTTTGTTTTGTGTTGCTTTAGCCACTTGCCGACTGTAGGATGTCCACGGTTTTCAGTGGTTATACAGGGATGATGCTTGCAGAGGCACATGTGTAGAGGACTCCAAGATGGCTGCTTGAGCCTGGAGCTCTGCATCACCCCGGCCTAACGGCACACAGAGCACATGACCACAGCCAGTGGGATGCCACCGTACCACACCACCAGCTGAGGGCACCCCCCCAGGGGCTTGGCCAGACGAGAGCTATGGCCGCAATTCAGCCTCATCCCAGAGCCGCTCGATTCCAAGATGACGGCCGCAGTACACTCCTGTGCATACATGGAGGAGGAACTTACCGAGCATTCAGCTCATGACTCCCTGCAGACACCCCCCGGGGCAAGCAGTGAGTACCCAACACGCTGTGGCACCCTCCCCGGCCTCCACAAAGTCACTCATAGGCCACAAAATGGAGGAATACATGCCCTCACCCATGGGGCCTGATGAGGCCTACTCGGCCTCCCCACACCAGCCTAAGCAGGGCAACTCAGACACCCTCATAAACGACTGACCTGTTCAATAAACTGTTAGAATTACTAGACAGAGGACTGACCACCACTGCAGCTAAAATTACAGGGGACATTAAGGCTGATTTTCAGAGTCTAGGTGACAGGATGGAAGCCACAGTTGCCAGGACCAATCAAAACTCTGACCACATTCAAGTCATACAAGAACAACTGGTCAATGCCCTGTCCAAGATCAATAATTTCGAAAACAGATCAAGAATGTATAATTTCAGGATAAGGGGGCTCCCGGAGTCTATCCCAGAACTTACAGTAGCAGTCCAAGACCTCATTAAGGGCCTTATTCCAGACATGCAACCGCATAAACTGGAATTGGACAGAGCTCACAGGGCGCCCCCCATACCCCCCCCCCCCCCCGAGAAAAGACGGAGCCCCTAAAGCAAAGGTCTCAAACTGGTGGCCCTCCAGCTGTTGCAAAACTACAAGTCCCATGAGGCATTGCAAAGCTGACAGTCACAAGCATGACTCCCACAGGCAGAGGCATGATGGGACTTGTAGTTTCGCAACAGCTGGAGGGCCGCTAGTTTGAGACCCCTGCCCTAAAGATGTAGTGGTGAAGCCTGCTTTCTACACGATAAAGGAGGAGATCATAAAAAGATCCCACACACAAACGCCACTCCTATGCCAAAATCATCCAGTAAAAAAAAATCTTTACAGACATCTCCCCATCAACCATCCAGAGGAGTTGGTCCCTAAAACCCCTGCTTGCAGTTCTTTTTACAGAAAGAGATCAAACACTGGTGGGCATTCCCATTTGCTCTTAAGTTTTTACCTTTAAATCCAAAACATACTCCTCCAACCTCCAGGAAGGAGAGAAACTTCTACTGGGACTGAGATTGATCACATTGGGTCCACCACAAACCCCACCGAACCCCCACTCGGGAGCCACAAAACGTCAAACTCTGTCCAGCCCGATCTCTCCACTATGGAACAAATCCAACTTCAAGCGATCCAAGGAAGGCAGACCCCCCCCCCCCCCTGATATCAAACGAGGATTGAATGGTCACTCATCCTTTTCTAGACCTAACCAGGTTTTGGACAATGCTCCGTTAAACCATGTACCTTTCTGAAGAACCACCATATTTTCTTTCGCATGTTGCGGCAGTTTGAACAGTTTATAACAGTTCCTAATACTTTCCAGAAGCTCATCGATGATACTATGGACCAAAGAATCCCCGTACAGATAGCTAGATCCCGATTATGATCCCAAGGTCCCGGGACTGAATCACATTTGATGGGATCCAGTTCCAGGGGACTCATCAATACCCCTATGCAACTGAAATTAGGACTTTCCCCAAAACCCTCTCTGACTACTTCACCCCCCATTAGCCTACCCCACCTATTTTGTTTCCGCAAACCCCCCCCCCCCCCCCCAATCAATTCAACGAGGGTCAAGTATAGTATATTACAGGGAGACAAAACGCGGTTAAAATGACACTACTTCCCAAATTGCTATATCTCTCTCGTTCCCTAACGATCCCAAACAGAAAAGACCACTTGAGAACATTTCAAAGCAAAATGATAAAACTATTTGGGGCGCCTCATGTCACCGCCTATCGAGGAAAGTACTCTGCAGACCAAGGAAGCAGGGAGGGTTGGGAGCCTAAAATCTCCTCTGGTATTACCAAGCAGCAAGACTGGCACAATTATCAATCATCTACACAGGCATGGAAAAGCTTGATTGGGTGCAGATAGAGAGGCAAGCAGTTCCATTGCACACATTAGACTTCCTTCTCTGGTGCCCAGCAAAATATCGCCCTCCAATTATATCCCCAGTGCTATCTAACTTCCTTTGGGACAGCCTGAAAAACCACCCACTGCTAACACCAGACATGACACCGCTAGAGCAAATTTTTCATAACCCCAAATTCCCACCGGGAATGAATATTAAAGCCTTCAGCTGGTGGTTGGACAAAGGATTATACCGCATTGGACACTACCTGATTACTCGGGGCCCGCTTTCGCTCAGCTAAAAGCAAGCTGGAGATGCCCGAATCCGAACACTATAGATACTTACAGAGCTCCCATTTCCTGACCGTTAAATGGCGAAATAAGCCATTACCCCAATCAACGACAGCCTACGAACAATGGTGCGGCCAGGCCACAGAGCAGAGGGGGGGGGGGGGGGGGCATTTCAGTAATTTACCTGTCACTAGCCTCAGACGGCTCTAAGCTCCCTTACATGTTGACCTAGGAAAAGAGACCCAGATCAATTGGAGCGAGGACACTTGGCACAGTAACGTCTTTCGGTCTTACAAAAACATATGTAACGCAGCCTTGTTAGAAGCAAATCTCAAAATAATAACCAGGTGGTATCTTGTTCCAGCAAGATTGGCAATAATGTTCCCTTTCTCCTTACCCTATGCTTCAGAAGTTGTGACACATGGTTCCATGCTACACATTTGGTGGGATTGCCCAAAAATCAGGGGATTCTGGAACAAAATTTTCTATATGATACGGAAAGTGACGGGATGTCAAATCCCAAAAGATCCATTCATTGCTTTACTCAATGGCCGGATACCTGATGCCACCAAAGCAATCCAATCACTGATTTTCTTCATCCTACTGAGAACTAAATTGACTATAGCAAAAGCATGGAAACAGCATAGAGTATCCTTCACTGCAGCCAAAAGAAAAATTTCCTGGATAATGGCTCAAGAGAAAATGGTAAGCTCATTAACCACTTAAGGACCGAGTCTCTTTTTTAGATGTGTTGTTTACAAGTTAAAAGAGGTTTTTTTGCTAGAAAATTACTTAGAACCCCCAAACATTATACATTTTTTTCTAACACCCTAGAGAATAAAATGACGGTCGTTGCAATACTTTCAGTCACGCTGTATTTGCGCAGCGGTCTTACAAGCGCACCTTTTTTGGAACAAATACACTTTTTTGAATTAAAAAATAAGATAACAGTGAAGTTAGCCCAATTTTTTTTATATTGTGAAAGATAATGTTATGCCGAAATTGATTAATTTGATTGAAATTGATTGAATTAAATTGATACCCAACATGTCACGCTTCAAAATTGCGCCCGCCTGTGGAATGGCGACAAACTTTTACCCTTAAAAATCTCCATAGATGATATTAAAAAAATTCTACAGGTTTTATGTTTTGAGTTACAGAGGAGGTCTAGGGCTAGAATTATTGCTCTCGCTCTACCGATTGTGGCGATACCTCACGTGTGGTTTGAATACCGTGTCCATATGTGGACGCTACTCACGTATGCGTTTGCTTCTGCCCGCAAACTCGGTGGAACGGGGCGTGTCTAAAAAAAAAAATTTTTCTTTTCTTATTTATTTTACCTTTTATTTTTTAATTTTATACTGTTTAAAAAAAAAAATGTGTCACTTTTATTCCTATTACAACAAATGTAAACATCCCTCTAATAGAAAAAAGCATTACAGGACCTCTTAAATATGAGATCTGGGGTCAAAAAGACCTCTGATCTCATATTTACACTAAAATGTAAAAAAAAAAAAAAAAAACTGAACATCTTTATTCTCTTTCTCCCTCTTCTTCCCTACTCTTCACACTTTTAACCTCATGTATTAGTGCTCACAGTTCTGACTCTTTTACAACGAGCCCAAGGACCGTATACCCTGAAGTCTCTCAAATATCAATCTGATAATGTTCAAGGTTATGCTTGTCATTACTTCACTGACAAGCCGGATAGCCTAGCTTACTCAGACGCTTTTCAGGCATTTTAGCGCTAAAAATAGCACCAGTAAAGCGCCTCTTAAGCCTCCCCAGTGTGAAAGCCCGAGTGCTTTCACACTGGGGTGGTGCACTTGCAGGACGCAAGCAGTGTCTTTGGGGTGACGTGGGGCAGGAGCAGTGTTTACACCGCTCCTAAACCGCCCCTGCCATTGAGATCAATGGGCAGCGCTGCTAAAGCGCTTTGGCAGCTTCGCTTTTAACCCCTTGTTCTTTTTTTTTTTTTTTTTTTTTTTTTTTCTTTTTTTTTTTTTGTCACATTCAGTCGACCATATAGAGAGGCGTAAAATCAACTTTGCAGTTCATTTATCTTCCGGCCCACTCTCCTTTGTCTCATCATCGTGACTATTGCCATATAAAAAAGAAGATCATAACAAAAACAGGCCCCTTGAGATCCCCTATGTAATTCCTCCCCTCTCTTACATCTATCGTCTGCAGAGGTCCCCTAGAAAACCACTTCTATCCAGTAACCCTCTTCTCTATTTAACCCTCCCCCCCTCCCCACTCCTCCCTCCCTCCCCCCCCCCCTATCTCTCCAAGGTCTAATTTTCTCTGGTCACATTCTATGAGCCAGGTTTTAAATCTTGTATACTACACCAGTTTTTTTTAAATTTCACCCAACATTCCCACACCCCTGAGCTCGCATTTCTAGTTTCCTCTTCCAGGGCTATCCTAGTTTCCAGGTGGAAAGTTTCTTCTACAGCGTCTATCCATTCCCAAATCTCAGGGCTCTCCTTACTCTGCCAGTTTTTTGGGATAGTTCGCTTTGCAGCATTCAGGAGGTGGGGGATCAGAGTTTGCTTGTACTTTTTAACATCTCCAGCTCCCCCATGGAACAGTACCTCCCATGGGTCTCCTGGGACTTCTATTCCTGTTATTTCCTTGACCAGGTCAAGTACCCTACTCCAGAAATATTTTATTTTAGGGCAGGTCCACCAGAGGTGCGCCATCGTTCCGATCTCCTTACAACCCCGCCAACATAAAGCCGAGTTATTTTGGAATTTGCTTGTTATCTCTGGAGTAAGGTAACTTCTACTAGTAAGCTTATAGTTCATTTCTGCTGTCCGTACATCTGCTGCTGAGTTACAGATCATTTTAAGAATTCTTTTAATTGTATTTTCCCCTTTCTTTGTGCCAAATTCCCTCTCCCATTTACTTATAAATGGGGGTATCTCCAGACGGTCCACCCTCATCAAAGCTTTGTAGATTTTTGAGACAATATTTCTCGCATCTTCCGTGTCGCATAGCCTTTCAAAGTCCGTCAAATTATCCCCTCCCCTTATCGGGGCGGGGAGTTTATCTACGAAGTGTCCCAACTGGAGGTACCTCCACTCATCCAACCTACGTGTCTCCCTCCCATTCCTAATTTCTTGTAGTGACAAAATTTTACCCTCCTTTATAATGTGTCTTAATTGTGTCTTTCCCCATACTGCTTCTTTCCCCCCCATGGTTTCTAGGCCTGGTGTAAAAAAATTGTTATCTATCAGTGCTAATAATGGTGAGTTATATTCCCCATTTAAATTCTTATATACCCTGTCCCATATTTTAAGTGCGTTGCGTGTTATTATGTGTGTGTTTTCCCCTAATATTCTAGCATGAGGGGGGTTCCATATCAAACTTCCTAGTGCTACTTTACTAAGGTGTACTTCTATTTTTACCCAGCGTTTTTCGTTCGTTCTCTTAGCCCATTCTACTAGTCTGGCCAACACTGCCGCCTTGTAATAGTTCTGAACATCTGGTACAGCCAAACCACCATGTATTTTCTTTTGTTTTAAGATCCTGAAAGAAACTCTTGGTTTTTTATTTTTCCAAATGAAGCTCATTATTATATTTTTTAATTTTCTTAAGTAATATAGGGGTAGTGGTAACGGTAACATCTGGAATAGGAATGTGATCTTGGGAAGTAACATCATTTTAAAGGCATTAATACGCCCTATCCATGAGATGGCTTTTTTTGCATAGTTTTTACACTCAGCTCTAATTGTATCCAAAAGGGGTATATAGTTTATTGTAAATAATTTTTTAGTTGAGTTAGCTAGCTTAATACCCAGGTACTTCAATTCTTTAGTCCATCTAAAACTGTAGCTTTTTTTTAATATACTAATTTCTTTTTCCTTTAAATTTATGTTTAGTATTTCTGATTTTGCCATATTTATTTGAAAATTAGACAGTTCCCCATACTCTTTTAAGGCTTTAACTAACTTGGGCATTGTAGTTTCAGGTTCCGATACATAGATTAGTACGTCGTCGGCATAAGCTGCGACTTTATGTTCGTCTTCGCCTATCTTGATACCCCTAATACCCGGGTCCGTGCGAATCGCCGCCAAGAGGGGCTCCATAGTAAGCACGAATAACAGCGGGGACAAGGGGCACCCCTGTCTTGTACCATTCCCCATCTCAAATGGCTGGGACATGCATCCATTCACCCCCACCATTACCGTCGGGTGGTGGTACAAGTTTTTAATCCTCTGATACATTTGGGGACCCAGACCCATGAACTCCAGGGTCTGGAACATGAACCCCCAGTCTACCCTGTCGAAGGCCTTTTCGGCGTCAACCGACAGCAGTAGTCCTGGGGGTTCGCCCTCCTTTACTTTTTGTAGCAGGAGTAATGTCCTGACCCCATTGTCCTTCCCTTCCCTCCCGGCAACGAAGCCCACCTGATCCGGGCTGACCAGGGCATTCAATGATCCCTTTAACCTCTCGGCCAATATTTTAGCGTAAATTTTTGTATCGATATTGAGAAGCGAGATAGGGCGATAACTTGAGCAGAGTGTTTTTTCCCTTCCCTCCTTCAGGATAACCGTAATCGAGGCTTTTAAGGCCTCCTGGCTCATGTCATATTCCCCTCCTAACCCATTAAAGTACTGGCACATCCTGGGAATCAATATTTCTTTAAATTTCCTGTAATAGGATAATGTAAAACCATCCGGGCCAGGGCTTTTCCCGGATGCCATACCTGCTATTACTTTCCTTATTTCCTCTTCGGTGATTGGGGCTTCCATGTACTCTCTATCATTTTCTGGGATTTTAGGTAATCCTACCTTCTCTAGGTAGTTTTTTATTCTCTCCCTCTTGTTTTTAATCGAGGTGTCCTGTTTGTGTACTGCATATAGTTCTTGATAATAATTTTTGAAAACCTCCGCCACTTCTTTGGAAGAATACTTGATTTGTCCCTCTTTGGTCTGAATTCTTTCTATAAAATTTCTCGCTTTCCTTTTCTGCACTATGTTCGCTAGAAGCTTTCCCGGCTTATTGGCCCAGCGATACCTGTCACCCATTATCTTTCCGCACTTTACTCTTACTTCTTGTTCCATTAGAGTTTTTAGCTCCGCTCTTTTAATGACTAAGTGTTTATATAGTGCAGAAGTGGATTGTCCTATTTGAGCCTTATGTTTCTGTTCTAGTATGGCCAGTTCCTCTCTTAGTTTTTGGGTTTTCTCTACTCTCTCTTTCTTCTTTCTTGCCCCTATCTCGATTAATACGCCCCTTATATAAGCTTTATGGGCCTGCCACAATGTGGACCCCGATACTTCTCCCGTGTCGTTACGCACAAAGTAGTCCCTTAGCTCTTTACTAATTCTATTGAACCCATCGTCCTCGCAGATCAGGTCTTCATTTAAGCGCCATTGCCCCAGAGGTCTACTTTTTTCACCTATTTTTATTTCAATAGTCAGTGGTGCGTGGTCTGAGTATGTTATATTGCCTATCCAGGAATCTACCATCCTTTCTATTTCTCTATGGTCTATCAATCCATAATCGATCCGGGAGTACGACTCGTGCACAGGCGAGTAGAACGTGTAGTCTCTTCCCCTTGGATGTTGCACTCTCCATATATCCAC
Organism: Lithobates clamitans; assembly: GCA_037952925.1. Classification (NCBI taxonomy): domain Eukaryota; kingdom Metazoa; phylum Chordata; class Amphibia; order Anura; family Ranidae; genus Lithobates; species Lithobates clamitans. The sequence goes on along the minus strand of JBBGZY010001451.1, from coordinate 2,719,692 downwards.
CAGCTGTAGGCTGGTGATCTTTTGTTTAATCTTACTTACTTGTACACTGTTCCGCGCCTGTGTCCGAGCCGTACTGTCCATTCGCGGGTCCATGCAAAAGTTAAAGTCTCCCATTAATATCAAATGCCCTTGTCTAAACTTTATTAATTTCTCTAGAGTTTTTGCTACATATTCTATCGGATTCTTATTAGGCGCGTAGATGTTAGCCAATGTATATTCTTTTTCATATAGTCTACCTCTTAGGAATATATATCTACCTTCTGTATCAGCTAATCTCTCTTCTAACACAAACCTGGTATTTTTTGCAAATCCGATGGCCACCCCTCTTGATCTACTTGAGATAGTATCTCCTTGGTACCAGACCGGGTATTCACTTGAGAATAATCTCAATCTAGATTGATGTGAGATATGTGTTTCCTGGATGAACACCACCTCTGGTCCAAGTAGTCTGAGCTCATTGAAGATACTTCTTCTTTTGTTGGCCATATTTAGACCCTTGACGTTATACGTTATACATTTTATTGTATTTGGTGTCATTTCACTACATCCAGTTCACCCCATTCTATCTTAGACCTTGGAGAGATACCCAAATCCCCCCCCCTTTCGCCCCGTCCCTTCCCCTCCCCCCAATCCACCCCCCCTTCCCCCATTCTGGTCATCTCTAGACCCTCAAGCCAAAGTGGATCGCGTATATCGTGATCCTTCCTTTGGTGTCCAACTCCTAAGGTGGAGCTGTCAGCGTGCCCGCTTCTCGGTCATCGCTGTCTCGGCGGCGGGGTGTTATAGTCAGCTCCTTTTACAATCTAAGATTGCTCCTTCTTTTGTAATTAATTTTCCCCGCTCCGCCCCCACCCTCCGGCCCCCCCCCCTCCACTCACACCACCCCTATCCCCAGCTCCATCCAGCTTTCGATGGACCAATTTAGCGTCTCGGGCACCCGCAAACCCAATCTCCCACAGAAATCTTCCAACTCATCAGGAAATCTTAGCCTAGCTGTTCTACCCTCTTTACTACCAATTAGGCAGGCCGGGAAGCCCCATGAGTATTTTATATTCTAGGTTATCATTTGCTCCAAAAGGGGTTTCAACAGACGTCTTCTCAATAGTGTGTCCTTGGCCAAATCTGCAAAAACTAGAATATTAGCATCTTCATATTGGAGTGGGGTTTGCCCCCTCAATTTTCTCCATAATTTCTCTTTATCTGTGTAGAATCTAAATCTGACAATTATGTCCCGGCTTCTTTCTGTTCGGGTATTGTCTAGTCTGCCTATTCGATGCACCCGTTCTAATTTAGGGAAGTCCTCTCCTCTCAACTCCAAAAGTGGGGAGAAGATGTCCTCCACTGTTTTCTTCAGATCCTCCCCTCTTTTTTCCGGCACTCCTCGGATTCTTAGGTTCTGTCTGCGGCTTCTGTTTTCCTGGTCCTCAATTCTATAACAGATTTTTATCTGATTTTGTTGCGTTGTTTTAATTTGATTTTTTAAATCCAAGATCTCGCGCTCCTGTTGGTCCATTGTATCTTCTGCTTTCTCCACTCTGGCCAGCAGGTTTCCAAGATCTATCCTCAGGTTACTAATTTCAGTTTTAATCAGTTCTTCTAGTGCTTTAAACATCTCTGCCATTTCTTTTTTTGAGGGGGGTTCTAATTCCTGTCGAAGTTCCGTCATTCTAGATGACTCTTGTGGGTTTTCAACTAATGATGACTCTCTAGATTGATCGGGTGTCTGGTCCCTTTTTTCAGTCTGGCCTTTCTTCTTCTTGTCTAACGCAGAAGACAATTGAGCTTCTTGGTGAACGCCCCCCGGGCTCCCCCCGGTGGCTAAGTATTGTTTAATTGAGTTCCCGCTTATACTACCGGAAATATTGTCCTTTGGTGTCTTCGGTGGGGCACCTTTTCCTGCTTTGGTTGTATTTCTGCTCATTGTTTCTCTCAGGGAGATCTATAGAATAGATTTAAAGCCCTTGGACTGTCACTGGGGCAAATCTTCAATGATCCTTTATTAGGACGACACGGTATCCCTTTAAGCAAGCAAGCACGTCTTGGGATTTATCCAGGAGGTTATCTTGGCTCCACCGACCAATATCCGAATAAGTTACCCATATACCGGGGGGCGAACCCCTAATTCGTGGGTGCTTACTCCCGTTTGAGTTAACCCTCCTGTATGATCCTGGGGAAACCGCTACATAATTATCTGTATTTGATCTAAAGTTATCCAAGGTAAATATGCCGTGTACAAGGGTGTCTCCGTCACCGATGGTGTCACCCTATTACATATACATGAAACACAATATGGATCATTGTTGTTATGCCTTCAGTTTACCCCCGAGTATAGACTGCCCGCAGAACCAGCTAGAGTTACAGTGAACTCATACGGTGTCCAGACAACTCAATTTCACTATGGTATATGGAAACTGGGATATGCGTATGCGCATATGCGTCAGGTGTGGGTGTCAATTTGCAAACTTTCAATAGTAGCTGAATAGACCTCAAATTCCAATAAATTGAAAAGCAAGTGACCCTTTTTGTGCTATTTAGGTGCTTTCATACCTTAAAATTCCGCTCTTGGTAAATTTCATACTTTTCCAAGCAGTGTTTTCTTACCTCAGGGTTTCAAAGAAAGGCGTATCTCTTACCAATTTACCACCTTCTGTGTGACCTAGTTTGGATGGAGGCGTCCCTGCTGCTTGCTGCTTTACTTTCCTTTGTTACACAATAGGCCTGTGGGATGCTCGGAGAGGTGGGTGAGCGGAGCGGGTCAACCGGATCCTCCCCCTCCCGCCGTCACCATCGGGCTCAGAGGGAGAAACAAAGGGACAGAAGGGGGTTCGCCAGCGTCTTCCGGGTATAGCACCGCCGGCTCCTTGTCAGCGCCGTGCCGCCGCTACCCGGCTCACTCTTCCGATACCGGGCATCAGCTTCTTCGCTGTTCCCGTCCTCGTGGCAGCTCCTCCAGCTGACGCGGCCGCCGAGACGCCGATTCACTGACACACAGACAGCTCCTCCCCTCCCAGCTGACGCCTCACGTCATCTCCCCGAAGACCTGCTTTCTAACGATGCTTTTAACCCCTTGTTAACCCCTACTTTGGGGTTAAAAGCACCCGCTCCCACCCGCACAGCCATGGTAAAGCGGCGCATTACCGCTAACGGGGCTGTGCTACCAATGTGAAGGGGGTCTCAATCTCAACACTGCACACCTGCAAAATAGAATTGAAAGTGGGGACAACAGGGACCTCTCCAATTGGGTCCTACCCCTTTTCGGAGATTTTAGGACTATTACTGTACCAGAGGGAAATGAACACAGATATCACACAGATAGCACAAAAAAAAAAAAAAAAAAAAAAACACAGTGGTGATCAAATACCACCAAAAGAAAGCTCTATTTGTGGGGGAAAAAAATTACATAAATTTCATTTGGGTACAGCGTTACATGACCACGCAATTGTCATTTAAAAAAATGGCCTGGTCATGAAGGGGGTAAATCTTTCAGAGGTCAAGTGGTTAAGAATCAGTCAGGCCGAGCATTCATTTTCTAGTCTGAACTAGGCATCTGATAGTTTGTAGCAGCCACTTTACAAATATCAGTTGTCTTGTAATCAAGCAAAATGCTAGTTGATCTGCAACAATAACTTTGTACACTAGGTGGTGTCAAGAGGTCGAAGAATTATAGTAAACCTGTATCAAGAGAGTGGCGGCTGACACTTCTACTTTCCAAAAACAGGTCCACACTGCTTTGCTTCCCCTGCAAGCCAAAAACCCCTTTGGGTCCCACTTTGTGCTGGGTTGGGTCCCTCTTGTGCCATGTCAGGTCTCCTTTGTCTCCTCTTCTCCTGACATGCCATGTTTCTGATTCTTCTGATGACAGTCTGTTATTCTGTTTACAGTGATGTGCTGGTCAATATGTCTTCATGACAGATGCATATCTGTCATCTGGTCTCAGTATGGTGTACCTATCTTATTGTTCTGTGTACTCTGTTCACTGGTACCCCCTTGTGACATGACAGGTCTTTATTGTGCTATGACAGGTCCTGCTGTGAGCAGAGTACAGTGACTTTCAGTCACAGGTCTCCACTCTGCTCCTCCAGTGCTCACTGGTGTGCCGGGCAGGGGAGGGGGTGGGATCGGCTGGCTCCGGTTCTCAGATGCACACTGAAAGGCGGAACCAGCAGTAAGCAAGCAGTGGGGTGGATCCCAAAAATATTGTCCATCAGCTGAGAGCAGACAATAGCCCTGCTATAAGCTCACTCTGAGTCACAGGAGAACAAAATTAAAGCGGGAGTAAACCCAGTTTCAAAAAAACACTTACATTCCCGGCATGCCAGAAATGTTAACTTTCACATTGGTTGTGCTCTCAACCAAACTTTCAAACCATCCAATGGCTGGTGTCATAACTGATCACATGACAGCTTCCTTGACTGAAAACGATAGGAGGGTTTACTTCCACTTTAAGTGCAATCCTGTGACTCATGTACAGCCAAAGAAGCTTTGGTCATACTTCTCATTTAGGGGTGGCTCATTGGCTTGCAGGATGCAATGGAACCACTCTTTCATGTGTGCTCAGAGAATACATACAACAGCCCAGAGGAATACAAACAATGAAGTCATGAAGGGGCGTGCATGTGCTCCTTCAGGGTGCACTGGCCGGTGGAAAGCACTGAATTTCTGGCAGGATCAATAAAAAAATTTTTTGCACCTAATGCACAGATATATTTACCAGACCAAAAGGTTCTGATTAAAAGAAGTTGATTATTATGATTTACCTACACTGTAAGGATGATCTTGTATTGTCTCCCATAATGTGTTACACATCTTTTTGTCTTTCCGATGTTTGCCATGAGTGTTTCCCCTTTGTGGCATCATAACTGAATGCGGCATAGCAAGTTATTTAAGGACATGACAGGTCCTCATTGTGCAATCAGTTTTGCATGTGATCCTGATGTGCCAATGTTTTTAGTCACCCTGTTGGACTTTTTGCATTAGGCAGTCCAGTGACCCACAATGACCAATCAATGAAAAAGTGAATGCTGGTTGCTATAGGACAATTCACCACTAAAGAGAAAGCCTTTCCAGGTGAGCAAATTAGCCATACATCTACAGCATAGCCAGGGTTTAGGTGAATGTGCTAGCACAGCTTGTCTGCAGATAAACAATCAAAAGAAATCCGGAGTTTGCTGCAACACTTCACCTTTATTGATCCTTCATGCAAAAGACATTACAGACAGTGCAGAGTACAGTAAAAGTTGATGTGTTTCACGCTGTGGCTAGCTCTTACTCATAATCTTATGAGTATTTGCCATGAGCTAGCCACAGCATAAAACGTGTCAACTTTTCTGTACCCGACACTGTCTGTAATGTGTTTTGCGTGAAGGATCAATAATGGCGAAGTGTTGGAGCGTATTCTGGATTTCTTTTTGTTTGTGCTGGTTGCTATAGGTTACCCTTGGCTCTTCCTTATTGAATAAGTCTGCTTTTTGTATCGGATATCCTCTCCATCTTCTTGGTCACCTAATGAAGACATATATAGAAATTAAAGGATGCATTTTTCTTGAGCTTTTCTTGCGCTAAAGGTGTTTTTTCTGGCGTCTTACATGAGCTGGAAATGCTCAGGTGTGAATGCAGCCTTATAGAGAAATGAGACTTGGGATTGAAGGAATGAAAAGTGAGAGATAATGAGAAGTCCTGAATGGAGGAGTGAAGAAAAGAAAGAAATAATAGGGAAAAATAGAGGGTGATGGATCTTATGAGAAATGTCAGAGAGTGAGAAGAGGACCTCCAATTGTAGATACGTAGGGAGAGCCCAGAGATGCACTATATTGTCAAAAGTATTGGGACACCTGTTTTTACAAGCACATGATTTTTTTTTTTTTCAAATATAATTTTATTTGTTTTTTAGAACTCAGGGGAAGGCAAGTTCAATTACATCAACATGGAGTGGTTGTAAACAATTCCACACAGATAATGTACATTATTCCCAGCAATTGGGTCAATGAATTACAATAGCTACGTTTCATTCTGATATATAATAAAGGTACATCTATGACAAGAAAAAACGCCATTTACATTTTGTTAGAGGTAACATTGTAAAGTTTTAACAGATAGAGGCCTGGACTGCCTAATCCCATATGTTTATTTATATGTTCTAAAGAACAAGAACAAGAGAAAAAATTAAAATAAAAAAAGGGAAAGAAGAGCTCTAAAAAGAAAAAGGAAAATAAAAAGGTGAGTAGGAAAGAATGAGTATGGAAGGGGTCACAAAGAAGAGAGGGGGGAGGGGAGAGGAAAAGGGGTTGGAAAAAGAGGGGAGGGGTGGTCACCCGATGGACGAGCAATTGCCACAAACTACTCAAGCCATCAAAAAACCTTTGCCAAAGATCCATTTAGGAGCCGAGCAGAGACACCCCCTCGTCAGACAAAACAAACATATTCCATAGTCTCCAGGTTTTAGCATGTTTCTCTTGTTTGTTTTGTGCTGTAAGGATCAAGTCCTCTAATTTGTTTATATCCTCTACTTTGCGCAACCAGGTCTCAATACAGAGAGGAGTGTGCTTCTTCCAAAATGCATGACTTAGCGACATTCAACAGATCCCAGCAAAATTGATTTTTGGTAGTGTTTTGCTGGGATCGTGGTATCATGGAGTTGAAAGAAAGCAGGATCGTCAGGGATTGTATAGTCTGTAAATTTTTGAGTTATGTTCTGGACAGTCGTCCAAAAGTGTTTCAGCTGGGGGGCACTGGGGGCAAGACCCAAAAATGTGGAGGAGTGTTCCCCTGTCCGTCTGGCATCTCCAACATCTATCCGAAGTAGTCAGGTAGAATTTCTGCAATCGCTGAGGTGTATAATACCACCTAGTCAAGATTTTATAATTGGTCCTGTATCTTCATACAGATTGATGACTTTAACCACTTGCCGACCATCCGCCGCAGTTGTACTGCGGCAGAAAGGCACGACTGGGCGAAACAACGGTATGTAACGTCGCTTCGCCCTGTGCCCCCTGCTCGCCCATGAAGCCAATGCAAGTGCCTGGCGATCGCGATCGCTCCGGGCACACTGAGAACCGGGATCTGTGTGTAAACATACAGATACAGACGATTTGTCAGAGTATGAACAGCGATCTGTCATCTCCCCTGCACATGCCCTCTTCAGTTAGAACACACACACACACATTAACCCCTTGATTGCCCCCAGTGGTTAACCCCTTCACTGCCAGTGACAATTTTACAGTAATCAATGCATTTTCATAACACTGATCGCTGTAAAAATGCCAATGGTCCCAAAAATGTGTCAAAATTGTCCGACGTGTCCGCCATAATGTCGCAGTCCTGATAAAAATCGCAGATCGCCGCAATTACTAGTAAAAAAAAAATTAAATAATAAAATAATAAAAATGCCAACTATGCCCTATTTTGTAGACGCAATAACTTTTGCGCAAACCAATCAATATACGCTTACTGCGATTTTTTATAACAAAAATATGTAGAAGAATACATACATAAAAAAATATTGCGTTTTTTTTCAAAATTGTCACTCTTTTTTTGTTTATAGTGCAAAAAAAAAACAAAAAACGCAGGTGATCAAATACCACCAAAAGAAAGCTCTATTTGTGGGAAAAAAAAGTACGTCAATTTTGTTTGGGTGCAATGTCGCATGACCGCGCAATTGTCAGTTAAAGCGACGCAATGCCGAATTGCAAAAAGTGCTCTGGTCAGGAAGGGGGTAAAATCTTCCGGGGCTGAAGCGGTTAATGAAAATCTGAGAATATTTTGTCTTTGGGGTGCCGTAAAAGGTCTCTTTAAATCTGCTTCCCATTTTTGTAAAAAAGTCTTCCCACATTTATTGCCAGATTCATAACTGATCTTACGGGCAATGCTGCAGTGCCACTTGGCTCTATAATGTAATAAGTCCACTGTTTGTTGACGAAGGGACAAAAGTTCACTTTCCAGTGAGGACATAAAAGTGTTCGTTTGTGCTGGGACTCTGCGATATGTATTTTATCAAGGAGCATTGTCAGTTGTTTTTCCCTTTCCTTTTTTATTTGTGCACCATGCTTAATCAGTATTCCTTGTATTACTGTCCTGTGTGCTTCCCATAGGATACCCGGGTCGCAGTCACATTGGTCATTTGTATGGAAGTAATGTCTCAGTTCAGTGGTAACATCTGTCAAAACCTCCCGAGTCTGTAGAAGACTTTCATTTACCCTCTAGAAGCGAGTTCTGAAGGTTGGTACCGACAAAAGGGTGTACTGTATATTGATAAGAGCATGGTCAGACCACGCAATATTCCCATTGGTGGAGGCACTCACTGCATGTAATTGACCGTGGGGGGTGAAGAAGTAATCTATCCTTGAGTGCACCTTATGTAGGGAGGAATAAAAGGTGAAGTCTCTTTCCCCTGAATATTGCAATCTCCAGACATCTATCACTTGAGCCCTTTGAAGAGATTGTGATATCCGTCTATGTATGCCATAACGAACAGAGGATATACCCGACAAGGTGTCAGCAAGCACATGAACTTTAATGGCATCCCAGTCTTAGTCCGTAGGGTTCAATATTGAGTTGGCCCACCCTTTGCAGCTATAACAGCTTCAACTCTTCTGGGAAGGCTGTCCACAAGGTTTAGGAGGGTGTCTATGGGAAGGTTTGACCATTCTTCTAGAAGCGCATTTGTGAGGTCAGGCACTGATGTTGAATGAGAAGGCCTGGCTCACAGTCTTCACTCTAATTTATCCCAAAGGTGTTCTATCGGGCAGTGTTGCCAACCCCCCGAAGTGAAATTTACTGGTAGAATGGCAAAATTTACAAACAACACCAATTTTATTACTGACACAAATCATTAACTTTACTGAGCCAAATTATTTACTGGCACTACAAAAAAGTACCTAAAATGACCGTTTTCAGTGGTAAACAGTCAAATATCAATATTTTAACTATAAGCATATATCTAGTGCTATTAGCAATGTGTTTAAGTTAAAAGTCAAAAACCATATTTCTCCATTTACATGAAGGTCAGGTTACTATGACCCAGCCAGCACAGAGTTCCCCCTTACATCAGAGTCTACAGGACTACCCTTATGCCGCGTACACACGGTCGGACTTTGCAGCTACAAAAGTCGGACAGCCTGTCCGACATACTTCCGGCGTACCTTCGGCGGACTTGGGGCAGACTTTCTTACGAACGGACTTGCCCACACACGACCACACAAAAGTACGCCAGCTTAGTACGCTGTGACGTACACCAAGTCCGACGAGACTATAAAACGGAAGTTCAATAGCCCGTACGACACCCTTTGGGCTCCTTCTGCTAATCTCGTGTTTATCTCGTGTTAGTAGAAGTTTGGTGAGAGACGATTCGCGCTTGTGAGACTCGTATTTTTCAGTTCGTTTTAACTGTTGTTCAGTCTGTGCTTGTGAGGTTTGTATCTGCTTTTCAGTGCGTTTGGTCAGTTGGCATTGAGAAATCTTTGTTTTATTGGCCGCTCGTTCCTGATTTTCAGGTCGTTCTTCACAGGCCTTGCTGTTCTTCAGTGCGTTCTGTTTAGTGCGTTCTGACCAGCCGACCGTTTTGAAGCCATGTTACCTGTACGTACTCGTCGTAGAGCTCGTGCATTGTATGTGCTTGGTGCTGTAGTTTATTCTTCAGCCCAAGACCAGTCCATGAACAGGGCGAGGAGGAGTTCATGGACCAAGAATTGGTTGCTTCAGCGTGACCAGTTCTGTCACATGCCTTTGCTCCGTGAGATCCGTGAGAATAATCCTGAGGATTTCAGGAACTTTCTCCGGATGACGGACCCCGTTTTTGATCGTTTGGTGGCTTTGCTGACCCCCTATATCAGCAGGCAGGATACCTGCATGAGGCAAGCCATCACTCCGGAGCAGAGGCTGGTCGCTACCTTGCGGTATTTGGCCACAGGGAGAAGCCTGCAGGACCTTAAGTTCTCGACAGGCATCTCCCCCCAGGCTCTGGGGATCATTATCCCAGAGACCTGTTCTGCCATCATACAGGTCCTGCAGAAGGACTATATTAAGGTAAGCTATTTTTATTTTATTAGCATCACATGTTCTTTTATGTAATCTTTGATAATGTAATGTATTTCTTGCTTCAAACACTACTTCCCATCATTGCAATATAGTGTGAATGTCCCCTTTTTATCCTCACACATGCTGGGATTTTTTCCTGTTATTTTTTGTCATGCATGTATAGTTTCCTTCAATAACCTTCCCAGCATGAAGTGATGGGAACATATCCACCTAGTCTACTCATTTTGAATGTATTTTGTTGGAGTGTATTTAGTGTGCTTATAATTAGCAATTAGCTAGATTTCACAACCCCCCCCCCACCTGAACTCACTCCAAATAGTGTGCTGCTAATTAGCAATTAGCTAGATTTCACAACCCCCCCCCCCACCTGAACTCACTCCAAATAGTGTGCTGCTAATTAGCAATTAGCTAGATTTCACAACCCCCCCCCCACCTGAACTCACTCCAAATAGTGTGCTGCTAATTAGCAATTAGCTAGATTTCACAACCCCCCCACCCCCACCCTCGTTAAAATTTGCTTGAATGTTCTGTGGTGTTGATTTGTCTAAAGCAAATCTATGTTGCACTTTGCAAAATGCATGTGCACTCTACAAGTGCATTTGTTCCAGTGCTTTAGTAAATGAGCAGAAGCTCTGCTGATTTACATCATCAAATCATATGCAAGCCTCAAAGTGTTTTCATTAATTGCCCTTGCATGTGATTGTGTACTCTTTGCAACATGAATGCCTTTTGACATTACCTCATTTACTGTAAGCTGGTTAGCAACTGCACCTGCAGAGTGCGACAACTGCAGTCTTGTAGCCTTTGTTATCCCTAAATTCCTGCGTGTTGTTAAAGTAATTTTTTTTAGGGATTTCACAACCCCCTAAAATGTAATCAATGTTCTATCAGAGGGGGTGAGCAATCTGATAAGTGTGCCTTTTTCCATATTAGTTATTCCAGAAGAATTAAATTAGTGAATGTTATACTGATGCTGGGGAATAATGTTTTTAATTGTCTAATTTTCTTGCAATGTTAGCTTCCAAATTAATTGATTTTGGTTTTCTTGTTTGATTCCCCAGTTTCCTTCAACGCCACAGGAATGGCAGACTGTGGCATCCCATTTTGCCAGCCGTTGGGACTTTCCCAATTGTGGAGGGGCTATAGATGGGAAACATGTCCACATTGTGCCACCACCCCATTCGGGGTCATATTATTTTAATTATAAGGGGTTCCACAGTATTGTTTTAATGGCGGTGGTGTCGGCACACTATGATTTTTTATATGTGGACGTGGGGAAGAATGGCCGGATGTCGGATGGAGGAGTATTTGCCCAGACGGAGTTCTGCCAGCGTCTCCAGAGTGGTGGCCTGGGATTGCCACCTGATGAGGATAACGTGGAAGGACTCCCCTTTGTCTTCATTGCCGATGAAGCCTTCGCTCTGAGCAAGCACCTCATGAGGCCATTCCCCCAAAGAACCCTCACCCCGGAGAGGAGGGTTTTTAATTACCGGCTGGCCAGAGCTAGAAGAGTGGTTGAGAATGCGTTTGGAATTCTGGCCAGCCGGTTCCGCCTGTTTCAAACAGCCATTAATTTGGCGGAATACAAACTTAATTTTATAATTTTATCATGCTGCATTCTGCACAACTTTTTAAATAAGCATTCTGCCAATTATATAGGCACAGTTGGGCCTGAGGCCGGACAAATAGAAGCCAACCTTACAGGCCTGGATACTGTCCGTACTGGCTTGGCCCCCCAAAGTTCCCGTCAGGTTAGACAGCAATATGTTGATTATTTTATGGGTAGGGGGGCCATTGCAATGGGCCAGGATATATAATTTTTGGACAATAAAAAAAATATTGCTGAAATCTGGCATTATATTTATTGCTTGCCTTTCTTTTGGGCTGTCTCCTAGGTTATGGTCGAGCAGTTGTAGTGCCAACTGTATTAGAATTTTAAAAATGTCTAAATAAGCTCCATTGCCACTGTAAACAACTTTTTGACAATTATAACCAAACTGATACTGAGCCTTGAAATAACAAACCACACATTTGTTAAAATCCTATAAAAGGAGATGTTTTTATTAATGGTTGGTATGCATTCAGTTCTGCATTTAGTATAAAATGTTCATAGACAAAAATATAATGGTATCTTTAATGATGTAGCAAAATATAATTATATTTAAATATTTCTACCTAATCCACAAAAAAATATTTTGGGCTTTTGGATTTTCAAAAACAGGCTTTGTTTTTGGAAAATAAAGTTTTGTTTTTTTTTAAAAGCAAGTTTTTTTTTTTTTTTTTTTTTTGTTTTTTAAAATCAATTTTTTTATTTTTTTTTGTTTTTTAACATTAATTTTTTTAATTTTTTTGGTGTTTTAAAATCAATTTTTTTACTTTTTTTGGTTTTTTAACATTAATTATTTATTCGATTTTTTGGTGTTTTAAAATCAATTTTTTATTTTTTTTTGTTTTTTAACATTAATTTTTTTAATTTTTTTGGTGTTTTAAAATCAATTTTTTTACTTTTTTTGGTTTTTTAACATTAATTATTTATTCGATTTTTTGGTGTTTTAAAATCAATTTTTTATTTTTTTTTGTTTTTTAACATTAATTTTTTTAATTTTTTTGGTGTTTTAAAATCAATTTTTTTACTTTTTTTGGTTTTTTAACATTAATTATTTATTCGATTTTTTGGTGTTTTAAAATCAATTTTTTATTTTTTTTTGGTTTTTTTAAATCAATTTTTTTTTTTTTTGGGTTTTTTAAAATCACTTTTTTTTTTTTTTTTTGGGTTTTTTAAAATCACTTTTTTTTTTTTTTTTTTGGGTTCTTTAAAATCACTTTTTTTTTTTTTTTTTTGGGTTTTTTAAAATCACTTTTTTTTTTTTTTTTTTTGGGTTTTTTAAAATCACTTTTTTTTTTTTTTTGGTGTTTTTTAGAAAATCAATTTTTATTTTTTTGTGGATTTTTGACAGCCCTCCTTTTTGACATTAGGTTAAACAGCCATTTATGTTATGCCAAAAAAAGAAAGAGAAGGCCCAGAATGGGGTCAGCAAAACAGGAAATGAAGGACATGATTGATGTTTTGGGGTTTAAAAAAGGGCATTTAGATTCGACCCAAAACATCAATCATGTCCTTCATTTCCTGCTGCATACGATCCAGCCTATTACGCATTTGATCCATGTCTTGATTCCAGGCCATTATTTGACCAATTAGACGTTGGGCACTTTCCGAGGTGAAATAGTCACTTCTTGTTGTTCCTAAAGTGGAATGAAACCAAAAAATGTCTTTAGAAATATGCACACATACATAGTTTACCTTACCAGAAATAAAGCTGTTGTCTCAGACACTGACCTGGTGGGGTGGCCATGTAGCCTAATTCCTCCACATCCTCGGGGGTGTCACTGTTGCTTGAATGAAGCACAACCAGATCCCCTAAAATAGAGTAGACAAATTCAATTAAACAAAAGGCAGCCATGCATAGATTAACGTAAGCTGGTGTGTCAGACACTCACCTGGTGGGGTGCCCATGTCGCCCACCTCTCCTTCCTCCACATCCTCAATGGGACTTGGGCTGATTGCCCAATCCTGTTTTGCTTGGGGTGGACTGTGTTCTTGTGGTTGGCTGAGTGATTTTTCCCCTATGTGAAACAAAAAATTAGTAATCTAATTAGCACACAGATATTTTAGGACATAATAATTTTCCCACATTTGTAGTGAAGTGGTTTGTGTAGAGTTCCTATTTTAGTTCAATATTTAAAATTATAAAGACATACCGGATAGATAGATATCAATATCTCAAAATATAGTTAATAATCTTTTGATCTCTCTCTATATCTGTAACAAAATCTCTAAATATCCACTTGCCGACCGCCTAACGCAGATATACTGCGGCAGAGCGGCACGGGCAGGCAAAATCACGTACCCGTACGTGATCTGCCTCCCGCGGGTGGGGGGTCCGATCGGACCCCCCCCCGGTGCCATCGGCGGTCGGCATCTGACTGGGAGCGTCGGGAGGCGAGGGGGAGACCATCCGATCGTGGCCCCCCCCTCGCGATCGCTCCCAGCCAATGGAAATCCTCCTCTGCCTGTGTGTCGTTTCACACAGGCAGAGGATGTGATGTCATCTCTCCCCGGTCTGGCAGTTTCCGTTCCAGCGCCGAGGGGAGATGACATGTAAGTGCACAACACACACACACACACAGTAGAACATGCCAGGCATACTTTACACCCCCGATCCCCCCCCGATCGCCCCCCGATCCCCCCCCAATCACCCCCCCCCCCCTGTCACAAACTGACATTAGCAGTATTTTTTTTTTTTTTCTGATTACTGCTGTGTCAGTTTGTGACAGTTAGTGTTAGGGCAGTGAGTATTACCCCCCTTTAGGTCTAGGATACCCCCCTAACCCCCCCTAATAAAGTTTTAACCCCTTGATCACCCCCCCTCACCAGTGTCGCTAAGCGATCATTTTTCTGATCGCTGTATTAGTGTCGCTGGTGACGCTAGTTAGGGACGTAAATATTTAGGTTCGCCGTCAGTGTTTTATAGCGACAGGGACCCCCATATACTATCTAATAAATGTTTTAACCCCTTGATTGCCCCCTAGTTAACCCTTTCACCGCTGATCACCGTATAACTGTTACGGGTGACGCTGGTTAGTTCGTTTATTTTTTATAGTGTCAGGGCACCCACCGTTTATTACCGAATAAAGGTTTAGCCCCCCGATCGCCCGGCGGTGATATGCGTCGCCCCAGGCAGCGTCAGATTAGCGCCAGTACCGCGAACACCCACGCACGCAGCATACACCTCCCTTAGTGGTATAGTATCTGATCGGATCAATATCTGATCCGATCAAATCTATACTAGCGTCCCCAGCAGTTTAGGGTTCCCGAAAACGCAGTGTTAGCGGGATCAGCCCAGATACCCGCTAGCACCTGCGTTTTGCCCCTCCGCCCAGCCCAGCCCAGCCCACCCAAGTGCAGTATCGATCGATCACTGTCACTTACAAAACACTAAACGCATAACTGCAGCGTTCGCAGAGTCAGGCCTGATCCCTGCGATCGCTAACAGTTTTTTTGGTAGCGTTTTGGTGAACTGGCAAGCACCAGCCCCAGGAAGCGTCAGATTAGCGCCAGTACCGCTAACACCCACGCACGCACCGTACACCTCCCTTAGTGGTATAGTATCTGAACGCATCAATATCTGATCCGATCAGATCTATACTAGCGTCCCCAGCAGTTTAGGGTTCCCAAAAACGCAGTGTTAGCGGGATCAGCCCAGATACCTGCTAGCACCTGCGTTTTGCCCCTCCGCCCAGCCCAGCCCACCCAAGTGCAGTATCGATCGATCACTGTCACTTACAAAACACTAAACGCATAACTGCAGCGTTCGCAGAGTCAGGCCTGATCCCTGCGATCGCTAACAGTTTTTTTGGTAGCGTTTTGGTGAACTGGCAAGCACCAGCCCCAGGCAGCGTCAGATTAGCGCCAGTACCGCTAACACCCACGCACGCACCGTACACCTCCCTTAGTGGTATAGTATCTGATCGCATCAATATCTGATCCGATCAGATCTATACTAGCGTCACCAGCAGTTTAGGGTTCCCAAAAACGCAGTGTTAGCGGGATCAGCCCAGATACCTGCTAGCACCTGCGTTTTGCCCCTCCGCCCGGCCCGGCCCAGCCCACCCAAGTGCAGTATCGATCGATCACTGACACTTACAAAACACTAAACGCATAACTGCAGCGTTCGCAGAGTCAGGCCTGATCCCTGCGATCGCTAACAGTTTTTTTTGTAGCGTTTTGGTGAACTGGCAAGCGCCAGTGGCCTAGTACACCCCGGACGTAGCCAAACCAGCACTGCAGTAACACTTGGTGACGTGGCGAGTCCCATAAGTGCAGTTCAAGCTGGTGAGGTGGCAAGCACAAGTAGTGTCCCGCTGCCACCAAAAAGACAAACACAGGCCCGTCGTGCCCATAATGCCCTTCCTGCTGCATTCGCCAATCCTAATTGGGAACCCACCGCTTCTGCAGCACCCGTACTTCCCCCATTCACATCCCCAACCAAATGCAGTCGGCTGCATGAGAGGCATTTTTATGTCCTCCCGAGTACCCCTACCCAACGAACCCCCCCAAAAAAGATGTCGTGTCTGCAGCTAGCGCGGATATAGGCGTGACACCCGCTATTATTGTCCCTCCCCTCCTGTCCTGATAATCCTGGTCTTTGCATTGGTGAATGTTTTGAACACTAGCATGCACTAGTTGAGTTTTAGCGTAGGGTACAGCATTGCACAGACTAGGCACACTTTCACAGGGTCTCCCGAGATGCCATCGCATTTTGAGAGACCCGAACCTGGAACCGGTTACAGTTATAAAAGTTAGTTACAAAAAAAAGTGTAAAAAAAAAAAAAAAACACAAACAAAAATATAAAATAAAAATAGTTGTCGTTTTATTGTTCTCTCTCTCTCTATTCTCTCTCTATTGTTCTGCTCTTTTTTACTGTATTCTATTCTGCAATGTTTTATTGTTGTTATGTTTTATCATGTTTGCTTTTCAGGTATGTAATTATTTATACTTTACCGTTTACTGTGCTTTATTGTTAACCATTTTTTTGTCTTCAGGTATGCCATTCACGACTTTGAGTGGTTATACCAGAATGATGCCTGCAGGTTTAGGTATCATCTTGGTATCATTCTTTCCAGCCAGCGGTCGGCTTTCATGTAAAAGCAATCCTAGTGGCTAATTAGCCTCTAGACTGCTTTTACAAGCAGTGGGAGGGAATGCCCCCCCCCCCCCCAACATCTTCCGTGTTTTTCTCTGGCTCTCCTGTCTCAACAGGGAACCTGAAAATGCAGCCGGTGATTCAGCCAGCTGACCATAGAGCTGATCAGAGACCAGAGTGGCTCCAAACATCTCTATGACCTAAGAAACCGGAAGCTACGAGCATTTTATGACGTAGATTTCGCCGGATGTAAACAGCGCCATTGGGAAATTGGGAAAGCATTTTATCACACCGATCTTGGTGTGATCAGATGCTTTGAGGGCAGAGGAGAAATCTAGGGTCTAATAGACCCCAATTTTTGCAAAAAAGAGTACCTGTCACTACCTATTGCTATCATAGGGGATATTTACATTCCCTGAGATAACAATAAAAATGATTTAAAAAAAAAAAAAATGAAAGGAACAGTTTAAAAATAAGATAAAAAAACAATAATAATAAAGAGAAAAAAAAAAAAAAAAAAAAAAAGCACCCCTGTCCCCCCTGCTCTCGCGCTAAGGTGAACGCAAGCGTTGGTCTGGCGTCAAATGTAAACAGCAATTGCACCATGCATGTGAGGTATCGCCGCGAAGGTCAGATCGAGGGCAGTAAGTTTAGCAGTAGACCTCCTCTGTAAATCTAAAGTGGTAACCTGTAAAGGCTTTTAAAGGCTTTTAAAAATGTATTTAGTTTGTCGCCACTGCACGTTTGTGCGCAATTTTAAAGCATGTCATGTTTGGTATCCATGTACTCGGCCTAAGATCATCTTTTTTATTTCATCAAACATTTGGGCAATATAGTGTGTTTTAGTGCATTAAAATGTAAAAAAGTGTGTTTTTTCCCCAAAAAATGCGTTTGAAAAATCGCTGCGCAAATACTGTGTGAAAAAAAAAAATGAAACACCCACCATTTTAATCTGTAGGGCATTTGCTTTAAAAAAAATATATAATGTTTGGGGGTTCAAAGTAATTTTCTTGCAAAAAAAAATTATTTTTTTATGTAAACAATAAGTGTCAGAAAGGGCTATGTCTTCAAGTGCTTAGAAGAGTGGGTGATGTGTGACATAAGCTTCTAGATGTTGTGCATAAAATGCCAGGACAGTTCAAAACCCCCCCAAATGACCCCATTTTGGAAAGTAGACACCCCAAGCTATTTGCTGAGAGGCATGTCGAGTCCATGGAATAATTTATATTGTGACACAAGTTGCGGGAAAGAGACAATTTTTTATTTTTTTTATTTTTTTTTGCGCAAAGTTGTCACTAAATGATATATTGCTCAAACATGCCATGGGAATATGTGAAATTACACCCCAAAATACATTCTGTTGCTTCTCCTGAGTACGGGGATACCACATGTGTGGGACTTTTTGGGAGCCTAGCCGCGTACGGGACCCCGAAAACCAAGCACCGCCTTCAGGCTTTCTAAGGCCGTAAATTTTTGATTTCACTCTTCACTGCCTATCACAGTTTCGGAGGCCATGGAATGCCCAGGTGGCACAAAACCCCCCCAAATGACCCCATTTTGGAAAGTAGACACCCCAAGCTATTTGATGAGAGGTATAGTGAGTATTTTGCAGACCTCACTTTTTGTCACAAAGTTTTGAAAATTGAAAAAAGAAAAAAAAAATTTTTTTTTCTCGTCTTTCTTTATTTTCAAAAACAAATGAGAGCTGCAAAATACTCACCATGCCTCTCAGCAAATAGCTTGGGGTGTCTACTTTCCAAAATGGGGTCATTTGGGGGGGGTTTGTGCCACCTGGGCATTCCATGGCCTCCGAAACTGTGATAGGCAGTGAGGAGTAAAATCAAAAATGTACGCCCTTAGAAATCCTGAAGGCGGTGCTTGGTTTTCGGGGTCCCGTACGCGGATAGGCTCCCAAAAAGTCCCACACATGTGGTATCCCCGTACTCAGGAGAAGCAGCTAAATGTATTTTGGGGTGCAATTCCACATATGCCCATGGCCTGTGTGAGCAATATATCATTTAGTGTCAACTTTGTGCAAAAAAAAAAAAAAAAAAAAAAAAATTTGTCACTTTCCCGCAACTTGTGTCAAAATATAAAACATTCCATGGACTCAACATGCCTCAAAGCAAATAGCTTGGGGTGTCTACTTTCCAAAATGGGGTCATTTGGGGGGGTTTTATGTCATCTGGGCATTTTATGGCCTTCAAAACTGTGATAGGTAGTGAGGAGTAAAATCAAAAATGTACGCCCTTAGAAATCCTGAAGGCGTTGCTTGGTTTTCGGGGCCCCGTACGCGGCTAGGCTCCCAAAAAGTCCCACACATGTGGTATCCCCGTACTCAGGAGAAGCAGCTAAATGTATTTTGGGGTGCAATTCCACATATGCCCATGGCCTGTGTGAGCAATATATCATTTAGTGACAACTTTTTGTAATTTTTTTTTTTTTTTTTTTTTTTTGTCATTATTCAATCACTTGGGACAAAAAAAATAAATATTCAATGGGCTCAACATGCCTCTCAGCAAATTCCTTGGGGTGTCTACTTTCCAAAATGGGGTCATTTGTGGGGGTTTTGTACTGCCCTGCCATTTTAGCACCTCAAGAAACGACATAGGCAGTCATAAATTAAAGGCTGTGTAAATTCCAGAAAATGTACCCTAGTTTGTAGACGCTATAACTTTTGCGCAAACCAATAAATATACACTTATTGACATTTTTTTTACCAAAGACATGTGGCCGAATACATTTTGGCCTAAATGTATGACTAAAATTGAGTTTATTGGATTTTTTTTAGAACAAAAAGTAGAAAATATCATTTTTTTTTCAAAATTTTCGGTCTTTTTCCGTGTATAGCGCAAAAAATAAAAATGGCAGAGGTGATCAAATACCATCAAAAGAAAGCTCTATTTGTGGGAAGAAAAGGACGCAAATTTCGTTTGGGTACAGCATTGCATGACCGCGCAATTAGCAGTTAAAGCGACGCAGTGCCGAATTGTAAAAAGTGCTCTGGTCAGGAAGGGGGTAAAAAAGTGGATATCTAACTAAATGTAAATCCAAAAAATTAAGAGAATTTCAAATAGATATATATATATATAGATATATAGATCTATATCTATAGATCTATATATCTATATATATATATATATATATATCTATCTATATATATCTATATTTATATATATATTTCTAAATTTATATATATATTTCTATATTTCTATATTTATATATATATTTATATTTCTATATTTATATATATATTTATATATATATATATATATTTTATATATATATATATATATATCTATATTTATATTTATATATATATATATATATATATATATATATATATATATATATATATATATATAAAAATATATATATATATAAATATATATATATAAATATATATATATATATAAATAAATATATATATATAAATATATATATATAAATATATATATATATATAAATAAATATATATATATAAATATATATATATATATATATAAATATATATATATATATATATATAAATATATATATATATATATATATATATATATATATATATATATATATATATATATATATATATATATATATATATATATATATATATATATATATATATATATATATATATATATATATAAATATATATATATATATATATATATAAATATAAATATATATATATAGATATAAATATATATATATGGATATGTAACGAGGTTTCTTAAAAGATCGTTTAAAACGATGAACAAAAATCGTATAGGAAGGAAAAGCACATGGAGCAGTATACAAGGTAATAAACACAAGAGAAAAACACGACAAGTACTTACTTTTTTTAAGAACTTTCCGGATACGTCGGTATTGATCCGGCTCCCTGAGTTTCAGGTCAGACCATCTTTTGCGCAATTGATCTTTGGAGCGCTGGACCCCAAATGATGCCTGCAAAGTCTCCACGACCTTCGCCATTATTTTGGCCTTGCGCAAATTTGGCCGTGCGTACGGCCCATAATTGCCATCATAGTCGTCTTTGTGAAGAATGGCCACCATCTCCACCATCTCTTTGAAACTCATATTAGAGGCCTTAAATCTAGGCCTCATAGATTTGGTTGACGTTCCAGACGTTCCAGCCTGCGGGCTGTCTCCACTACCTGAGGTCGTCAACATTTCAGGTGTCTCCGCCATTCTTTAACTCCACTACGCGCCGTAACAAAAAAGGGGCGGAGAACATGAGTTCATTTCGAACGTCAGGGGCGGGCGACGCAGGCGGAGTTTCACACATGCGTAGTGTATAAAGGAGGGCCTTTCGCGCGTGTCGTACGTACGTTCTGTGCGTCAAATTAGGGGGCGGAGAACATGAGTTCATTTCGAACGTCAGGGGCGGGCGACGCAGGCGGAGTTTCACACATGCGTAGTGTATAAAGGAGGGCCTTTCGCGCGTGTCGTACGTACGTTCTGTGCGTAGGTGATAGTGGACCAGGACGTTCCAAAACGAAGGTAATTTGAGATATATATATTTTTTTTGGGGGGGGTTTATGGTCATGACTTTGTAGCAAGCGGCCTATATGGCTTGATAGATTGATGAGGCCTACATAGGGAGAAGATGATGAGGGGTTAGCAGAAACATATAATAAGTTTTTTTGGTCTTGTGACTTTCTCTTTTCCAGATATAATGAATCCCCTATTGAAGGATCCAGAGTTCCTTACTTCTTTTATTTCAAAGTATCGAGAGATGAGGAATTTGTGGGAGGTGAAACACCCTCAGTATTATGCCAAGCATGTGAGGAAGTCAACGCTGGAGAGACTTCTGTCCTTTGTCCAGGAGACCATCCCGGGAGCAACAATGGAGACAGTGCTCAAGAAAATTGGGGTCTTGAGGAACATGTATAAAAGGGAGCATAGGAAGATCCAGGAATCAAGGAGATCAGGAGCATCAGCAGATGATGTTTATGTACCCAGGCTGTGGTACTACAATCAACTCCGTTTTCTTGATGACCAGAATGAAGCCAGGGCATCACTTTCAACCCTTCCCTCCACCCTTCCCTCCACCCTTCCCTCCACCCTTCCCTCCACCCCAGCAGAGGCTGATGAGGAGCAAGCTGGGTCTTCCATCCTGGATGAACCGGATATGACCATCTGGAGTCAGGTAAATTATTTTAACAAATATTTACTGTACTAATATTAATGATGTTAACTGGATGTTATAATTGTCTCAAATAATTTAGCACTCCAAATTGTGTATACATATCAAATGATAGTAGTGACTAAATATGTTTGGCACCTGCTTGAAATAATTAGGGTGTCTGATTAGACTCTTTTATTAAAGAGATGTATTCACATTGAATTTGCTAGTCATGAGAAGCAAACTGTGTGTCATTGATGAACCCAAAAAAAGAAACTAAAACTATTGTCCTTTTTTTATACACAGGATGAGTCCATCCAGGAGGAATGTGGGGAAAGTGGCAGGCAGGAGACCGGGCCCATGGACAGCCTGGAGGAGGCCGGATTCACCATCATCCTGGAGGAGGCTGGGCCCAGTGTCAGGCAGGAGGTGGCTGCTCCCAGTGAGGTGGCTGGGCCAAGTGAGGTGGCTGGGCCAAGTGAGGTGGCTGGGCCAAGTGAGGTGGCTGGGCCCAGTAGGAGCCTCACCCAATCCCAAGTGCCTCCCCTCCACCTTCCCAAAAAAAGGGCCAGGAAGGGGATGGTCACACAGGACGCATCCCTGCGCCTCATGCAACAGGCCACCCGTTTTTTAACAAGCCCCCCCGAAGCGGAAGAAGCCTATGGCTGCTACTTAGCCAGCAGGCTTCTTCAGATGGATTGGGAGCAGCGCCTCATTTGTGAGCGCCTATTTGGGGAAACAATCCATAAGGGGCTGCAGGGCACGCTAACCAAAAACACCCAACTACATGAGGCAGCCCCCCCCCCTCCTCCTCCTCCTCCTCCTCCTCCTCCTCCTCCTGCCACAACTGAAACACCAGAGCCACAGCCTCAAAAGAAGGCTACAGGGAAGGCTACAGGGAAGGCTGCAGGGAAGGCTGCAGGGAAGGCTGCAGGGCAGCGTGGAGGAAAGGCTGCAGGGAAGAGAAGAAAGTGATGACCTGGGTTCAGTCTGGTCTGACAGAAGACGCAGGCTGTTGTAGGACCACAGTCTGGGGACATCTAGATCATCTGCTGGTGCTGTTGATCTCTGGGATTCTTGGACCAGATTGTGCTCCCTCTTATATGGACTCCTCAAGATCCCAATTTTCTTGTACACCGACTTTTTCCAGCGTTGACTTCCTCTTTATTTTATTTTGACCATGAATAAATGGATCTTTTTTGAGTTTAGCAAAAGACTTTATGTGTTTTCTTTTAAATCATTGATTTTACACACAATGTTAAATTAACAAGGGACAACAATCTCATTGAGTTTTAAAAAAAACACACCAAAAATACATTACTAATGTTAAGAATGTTCAAGTGGTAAGTCTTGAAAAAAAAAAATATACATAAACAAAAACGGTGCTTTGGGTTAACTTTATCTAAAAATTAAAAAATAATCACTAGAAAAAAAATAAAAAAGAATAATGGGTTCTTTGTGGTAACTTTACAAACCTAAAAAAAAAAAAAAAATAAGGGAAAAAGTATTATTAGTATGGAAACATTGTTGATAAAAAGCATACTATATCATTCATGAGATCAAAGAGAAAAAGAATTCAGAAATCAGTTTGGGAGAACTCTGATTATGAACAGCAAAACACCTTCGTTCTTTAGAGCATTTGTAAAGAAGAAATAAAATGCGCTGCATTCAACGATCACAGATTTTGCAGCGTGATGAATGTGCTACCTACAATACGAACACTAGTTTTACTAGACCGAGTGCTTCCGTTTAGTTTTTGCTTATGAGCATGCGTCGTTTTTTTGTCCGTAGGACTAGCATACAGACGAGCGGACTTCGGGGTCCGTCGTAGTTACGACGTAAAGATTTGAAGCATGTTTCAAATCTAAAGTACGTCGGATTTGAGGCTAAAAAAGTACGTTGAAAGTCCGAAGAAGCCCACACACGATCGGATTACCAGCCAGCTTTAGTCCGTCAGCGTCCGTTGGACTTTTGTAGACGAAAAGTCCGACCGTGTGTACGCGGCATTACAGTGAAAGGGAACTCTTATATTACGCTGCATATCATGATCTAAGGGGGAACGCTGATGTAAGGGGGGCTCTGGTGATCAGAGACCACCTTATATCAGAGTCCACTATGCTCCCCCTTACATCAGCGTTCCCACTTACATCCGGGTATGCAGCATTGCCCTTGCACTGTAAGGGGGAATCCTGCAGACTCTGTTGTAAAGAGGAATGCCAGGAACTCTGATGTGTGGGGCACTCTGTTCACCAGAGATCACCTTCCGCAGAGTAAATACACCAAGGTAAGGGGGGTTCCCTGCTATTCCCTGAATTATTGTATTCACTCCCCCCTTACATCAGTGACGCCCCCGTCAGACTGGCCTGGCGGTGCTGTCACTGACCTCCTCTCAGGTGCACCGTGCAGGGCTCAGTCAGATGGCTCCAGCTTGGCGGCTCTGGTCAACACACGTCTGACTTCTCCCGTGACCCACATCCCGGTGGTGCTTCTTGATTCCTCTCCAGACCCCCTCAGAAATTGCAGACATGGTACAGGAGGTGATTAGAGGCTGCAGAGACATGGTACAGGAGGTATTAGAGGCCCTACTCTGCCTGCCCGTGCCCCCTTTACATTACCATCTTCACATAAGCAGTCAGAGCTATTGAGTCAGTGTGGCACTGGCACTGCTAGGAGCAAGTATGAGTTGAGCACTGAAGCCACAAGGAGAAGTGATGTGTCCACAGAACATGCCTGACTCCATGCAGTCAGCCTCCCCCCCCAAGTTGATGTCAAAGTCCAGCATTGGTTACAGGCAGGCAGCCCAGTGTGGTGAGGTGAGGACGGTCACGGGGCAGACATATTAATGAGGGAGCTTCTCCTCTCCAACAGGTGCCCCTCACTCTCTCACACAGACACTCACCCAAGTTGCAGTCAGTGTCAGGGCTGTCCCCTGTCAGTGCCACCGGTTGTCCAGCCCTCAATTCCCATATCTGAGCCTCCTGTCCCCACCGCTCCAATCAATGAGCAGAGCCAGGCACACCTGTGGGTGATGCACACATTCGCTCTCCAGCGCAATACCAGACAGGAAGCAGAAAAAAAAACAGCAAGAGGACTCAAAGGAGATAGGCAAGATTTCCTGAGCCTGGCAGGCTTTGAGATGGTGCATGCGCAGTAGCACTGTCGGCCCGCAGCCATCATTTTTACTTGCAACGCTGCCCCATAACGGGCATTCACGGGCAGCCCGAAAATGGGCTGAAATTCACGGGCTGCCCAAAAATTAATGGGCGGTTGGCAACACTGCTATCGGGTTGAGTTCAGGACTCTGTGCAGGCCAGTGAAGTTTCTCCACCTCAAACTCGCTCATCCATGTCTTTATGGATCTTACTTTGTGCACTGATCCAAATCATTTGGTGGAGGGGGGATTATGGTGTGGGGTTGTTTTTCAGGGGTTGGGCTTGGCCTCTTAGTTCCAATGAAGGGAACTCTTAAGGCGTCAGCATACCAAGACATTTTGGACAATATCATGCCCCCAACTTTGTGGGAACAGTTTGGGGATGGCTCCTTTCTTTTCCAAAATGACTGCGTACCAGTGTACAAAGCAAGCTTGTCTGTGAGAGACAATTAGAGCAGTCACATGATAGAGAAGTCATACCTGGACATTAAAGCTAATTTATAGGGCGGCCAGAAGGCAGCATAAAGGGGTTAACCCTTTTACGCCAGCCAGAGCTTGGCACACTGTGCTAACCCGATCGGGAGCCCCGCCTACTGGCTCACGAACGTTAGTAGTCGATGCTGAGCTGTCAGTGACAACTTAAACGCAGTTCTGGGGGCACTGATGGAGCATGCCTAGAACAAGACAGCCATGCATTTATGTAGCGGCTGGGTGTTAAGTATCACCTGTCCTGCAGCTGCATATACTGTGCCTTGAAAAAGTATTCATACCCCTTGACATTTTCCACATTTTGTCATGTTACAACCAAAAACATAAACGTATTTTATGTAATAAAAATTTTAGAGAGTGAAGCGCTGGACTAATAAGCAGTGATAAATTCTACAAAAAACCTTGTTTTTCGTGATATATATAAGCTGCTCTTAGAGTGTTAAGTCAAAAAGCACATATGAAATAACAAAAAAAAACCCTTATATCGGGGTTATAGTGCATAGCAGCAGGACCATTCATTTTTTTCACTCATTTTTTCACTAATTTTTTCACTAATTTTTCACGTACTGAGCGCAATCCTTTCCTTTGTATTTTATGTAATAGACCAACACAAAGTGGCAGATAATTGTGAAGTGGAAGGAAAATAATAAATGTTTATTAAAATGTTTATTAAATTTTTTTAACAAACAAATATCTGAAAAGTGTGGCGTGCATTTGTTTTCAGCCCCCTTTACTCTGATACCCCTGGAACCAATTGCCTTCAGAAGTCACCTAATTTGTAAATAGAGTCCACCTGTGTGTAATTTAATCTCAGTATAAATACAGCTGTTCTGTGAAGCCCTCAGAGGTTTGTTAGAGAACCTTAGTGAACAAACAGCATCATGAAGGCCAAGGAACACACCAGACAGGTCAGGGATAAAGTTGTGGAGAAGTTTAAAGCAGGGTTAGGTTATACAAAAATATCCCAAGCTTTGAACACCTCACACAGCACAATTCAATCCTTCATCCAAAAATGGAAAGAGTATAGCACAACTGCAAACCTACCAAGACATGGCCATCCACCTAAACTGACAGGCCGGGCAAGGAGGGCATTAATCAGAGAAGCAGCCAAGAGGCCCATGGTAACTCTGAAGGAGCTGCAGAGATCCACAGCTCAGGTGGGAGAATCTGTTCACAGGATAAAACTATTAGTCAAGCACTCCACTAATCTGGCCTTTATGGAAGAGCGGCAAGAAGAAAGCCATTGTTAAAAGAAAGCCATAAGAAGTCCTGTTTGCAGTTTGTGAGAAGCCATATGGGGGACACGGCAAACATGTGGAAGAAGGTACTCTGGTCAGATGAGACCAAAATTTAACTTTTGGGGCACTTATTCATCTAGAGCATTCGGGAAACTACATAAGGATGTTGTTTATAGATTACAGCTCTGCCTTTAATACCATCATTCTAGATCGGTTGGTTAACAAAATGCAAAAATTAGATTTGCCACCCTTTAATTGTTTTTGGACAAGGGATTTTTTGGTCCATCGCTCACAGGTGGTCAAATTGGATAAGTTTGTTTCTTCCAAGCGAGAAATAAGTACTGGAGCTCCGCAGGGTTGTGTGTTAAGTCCCTTTCTCTATGCGCTGTACACATATGACTGCACTCCCTATTACGAGACCAATAGTATAGTTAAGTTTGCCGATGACACTACCGTAATCGGTTGTATCACTGGAGACGATGAGGAGCAATACATGAGAGAGGTTGATAGGATAGTGGAATGGTGTACAGCGAATAACCTGATCCTAAACACAGGGAAAACAAAGGAACTGATTGTAGATTTCAGAAGAAACAGACCTGAACCCGCACCGCTTATTATTAAAGGTGTGTGCGTGGAGCGGGTCTCTACCTTTTTTTTTTTTGGGAACATGCATTTCTGAAAACTTAACGTTGACAATCAACGTTAAAGCCATTATTAAGAAATCGCCACAGCGTTTATATTTTTTGTGACTCCTTAGGAAGAATGGCTTGGGAAGGAAGGTACTAGAGACCTTCTATCGCTCTGCCATTGAGAGTACATTAACGTATTGTATTCTAGTTTGGTATCCTAGTTGTACGCAGGCAGATAAAAATGCTCTAAAGGGAGTGGTTCGAACAGCGCAGGAAATTGTATTCTCTAGTTTCTCTAGAAGAAATATATGAGACTCGTTGCCTTTGTAGAGCAGGAAAAATGGTGAGAGACCAGACTCATCCTGGTTGTCATTTCTTTGAATTATTGCCATCTGGGAGATGTTTTAGGGTGATTAAAACTAGGACAAATAGATTTAAAGAAAGCTTCTTTCCTGGTGCATCATACACATGAGCTGTGACTCCGCCCCCACAACCTGATAGGACTGGTTAACTATAAATCAAAGACAGACCCGGCTCACAGCATCCTCCTTTTTTTCCCTCACCTAATTAGGACTAATTAAATCGTGAGGTAACCCTTACTGTTTGTCGTCCCAGCCAGGTTCAGCCTCTTCTGAGTGGAAGTCCTTCCTGTACAGTCTCTAAATGAGCTATATGATTGGAGCCCCATTCTGGTGGTCTGGGGAGCATATTTCAGCCTCTCCTGGGTGAAAGTCCTTCCTCTACAGTCTCTAAATGAGCTATATGGTTGGAGCCCCATTCTGGTGGTGCAGGCCTGTCAAAGAAAGCTTTAAACAAGCTTTGACGTAAGTGACAGCATTTCCCTTTGCTTTTTACTTCTTTTCTCTGTGTTATGGGCGTTTGCCATTTCCAAGATGGCGGTAGCAGTTCAAGTACACTCTGAGCATGAGAGGCAGGAAGTGATGTGACCTCTGTGACCAGTTTCCTGGCTAGAGCTTTTCCAGGATGGTGATCTGAGCACTGATATCATCACTAATGGCAAATGTGAGTTTTAAATGGTTTTGTGGCATTTTTGGGCAACACATGGTGGAGCTCTCTACTCATGTATGCTGGATGCTTATGTGGTCATTGTTTGCAGGTATGTTTTCACTTTTTATGGCATTCATCTGGGCTTTTCCTATTTCCTTCTCAGTGTTGCTCTATGATCATTGTGCTCTTTATAGCATTCACCTGGGCTCTTCCTATCTCCTTCTCAATGCTTGCTCTGGGATCACTGTGTTGGGCTCAGTTTCTACTAGTGTGACTTGTCACTGCAAAGTCGCATGACAAGTCGTACCCTATGATTTCCAATGAGTACCGTTCAAATCTGTGTCCATAGACCTCAAGAATACACAGGCATTGCTTCAAGTCGCATCAAATTTGCGGCACAATCACAATAGTGGAGACTTGGCCTTATGCTGTTTTTCATTTCAGTCTCCTGCTTTGCTCTGTTTCTATGGGGAACGCCGCCCAGTCAGACCACCCATTGCTTTTAAGGTATAGGGATTTGGTAAATAGTGAAGATTGAGAAAAAGAGAGCCGATATCTATAGTCCTGTTAGGACCACAAGATGGTGGGAGCCTTCTAAAGGTCAAGACAAATCACCATGCAAGAACAGCCATCCAGGCAATGTTGATTAAGGTTATCATCTCACCCCTCATTATCATTGCTCCTTGTTTACAAACATCACAAGTTACCAGCCCTAATAGTCGCTGCATTTGTGGTGGAAAGTCATTGCCTTCCAAACTAGTATGTCAAATCTGCCTGGAACAAGCAATATACAGCCCTGCACGGACCTCAAGATGGAGGGAGCCTGCTAAAAGCCTGAACAGTCACCATTCAAGCGCAGGTAACGTTGATCAATTTTATCATCTCACCTCTCATTATTATTGCTCCCCATTTACAAACACCACAGGTTACCAGCCCTAATGGTTGCTGCATTTGTGGTGAAAAGTCATCGATTGACAAGCTACAGTGCATGCATTGCCTAGCTCCTCCAACCAGAGCCAGTAGGTGGTGTCCAAATTGGAAAGCTTGACTTGGGAGGAAAGCTATAAAAGGGGGCCACATGTTTTGGAGATTGCCCAATAGAGCTTTTTGCAAGGGCAGCTAAAGATGCAATTGCCTGGGGTAAAGTGGAGGAAAC
This sequence comes from Lithobates clamitans, assembly GCA_037952925.1. Taxonomy (NCBI): domain Eukaryota; kingdom Metazoa; phylum Chordata; class Amphibia; order Anura; family Ranidae; genus Lithobates; species Lithobates clamitans. The sequence goes on along the minus strand of JBBGZY010001451.1, from coordinate 2,690,156 downwards.
ACTCCACAAGGTTAGAAAGTACTAATTTCCTTCACTGCACAACTGAAGGAGCTATTCCATCAAGAATTGTAAGGGGTCAAAGAAAAATGCCGTATAAACAGGCTGTCAAAACTGTATACCCTGAAAAAGGTAAAAGGTCAACCTGCAGCAGTCTCCTCCGATGGTGGATGCATCATTAATGTAGCTGGGAAGACATGTCACCTTGCTGTCACATTCAAGGAGGCTCCATTCTGAAAATTAGATCTAGATCTGAAGTGCTCCTACATACTGTAGCATCTGCAGGTGCTGGCAGACCAGCAATAACCAGCCCATGTACTGAGTGAGTCTAATGGGAGTGGTTTCATAATTATCAACCAGTTGATGCACATGCAGGTCTCTGGGGAAAGTGGCACGGTCTGCATCCCTTTAGGCTCCATTCACACTAACGCGGTTTTTTATGCATTTTGCAGAAATGCATGGGAATTTTTTATCATGGGTTCCTATGGAACATGTTCACATCAATGCATTTTTGTACCTCTGCATTTTTGGAAAGGGTCAGGGACTTTTTTTCATGCAAAGTGCAGCGTTTTGCATGTAATAGAATTCAATGGACCAGCATCAAAAACGCAAGTACAGTTTTGTGTTTTTGGTGGGTTTTTTTTTAGACTGTATACAGTCTAAAAAAACCGCAAAACGCAGCAAAAACGCGGCAAGCACCACAAAAAACACTGCAGAAGCGCTCAAAAGCAACATGCATAGATGTGAATCCAGCCTTAGACGTGATTTCCTGTTGGAATTATCTTATCAAAAATGACATTTTTGTTGAAGTGGATGCCAAAAATCTGACTTGTATCTTGGTGCAGACTTCTGGGAAAATCAGTGAGCCAGTCATACAAGCAGGAAATTGTTTTAGGGGGGTGTCTCCGGATAGTCGTGTTGCATTGCATTTTACTGAAAATTGCAGCCCTGCAGATAAAAAAAAAGCGGAGTAACCCTTTAAATTTACCCTTCTGGAAGAAGTGTAGAGACAAGGTGGTAACAGCTTTTTAAGAGCTGAAATTGGCAGCATACTCTGTGGTAAATATGTCAGACGTCAATTGATGTTTTCCGCTTCCATTGATGACGGATTTGCTCTCTTATGGTCAGTTTTGCCATCCAGCTCCAAGAGACTTCTTTTTGATGGCATGGAAGTTGAGAGGCGATGGCTACCTGCTCAGTGCAGGTAGCGCCTACCTTGTGTCAAACCAGAGAGGTCTTTATGAATAAGACTTGCCAAAGAATGAGAGAATTATGCAGATCTCACACAGCAAAAGCCTGGAGCCCTTTATCACCTAAACCAGCCAAGGTTCTACAGTCCTTACAACTGGGGCTGAACAGGGGCCTAGGTTCAAATACGTTTAAAGTTCAGCCTTGTCTGCACTTACAGGGGTTTAAGGAGTCCTTAACCCTTTAGTGATGCAATGCTTAAAAGGCTTGCATGAAGTTATAGACCTCCCAGGAAACCATTGTTCCCTATGTGGAACGTTGCTTATGGGGTTCTTATTACTATCAAGGCCTCATTTCTATCCTACAAAATTGGCTACACTCTGCAATCTAACCCTAAAGACTGTATTTCTGGTTGCTACAACCTCTTTGAAAAAGGGGTGTCAGAACTGCAGGCTTTGTAATCAAGGAGCCTCACTTTAACGTTCCACCCAGACAGAATAGTCCTAAAACTCCACACTGCTTTTATCCATTGGGTGTCTTTCTCCTTCCAATTTAACCGGGAAGTCAATTTACCTTCTTCCTTGGTTGAGTGAGAGAACCACATTCCCTGGATGTTGAGATAACGCTGGTGATCTGCTTGGCAGCTAACTTTTCATTCAGGAAAGATGAAATCTGTACTTGGTTCCAGCATGGCGTAAGGCAGGGTCAGTCAGCATCAACACGCTCAGTCACCTCCTAGATTGTTAAGACAATTAAGAGCCTACTCTTCACAAGGCCTTCCTGTTTCAGAGGTCTTAAGAGCACATTAAACTAGGGCAGTGCCAGCTCTGTGGACAGCACAGTGCTGAGTCTCCTGAGGCTATTTGCAAGTCAGCAATGTGGTCCTCCCAGGACACCTTCATAACACTTTAATAGGTGAACCCGTCTCACAACAGTAAAATTTGGGAAATTCATGGTGCATACTTACGCTACTGATGATTACAAAATTTTTCTTGCACCCTTCCGTATGGCGAGTTAGTTCCCATGTGTATGCTGCCATGGTGCACCAGGAAAACGGAAAATTGTATACTCACCTTTCCGTAATTTTCCTTTCCTGGTGCATCTTCATGGCAGCATACCGATTCCCACCCAAATGGTGAGCGTTACAGAGAATCCTGTGATCCGGGTCTGTCTTTGATTTATAGTTAACCAGTTCTAGCAGGTTGTGTGGGTGGAGTCACAACCCATGTGTTATGCTGCCATGAAGATGCACTAGGAAAGGAAATTATGGGTGCTCCCTCAGCAAGCCGTGTTCTAAGGGGACACCTGTGCAGGTGCTCTTCCAGGCTGGGCTGTGTGTTTTGGAAAACGCACATAGCGCAGCTCCGCCACCCCCCTCACAGGATTTGACTGACAGCAGGAGTCAATGCCCCTCCCCCCACCTTACTGAATGCTTCTGGGTTGTCCTCAATTCAGATACCTACCCACCTAGTGGATCCAGCATTGTCCTGTTGCAACCTCTCAGGTCCCGGGCCGCCATGTTCTGCCTTGATGCACTGTGAGGAAGCTGTCTCTCCCATGTTTAAGTAGTTACCAACCAATGACATGCCCCCCTGCACCTTTCATAAATTGGAGCTGATGTCGGTTCCGGGAGTCCTAAACCAGACTGGAGGTTGCTGCAGCAGAAACATGAACATTAAACAGCCAAAAATTAAATAAGTTAAAAAAAACGGAGGTGGGTGGGGGTATCGAGTTTGAAGAGGAGAAAAGTTACATTTTAGTGTTAATTTCCACTTGAAGACCAGCAGTTCCTTACACTTCTCCTCCCTTTACTCCTCTGCTAATCCATTGGGCCACCAGGATAAAATACAGAAAGGCAATCGTATAATACAGGGATCTCCAAACTACTGCCCTCCAGGTATTGCAGAACTACACGTTCCATGAGGCACTGTAAAACTGACATTTACAGCCCTGACTAGGCATGATGCGAATTGTAGTTCCCGAACTGGAAGGCCATAGTTTGGAGACCCCTGATATAATACATACATAATTGACTACAGGTCTCCCGAGGAAAAGGGTTTGGCTGGGTGGACCACCGTTACCCTGTTCCCATCAGTTGTCTTGTACAATGGGGGATCAGGGCCAAGGTCATTTTCTTTGAAGGGGGACCATGTGTAAACCCTGTGTACTTTTTCGTATGCTTCATTTTATGAGCTCACTTTTTTTGCACATTGTATGGGTATGGCCTTTTAGCTAAACTTAAGTGTAGTATCTGTTCTACCAGTGTCCAGTGGGGACGTTCCACAGTCATTCAGGGATGGGAATCAGGAATAAATAATAATAATAATAATAACAAAGGTTATTTGCAGAGATTGATTGTAGGTACTAGTGTGGAGGAAAAACAGCAGATGCCCACAAATTAAAGTGGTTCTAAAGGCTCAAAATGTTTTACCTTTAATGTATTCTCTGCATTAAGGTAAAAAAAACCTCCTGTGCTACAGTATCCCCACAGCTACCACTTCTACCTACATGAGCCCAATCTCAATCCAGCGATGTGCCCAAGAGCAGCGACTCTCTCCGCTCTCTCCCTCCACACAGGGCAGCTTGATAGCAGCAGGAGCCAATAGGCTCCTGCTGCTGTTAATCAAATCCTGTGATGGAGTGGGTCGCTGGGCTGAGACCACTGAGGCTGGTGACACAGGCAGGAGAGGAGGAGCCAGGAGCATCGGGGGAGGGGGGCAGAAGAGGAGGATCAGGGCTGCTCTGTGCAAAACCATTTCACATATCAGGTAAGTATAGCATGTTTATTATAAAAAAAAATAAGGTTTACGTTAACTCTAAATCAGTTTTCTGGTACCCTTTATACTGCCCGGAGTTCTTTTTTACCACTGCAGAGAGCACTACTGAAGTGTGTTGATAGATACACTTCATGGCCAAATGTTCATGGACACCTGAGATCACTCCTATCATATGGCCAGAAGTACTGCATGTGTACACTCCTCCAAATTATTAACGTGTATGTGAATCCTTTTTTGTAAACAAATCAATGCAAAATATTAATCATTGTGAAATACTAATCTGTGTTCATCTTTTTTAAACAAAAAAGTTTTATTGTCTATCCAATGTTAGAAAGCAGTCATTTGACTGCTACTCAGGTACGCATTGAGGGTTACGAGGGGTGGGGTATGGCAACTCCTTGTGACGATTCGCAGCTCTTGCTGATGTCACATATTCCAGCTAACTAAATGGAGAACAGGCTTTGTTTTTAAGCATTCACATGGACACAAAGGGGGTTATTTACGAAAGGCAAATCCACTTTGCACTACAAGTGCAAAGTGCACTTGAAATTGCACTGAAAGTGCACTGGGAAGTGCAGTCGCTGTAAATCTGGGGGGTAGATCTGAAGTGATGGGGAAGCTCTGCTGATTTTATTATCCAATCATGTGCAAGCTAAAATGCTGTTTTTTATTTTCCTTGCATGTCCCCCTCGGATCTACAGCCCACTGCACTTACAAGTGCACTTTCAGTGCAATTTCAAGTGCACTTTGCACTTGTAGTTTGCACTTGTAGTGCAAGGTGGATTTGCCTTTAGTAAATAACCCCCAGTGACACATACATACATTACAAAATACATTTTGGAAATACATATACTTTATTATAGAAGGATAGACCTCAATTCTATTTTAAAGGTAACCTGCAGCAGCTCAGGTTAGCTCCATAAAAATACATATTATCTTCAAAAAGTTCCTCACTTTCATGTTCTTGCCTCAAATGCTGTGGACACATAGGGGTTGATTTACTAAAGGCAAAAAAAACTGTGCACTTTGCAGAGGGCAGTTGCCCTCTGCAAGTGCAATTGCTCCAGAGCTTAGTAAATGAGGTAAGGCTTCACTTTGCAAAGAGTACCCAATCCCGTGCAAGTAAAAATCAAAAGAACCGCATTTTTGCTTGCACATGATTGGATGATAGAAGTCAGCAGAGCTTCTGCTCATTTACCAAGCTCTGGAGCAACTGCTCTTGAAGAGGGCAACTGCAGTTTGCAAAGTGCACATAGTCTTTTCTCCTTTAGTAAATCAACCCCATATTGTGACTATGGGGAATGCAGGAAGAGGATGGGAGAAGTGAGAAGCCTTGTCATCCAAGTTTAGAAAACCTGCCGTGGATGAATAATTAACCATTTGACGTCCGCGCTGTAGCCGTCATTCGGCTATGACAGGACCTGAATTTCCAGGAGGCCGTCATAGGATGTCCTCCCCTTTATGCGCTCCCCGCACGCGCTGTGAACACCGAGACTCAGGTGATCACCGATCCGAGTAAGGGGCCAATCCTGGCCCCTTACCACGTGATAGGCTGTCAGCCAATGACAGCTGATCATGTGTGTAAACAAAAGCTCAGTAATCTTTTTTTGTCAGCATGAGGAGAAAAAAAATCCGATCACCGGCTTATGTTCAAAGGACATTGGTCCCCAAGAGGAAGGAGGCATATCTGCCTTCTCCTCTGTCAATCAGTACCCCCTGCCAGTGCCACCTATTGCCACCTGCCAGTGCCACCTATCAATGCCCATAGGGCTGCAACTAACGATTATTTTCATAATCGATTAGTTGGTCGATTATTGTTTCGATTAATCGGTTAATAACCTTAAAAAAAAAGTGTGGTGTATAATTTAGTTAATATGTAAAGTTTTTAAAAAAATGCAATTTATTCTTAAATAGCTCTATGCAGTGGTAAATATAAACAACCAACTATATGGTTAGGGAGCAAAATATTGAATCCACTCTGAGAATAACAGACAGAAGAGATATACTGTATATACACTATAAGAGGAATATACTGCATACACCATTAGAAATGAAATAGTTTTTTGGCCAATTTGTTGTTGGGCAGATTAAAAAATACAAATTGCTGCAAAAACGCATTACGTGCTTTTCTGCAGCTTCTCCATTGAAGTATATTGAACCAAAAAAGCACCGTTTTGCGTTAAAAAAAAAAGTCCCTGACCCTTTCCAAATACGCAGCGGCTGAAAAAAAGCATAGATGTGAACGTGTCCCATAGAAAACCATGTTAAATGAACTGTAGTGCGTTTCTGCAAAAAGCACCAAAAAACACAAAGATGTGAACCAGGTCTAGGACGTTCAGTAACATAATGGGGTTAAAAACACCCAAAAATTAGCCCTTTATAGTACAGAAAAAATTATGTGAAGGTAATATTTACAGAAGCGATTATTTGCTCTTTTTGTACTATAAAGGGCTAATTTTATTATTTTTCACCCCATTATGGTACTGGCCGATTAATCGATTAATTTCATAATCGATTAGTTGTCGATTAATCGATTAGTTGTTTCAGCCCTAAATGCCCACAAGTGCCACCTATCAATGCCCACCAGTGGTGCCAATCAGTGCCTCATCAGTGCCACCTAGCAGTGCTGCCTTTCAGTGTAACCTACCAGTGCCCATCACTGCCACATATCAGTTCCCATCACTGCCACCTATCAATGCCCTTCAGTGCCACCCACCAGTGCTGCCCTATCGGTGCCCATTAGCGCAGCCTCATCGGCGTACATCAATGAAGGAGAAAAGTTACCTGTTTGCAACATTTTATAACAAAATATAAAAAGAATATATTTTTTTTAAAATTCAGTCTTTTTAAATTTTTTTAACAAAAAATAAAAACTGCAGAGGTGATCAAAACCACCAAAAGAAAGCTCTATTTGTGGGGAAAAAAATGATAAAAATTTCATTTGGGTATAGGTGTTGTATGACCGCGAAATTGTCATTTAAAGTGCGACAGTGCTGAAAGCTGAAAATTGGTTTGGACAGGAGGGGGGTTTAAGTGCCCAGTAAGCAAGTGGTTGTTAGTTGTAACACTAGCTGAACAGTCATGTAGACATCTATGTTGCTTGATTAGATTTTTTTTTTTGTTTTTGGTTTTTTTTTTAGTATTTACATACAACTCTACTTTTAGGTTTTTTTTTTTGTTTTGTTTTTAAGAATACATTTTTATTAAGTTTTAAGACAAATACAAACAGACTTGCAAGTCCGTAAGAGTTACAAGAAAAAAAATGGCATTTTTCCATATCGAATTAAATGCATTGTGCATTACAATCTCAAGTAATATATTCCAACCTCATGAGTCAGGGGAACCACATTTTGACAATGTATGTAGCTGAGAACAAGCTGGGCTCACAGCATCATATCCTATTGATCTAATCACCATGCTAAAGGTACTAGAACCTAAAATATATGTAAAACCCGTGCCATGAGCTGAGAATTTGACTGAAAGCAAGAAACGAGAATAGGAAAAGATAGTGGAGGTAGGAGAGCTCTCTATTGGGGAGTGCCAGGGACTTCAGCAGCACTATGAGAATAAGGATTGTCACAGAAAAGAGCGACGTTTAGAGAAGGAAAGGTTGATCTAAGAGTACCGTAATGTCACAAATTTCGGGTGCCTGTCATGTAGGCTGGCCGTCAACTCTTTTCGCATGACCGCTAATGGTGGCATTGGAGGTCTTCTTCTGGTGTCTGGGTATAAGTGCACGTGCTGCTGAAAGGAGAAATTGGAGGATGCCTTTTTTGAGCCTTGCAATGGACCCAGGTAAACAGTTCTACTTCAAGTTTAGTTTGTTTCAGTAAAGGGTACTGTTAATGTTACAGCATACAAAAGCATTTTAGACAATTGTGAAAACTTTTAACTTTGTGGTAACAATTCGGGGAAGACCCTTTTCTGTTCCAGCATGGCTGTGCCCCTGTAAATAAAGCCAGCTCCAAAAACACATGGTTTGGCATTTGGTGTGGAGTAGCTCAAATGGCCTGCACAGAGTCCTGACTTCAATGATACTGAAAACTTTTCAGATGAACTGGAATGTAAGCCAGGTCTTATCATATGAATTCAATACCTGACCTCACAAATGGGCACAAATTCCCACAGACACTCCAAAACCTTGTGGAAACACTTCCTAGAAGAGTGGAGACTGTTGTAGCCACAAGGCTATGTTTTTGGAATGAGATATCCAGCAGGCATATGTAGGTGTAATGGTCAAGTATTTACAAAGTTTTTGCTACATAATGTACATCTTGCATGAACTCTTTTGGCCTGTTTTAACTTAATGAGGAACGACTGGCAACAACAAATAAAAGATGGTAACTTGGTGCACAGTCTTACCACAGTTATTACTCAATAGCCACATCCTGTTTACAGCTGCCAAAGCTTTAGTTCCATGTTTTAAAGTTACCGTATGCCTCCCCTTTAATGTCACAACTTGGAGGCGTTGGAGCCATTTGTGGCCTTCTTCCGTCGTACAAAGTCGACACCACACTGTGAAGTGATCACATTCTGAAACGACATTCATGCTGGCCATACAAGTAGCGACAACACAATCTGACATCACGATAATTTTGATAAAAATGCAATGGCCATTTTCCTGAAAAAAATTGGCCAAACTGACCATCACTCTTTTTTTTGGGGTGATCATTTTGGAGCAAGTGATCTTAAGTTTTATTAATCTGCCATTTATTACCAGAGCAATACACATACATTATGTAGCACTAGCCACACCAAATTGATGAAGTCCCTTTGCAAACTCCCCCTCTTGTGTCGTGATTATTTCTTAAAAACTATTGTTGCAATCTGCTCTTGAAGGTAGCAGGTGGTCTGTTTTATAAGCAGTGCTACTTTCAACAAAATAGGCCACCAAACGAGAAAGTAAGTATGAGAAAGAGTAAGAGTAAAGAGCCTTGCGACTCCTCTCGGCATTCCCTGAACCCTGTTCCTCCTACAGTTCTCTTTATAATTTAGCCACAAAAGTCCAAAGGAGTCCCGAGGAGTAGAAATAAAAAAGGTACAGTTAACACTTTCTACATTTTAAGGGTTGATATGCTTCCACCCCTATGCACTGGCCCACAAGTGCCCTTATGGTAGATACAACCGTGAACTTTACATATACAATGGGGAAAATAATTATTTGATCTCCTGCAGATTGTAGTTTACCCACTTACAAAGAAATGAAGGGTCTATCATTTTAATCATAGGTGCATTTTAAATGAGAGAGATAGAATATTAACCAGAAAACAACACATAAAACAAATGTTATAAATTGAGTTACAATTCAGTGAGTAAAATAAGTATTTGATCCTCAAGCAAAACATGACTTAGTACTTGGTGAAGAAACCCTTGTTGGCAAGCACAGAGGTAAGATGTTTACTTGTAGTTGACGACCAGGTTTGCACACATCTCAGGAGGGATTTTGGTCCACTCTTCTTTGCAGACCTTCTCTAAATCCTTAAGGTTTCTTGGCTGTCTCTTGGCAACTCAAAGTTTCAGCTTCCTCCAGAAATTTTCCATAGGATTAAGTTCTGGAGACTGACTAGGCCACTCCATGTCCTTAATGTGCTTCTTCGTGAGCCACTCCTTTGTTGCCTTGGTGGTATGTTTTGGGTCATTGTCATGCTGGTAGACCCATCCACGCCCCATCTTCAATGTTCTGGCTGAGGGAAGAAGGTTCTCATCCAAGATTTTATAATACATGGCCTCCGTCCATTGGCCCCTCAATGTGGCAAAGTTGGCCTGTACCTTTAGCAGAGAAACAGCCCCAAAGCATCACGTTTCCCCCTCCATGCTTGACTGTACGGATGGTATTCTTAGGGTCATAGCATGTCTTCCTCCAAATATGGTGAATCAAGTTAATGCCAAAGAGCTCAATTTTGGTCTCATCTGACCACAGCACTTTCTCCCAATCCTTCTCTAAATCATTTAGATGTTTATTGGCATGACTGTACGTGTCCCCTCTTTCCAGCATGAAGGAGAGATCTGGGGTCTTATAGACCCCAGATCTCTGCATAAAGAGGACTTGTCATGCACTATTCCTATTACAAGGGATGTTTACATTCCTTGTAATAGGAATAAAAGTGATCAAATTTAAACAGAAAGTGTAAAAATAAAAGTAAAATAAAGAAAAAAAATTTTTTTTTTAAAGCGCCCCCGTCCCCGCACACAGAAGCGAACACATACGTAAGTCATGCCCACATATGTAAACTGCGTTCAAATCACACATGTGAGGTATCGTTGCGTGCGTTAGAGTGAGAGCAACAATTTTAGTCCAGGACCTCCTCTGTAACTCTAAACAGGTAACCTGTAAAAAAAAAATTAAAAATCTCCATAGGCAACGCTTTTATTTTTAAGTACCAAAAGGCGCCATTAGATGAGTGTGCGCAATTTTAAAACTTGACATGTTAGGTATCAATTTACTCAGTGTAACACCATCTTTCACATTATACAAAAAAAAAATTGGGCTGACTGTTCCGCTTTTTTTTTTTTTTTAAATTTTCAGTATTTTTTAAATTTATGTAGCATAAAATAAACTCAGTGGTATGAAATACAACCAAAAGAGAGCTCTATCTGTCTCATATGGGTACAGTGTTGCATGACCGAGTAATTGTCTGTCATTCAAAGTGTGACAGCGCAGAAAGATGAAAATTGGCCTGGGCAGGAAGGGGGTGAAAGCATCCACACTTGAGGTGGTTAACTGGTTTGTGAGGTGGTTAACTGGTTTGTGTGACAGTTATAGAGTCTACAAACTATGGTATATGTATTTGAAAATTGATCAATCCTGATGTACAGAGGGGATATATAATTTCCTGAGCTGCTAAAATGACAGGTCACCCAAATGACCCCTTTTTGGAAAGTAGACAGTCTGAGGCATGTAGTAAGAAGCACATCGATTTTTTTTTTTTTTTTTTTTTTGAAGTTGTAATTTTTTGTCACAATTTTTGGGAAAATTAAGAAATTAAAGAACAAATTTACTTTACAAAAAAAAAAAAAAAAAAAAAAAATTAAAAATGCACATTTTTTTTTGCAGAAAGCATTGCACCAGCGGTTCCACACTTTACACTTCATGCCCACAGGTACAATCATTACTTCCCTCTTTCAACGCTACCACTATAGACGAGGTTGATAAACTCCTAGCCAACGTCCATCTTACCACCTGCCCTCTGGATCCTGTTCCCTCGCAAATGCTACGTTCACCCTCTGGCTCTATTCTACACTCTCTAACCCACATCTTCAATCTCTCCCTCTTTTCTGGCATCTTCCTCAACTCTCTAAAACTTGCACTTGTCAGTCCCATACTTAAAAAGCCCTCACTGGACCCATCCAATCTTAAACAACCTACACCAAATCTCCTTGCTCCCCTTTTTATCCAAACTCCTTGAACGTCTGGTCTACAACCGACTGAGCGACCACCTTGCTGATATTTGCCTTCTTGATCCTCTTCAGCCTGGATTTCGTCCTCAACACTCCACAGAAACTGCTCTCCTAAAACTAACAAACGATCTACTAACGGCCAAGACCAATGGACACTAGGGCTGTTGAATTTAATCGCCGAATCGATGCATCGGCATTCGACCGTCCACGATAAGGCATCAATTATTGAGGATGACGTCATCCTCGCGCGGCGTTATGCCCCACCTCCGCGACCAAACAGAGCCGGAAGCCGCCGAAGAGCCGCGGGAGTAAGCCGCGCCGGCTTTTCCCACTTGCTGCCCCAGACTGATGTCATCCCCCTGCTGCCCTGCAAAGAGCGACGCTGTGTGCACGTTCGCGGGGACATGGAGCGCCGGTGGCTGGAGCTGCTGCTGCTAAGAGTGGCGGCGGCGGCGGCCGGTGGCTGGAGCATGGAGCTCTGAGGAGGACAGTGGAGCCGCGGCATGTCAAGCCAGGTAAGGGGGCCGCATGGAGGACACCTCTGCTCTTCCCCCACCTCTACACAGTGAGCATGCAGATAGGGCAATAAAACAAAAAATTGTTGTCTTATTATCACCACAAAGCACTGCACACAATTTTTTGTTTTATTGCCCTATCTGCATGCTCACTGTGTAGAGGTGGGGGAAGAGCAGAGGACTGTGTGGATGCTGGTTGAGAAGGATGGGAATTGGTCCGTGGTGACACTGGGCAGGGGAGCGCTATGGTAATAGTATTATATGGGGACAGGTTAGTGGTGAGGGGGGTGGGGTATTAGTCATCTTGGATAGGACAGTCTGGCACCTCCCTTACCACGTCCAGCAGGTCTGCAGTCTCTGACCCTCTCCTGTATCATGTCTGCAGTCTCTGACCCTCTCCTGTATCATGTCTGCAGTCTCTGACCCTCTCCTGTATCATGTCTGCAGTCTCTGACCCTCTTCTGTATCATATCCAGTCTCTGACCCTCTCCTGTATCATGTCTGCAGTCTCTGACCATCTTCTGTAGTCATTTGGGGGCAGTCTGGAGCTCCTCTTTAAGTTGTCTGCTGTGTTTACACTTTGCTACATGCAGGGAGTGTTGTCTTTTTTTTAGGAACAGATAAAATTTTAAAAATGCAGTTCTTCTGACTACTTAAATTTTTTGGATGAAAACCGTGCGCAGTACTCGTGATGCATCGTGAATCGTGGACCTGATAATCGTAATCTAATTGTGAGGCCAGTGAAGATGTGCACCCCTAATGGACACTATTCTGTACTCCTACTCCTGGGCCTCTCTGCTGCCTTTGATACGGTTGACCACCCACTCCTCCTCAAAAAACTCCATGCCTTTGGTCTCCATGACTATACTCTTCGCTGGTTCTCTTCCTACTTATTCAACTGCACCTTTAGTGTTACTTACAATTTATTTTTTAATCAAATAATTTTTATTTTTTATAGTTATACAAAACAAAAAAACTACATCAACTAAATTACTAAATACCAACAATTATCAAATAATAATTATATATATATATATATATATATATATATATATATATATATATATATATATATATATATATATATATATATATATATATATATATATATATATATATATATATATATATATATATATTTCTAACTAATGACACAACAAAGCTCTTAATTCACTCCCTGGTCATTTCTCGCCTTGACTACTGCAACTCCCTCCTCATTGGCTTACCTCTACATGGTCTATCCCCCCTTCAGTTCATCATGAATGTTGCTGCCAGACACGACACATCCACCTTACCAACCGCTGTGTCTGCTACTCCTCTCTGTCAATCCCTCCACTGGCTTCCGTTCACCCAACAAATTAGATTCAAAATACGAACAACTACTTACAAAGCCATCCACAACTCTGCCCCCAGCTACATCACTGACCCAGTCTCAAAATACCAACCTAATCTTTCTTTGTTCTACTCAAGACCTCCTGCTCTAGCTCCCTCATAATCTCCTTCCATGCTCGCCTCCAGGACTTTTCCAGAGCCTCTCCAATCCTATGGAACTCCTTACTCCAATCTGTCCGATTATCTCCTACTCGATTAGCTTTTAGACTATCCCTGAAAACCCTCCTCTTCAGAGAAGCCCATCCTACCCACACCTAACAACTGTATTTTCATTTTCTCCATCTGATCATCCCCCACAGCTATTACTTTTTGTTCCACTTGACCCTCCCTTCTAGATTGTAAGATCTAATGAGCAGGGCCTTCTGATTCCCTCCTGTATTGAATTGTATTGTAACTGTCTGTCTGCAAACTGTTGGCTCTATATGAATACTGTATAATAATAATTATATTATTATTAACAACAACATGTTCCGAAAGGTGAACTTATCCTTTAAATACATTTTTGTTTCACATTTTTTTTTTACTTGTTGGGTGTTTTTGAGCTTCGAGCCACAAAACACTCAAGTGTAAATGAAGTCCTAATGATTTATTGTTTATATTGCAGTAGAGAATGTGGATCTATTGTTGCTGCTGAAGGAAGCTTTTGTTGCTGAAGGGCAGGGATATGCAATCAGCGGACCACCTGTTGCAGAACTAAAAGTCCCATGAGGCATAGCAAGACTCCAACAGCCACAAGCATGACACCCAGAGGCAAGGGCATGATGGGATTTGTAGTTTTGCAACAGCTGGAGGTCGGCTAATTGCATATCCCTGCTGTAGGGGATCTATTATTTCTGGGGGTCTATTTTTGCTGGGGCCAGTGGGATTATTTGTGCTGCTGCTACAATAATGCACTGTAAGGGCTCATGCACAAAGATGCTTACAGCTGTGCAGTGTAAACACTAGGCATGTGTCAGTGCCTGCGAATCACAGGTCTTACGTACAACTAGTAAAAGTCGAATGCAAACAAATACTGCGGCAGCTTAGGCACCATCAGTTCTCCTTTAGCCTGTCCTGCTGTTATATTTTTGCATTTAGAGTGTGTACTTACGATAGCTTTTTCTTTATAGGTTATATACGCTTGATATACTAAGTTAATTGTGGATGTCCAGTGTGAAAAGCGTAATTTTTTAAATACACTGCGTTCTACCAAAAAAAAAAAAAAAAGATTGCATCATACAGAATTCCAAAAAATGGATCGGCTTGTGTTCAAGAAACCCAAATAATCTAATAGCTCAGACTCATCAATGGCTAAAACTGTGCAGGATGACAACAGTTTAAATGCATGTAATGAGTCAAGTAACAACCCAGAAGAAGATACAATTTATCATAGTTCTCATCAGTGTGGTGTACACTCCCAGGCATCAGATATACCAATTTATGACTATGGGTAGTTCCAGCATGTTCCAAGCAATAAGTCATGACCAAGAGGAAGATATTAGTTCACAGCCAAGCACTTCATGTTCAACAAAGTCATCAAACATAGCAGGTGATGATCCAGTCTGTAGCATTCCCACAAATAGATAGGAATGCCAGACTCGACTTGCTAGAGGCCCTTTTCAGACAAAATTAAGCATGGTTCCAGAGAACTAAAATAGGAATTAAACAAAGGAATTTTCAGAGTGACTGGTATGAAAAATATAGGTGGAACGAATATAGTCCAGCAAAGGATGCAGCATTTTGTTTCTATTGCCGTTTCTTCTCTTGTAGTGATACAGCAAACAAAGGTCATGCGGATCCAACATTCACTGAAAAGGGATTCAGAAACTGGCACAGCGCTAATGAATGTTTTAAAACTCACCAACTTTCAAAATCCCACATGCTAAGCACTTCTGCATGGTCAAGCTTTAATGAAGGACAACCTATTGATGTTTTATTGGACAACAGTAAGCAGGCTTACCTATCCAAAAAAGAAGAAGAAAGGTGCCAAAACAAAATTGTTATGGAGCGACTGATTGACATTGTTCGGTGTTTGGCAATAAGTGGCAGACCATTCAGAGGTCACAATGAAAAAACTGACAGCCATGAGAAAGGTCCATTTCTAGATATTGTCCATCTACTAAAAAAAAATATGATCCTGTCATGAAAAGCCATTTGCAAGAATCTCCTCGAAATGCTACACATCTGAGTAATCGCATCCAAAATGATTTAATTACATCCTTACATAATGTTATGCAACAAAAAATTGTGTCATCAATAAATGGAAAATCGATTTCAATAATTGCAGATAATACTGCTGACTGTGGACACCATGAACAGATGTCTGTCATAGTACGATATTTTAATAGTGAACTTCGTAGTTAAGGTAAACATTTTGTGTCAATTCAGAGGCTCTTAACAGTAGACGCTCAGTCAATCTTTGACCAGATAACGTAAGTTCTTGGAATTCCTAAAACCGACTGGTCATCAGTGATCTCTGTATGCTTTGATGGAGCAGCTACTATGTCTGGATGCACAGCAGGTGTTCAGATGAAAATGTAAAGAAAAAAAATGTGAAATCTACGTACACTGCTATGCCCATTGTTTGAACCTTGTCCTAGTAGATGCTTGCACTGCAAGTAAGCAAAACAGAACAATGTTTGACTTTTTTGGCATTGTTCAGACTGTATGCCTTCATGGAGGCAAGTCCTGTTCGGCATGCTGTAATGGAGAAGATTTCACAAGAAGTAGGATCTCAGTTGAAATCTTTAAAGTCACTATCTACTACAAGATGGGCATGCAGAACAGAAACAGTGGCCACAGTAAAACAAAATGTTTCCATTATTCTACAGGCTTTAAGTGAGATTGTTCAAACAAGTCTTTTAGCTGATGCTAAAATAAGAGCAAGAGGCCTTATTTGTGAATTAAGTTCTTGCAAATGTATCTTTGCTCTTTACACGATGCACCCTATTTTCCAAATATTGGTAAAAGTTAGCAAGACTTTGCAAGCATCAAATCACAGCTTGCTTATTGAAATGGCAGTGGTGAAAAGTTTGCGCAACTTCTTGGTCTCCATGAGAAATTACCCAGAATATTTTCAGACTGTGCAGAAAATAACACCTCTATTCCTCCAGTTGGGAAAAGAAAAACATCTGTTCTTGATGAGGCAGCACATTCCCAACATCACTATGATACAATGGAGGAACAGGAGAGCATAACTTCATTTTAGCCACTGTTGGATTAATTGATAACAGTTATTGATCAGCGATTTGCACAGGAGTCTTGTGATATTGTTACTGCAGTAAGAAAGCTGCTGAACTTTGAGATTGGTAAAGCTGATATGGAAATCCTTGCCAATAAATTTAAAGGTGTCAGTGGATGAATTGGAAGCAGAAATTACATTGCTCAGAGATTATGATGGACCTGTTCCTACAGGTTGCACCACAAACACCATCAAAGAGTGGTTTGATTGGCTTAAGGAATCAGATCGTTCATCCACATTCCACGCTTTTTACAACTGTGTTCAATGTTTTACAGTCTTTCCTGTAACAAGCTGCTCATGCAAAAGAGCTTTTTCACTTGCACACGTTAAAAACAAACTGAGAAGGGGCGTGGCTTGGCGCGTGAAGGAGATGGCTGCCTGATCACAGAGCTCCCGGAGACCCGCGGCCCGACAGCCTTTTCTCTGGCACTTCGCACGCTCAATAATGAGCAGACTGATGAGACACAATACCGGGACATGATTGTGTCGGTTGTCAGCTTCAGGGGAGAAAGAGCTTAGCGATGGCTCTCAGTCCGTCGCTGAGGACCTGGTAGGCAGGTCAGGAAACCCTAATCATCCCCTTACCCTGGGTGACATTACATCAATAGCCACAGACATTAACAACACCTTTTTCTCAGCTATAACCGATCTAAAAGCTGACCTCCTATAACTGACTGAAAAAATGGCCACCATGGAAAGAGCTGAAAGCAGGAGGGACAGAGCCATACATAGAATGAAAACTACCACTGCTTCCCACTCGGCTCATTTGATTTGAAATCAATAGGCATTTAGAAGACCTCGATAACAGAGGCAGAAGAAACAATATCAGAGCGAGGTGAGTCCCTGAAACGATCAACCCTGACCAAATTTCTTCTGCCTTGATCTTTAATAACATTCCGGAAAAGCTGGCAGATACCCCTATTGAGTTTGTCCGAGCACACAGGGCCCCGAGAATGAAACCCTCTGACACTGCACCGCCCAGAGACATCTGCTGCCTTGGCAACTTTCCTTTAAAAGAAGACATTCTTTTTTAATGAGAGCACAACCGCTCTATTCCAGGATCTGTCTCATATCACCCTGCAAAATAGGCACCCTGCTGGGGGTGCTCAGAGAAAATGGCATTGTTTACAAATGGCACTTTCCCTTCGCATTGCAGGCTACACTAAACAGGAAACAATTCATTTTGCGGATGCCAGATGAACTCCCTGATTTCTGTGCAAACCTACACATTCCACATACCGATTTACCTGATTGGTACGCAGAGTTCAGAATCCCCCCACCAGATCGTAGCCCTGTCAGCACGCCACACTCATCTCCGACCAAACCTCTGCTAAAGAAAAGCAAATATGGCAAACAAGGGAACTCAAATATGGGCTGTTCACCATATGCCCCCAAGCAATATAGGTACCGTGACCAGACCTGGAGGACTACCTTAGCCCAGCTTGATAGGTCCTACTTTTCCTAGGAGCTACCTGCTCCCCCAATGGATACGGTTTTGGTGGATTCATTACCATGTTTGGTTATAACACTTTTCAGATTTACTCTCAAGAAATTGCACCTTTTTAGATCCTACCTCTATCTTGGTAGGAACTAAAGGTGGACTTGGTTCACACCCACAGAGTTTGTTACAACCGTTGTTTAAACACAAAGCCCCTTGGGCAGCTTTAGTTCCTGCACCCTATTTGACTATGGAGCTGAACGCAGCTCGGAGACCCACGAGAGTACCTTAAGTCACCCCCCTTGGGGTCGCAGGCTGATCTCTCTCTACTACACACACCCAGGAAAAGAGGGGGTTCCTCCTCAACCTTAAGGCCTTCCACTCCAGGCTTGGATGGACTATGGGTGCTTGTCCCCCCTCTATACTCCACAAAGGCCTAGGATTACAACAGGACTGAGATGTTCGGGTGCTGCTTGTCTACATGATGTTCTCATGTACTTGGTTTCTCCCTTCTCAGAATAAGAAAGGGACTAGACAGCATTTCCATCTGAACAACCCTTGCCTAACCTAGTGGTTCGTTAAGGTACTGTTGGATTTCCACCCAAAACAAGGAGACTTGCTTACCTTCCTTCCCCGAAACTATCCCCTATTTAGTGGGTCACCAACCATATACTGTGTCCCCAGTTTATGCTAATTTTTATTCCCTACATGTACAATAGATGATACTGTTGTCATGTTCACAACTAAGGTTTGATGTTTTTTTGCTATCATTTTACCAAATTAGTTTATTTGTCTCATCCATATATAGTTATGCCAGAGAAATTCTTTTTGCTTTAAAAATAAGTAGTTCATAGGGCTGCGGGGTCCCCCGAAAACAGCTCTTTTATATAAATTACAGTTTAACTGTTTAAGTGTTTTGTTTACTGTGGGCTTTTAATAGCTTGAAATCAAGCAATAGTTTCCTAAGCGGAGTTCCTCCCATCCACCCCCACAAGTGGGCAGAGCTGTGCTGTTGGTTTCAGTACAGGTACTGCCCGCAAAAATATTAAAAAGCTTGCAGTTCTGATAACAGCAGGTAGTTCTTTGAAATTTTTCGCTGGCTGCCCTACACCTAGTGGCCCCCCCCCCTCCCCTCCCCCTTTTTTCTTTCTTTTTCGCTCTTCCTGTCCAGGAGGTAGTCAGAGCAGAGTGGCAGGTTCGAAACATGGCATACTCGTCACTGGGCCGTAGCCCTACCTTGATTTCCCATAATGTTCGAGGACTGAACATCCCCAAGAAATGAACATCTCTACTCAGAGAACTCAACAAAGGTAAAAAACACTTTGTCTTTTTACAGGAAACCCATTTCCAGGCCAACAAAATCCCCAATCTACTTCATAAGAACTTCCCTAAAGCTTACCATGCCACAAACCCCTCAGCCAAATCCAAAGGGGTTTCTATCTTGCATCACAAATCGGCAGGCTTTGAGGTTACCCAGCAATTATCAGATTCTGAAGGTAGATTTCTATTTCTGAAGAGGACTTGGGGATCATTCTCACTAACGCTAGCCAATGTGTATTTCCCCAACAACGCACATGTCACCTTCTGTAAGCATCTTATTGAAGAATTGAAAAGCTTTGCCTCGGGATGTATTTTGTTAGGAGGGGATTTTAACATTCCGCTCAACCCTCTACAAGACACACCTACGGGTAAATCCAGCCTGGCATATCAAACATTAAAATGCATTAAAACACTTCTCCACTCCATAACCTCCTGATAGACTCTTGGCGTACAATACACCCGACGGGTAAAGATTTCACCTTTTATTTGGCACCTAATAATAAATACACACTTATTGACTACACAGCCCACATAGGCATAAAAAATTTTTCTGACCACGTACCAATCTCGCTCACTATTGAAAGTTCTGACTTGTGTCCTAAACCTTGCATGTGGAGGCTGAATCCCTCCTTACTGACTGACACTAAATTACTCCCTAAGATAATCGATGCTTTATGCAACTACTTCACAGACAATTGCACAGATGATCTCTCACCCCTAACAATTTGGGAAGCTCACAAATGCGTAATACGGGGAGAACTCATTAGAATGGGGGCTTATTGCAAAAGGGAAGCAGAAAAACTGATTGGGAAGCTATCTCCCAAGATAGCACAACTTGAGGCCCAACACAAGATGTCATTAGATATACTGATGGCTAAGGAACTCATAGCGGCACGACAAGACCTTCAAGAGTTACTTGATGTAAAAAGCAAACACCCCCTTTTCCTAAAAAAGAAAATCTATTACGAACACAGGGACAAGGGGGGAAAGTTTTTGGCCAGAGCACTGAAAGAGGCTTCTCTAGCCAATAACATCTTGGCGATCAAAACAGCAGAAGGTTTCCTGAATAACCGCATGGATAAAATAGCTGACCTCCAAGGGAACAGAGAACAAATTATTCAAGATTACCTGATTCAAAGCGGTATGCCCACACTTTCCTCGGAGGATGCGGAGTCTCTAGAGAGCCCGATATCCTCAGAGGAATTGTCAGCTGCAGTTAATCTCAAACCTGGAAAGAGCCCTGGCCCAGACGGCTTATCGGCCCATTACTACAAGACATTCACCAACATATTATAAGCCCCACTTCTACCCCGCCAAATTCCAAGCACGTTTCTGATGGCACGTGTCACGGTACTTCCCAAACCGGGTAAGGACCCTACAGATTGCGCTAGCCCATCTCCTACTCAATTTGGACCTGAAGCTACTCGCAAAAATAGTGGCGAACCAGCTGTGCCCCTTTCTACCCCAACTGATTGGGCCAGAACAAGTTGGGTTTATGCCAGGAAGGGAATCCAGGGATAATGTAACAAAAGCCCTTAATCTGATCCATCACTATCATCGCTCTGGTTTCGAGGGCTTTCTCCTGTCTACCGGTGTAGAGAAGGCCTTCGACAGGGTTTCATGGGACTATTTACTGGCTACATGCTCCTATATATAGGCTTGAGGCCTTGCATGCTTTCCTGGATTTCCTCCCTATACCAGAACCCAACAGCGCAACTTAAAATCAATGGCACCTTTTCAGAGCCAGTTTTTATTAAGAATGACACTCACAAGGCTGCCCACTGTCACCCCTGCTATTTATACTTTCCCTGAAACCATTTATACGCTCAGTTAATAAAACCCCCTCAATCGCGGGCTTCGAGGTAGGATCTAAAACATATAAAATCGCAGCTTTATTTTTCTTAACCCATCCACACACCTCTATCCCCAATCTACTACATGCGTTCTCTATATATGGGTATATTTCTCACCTCAAGATCAACTACACCAAACCTGAGGCTATGAACCTCACCACAAGCGTATTGACACAGGCACAACAAAATAACCCTTTTAAACGGGTATCTGGAACGCTTAAATACCTAGGTATTGGGCTCACTCCCCAGCTCAGCAACATTTTATCACAGAACTTTAGACCAACAGTGGGGACGGAAAGTATTCAGACCCCCTTAAATTTTTCACTCTTTGTTATATTGCAGCCATTTGCTAAAATCATTTAAGTTCATTTTTTTCCCTCATTAATGTACACACAGAACCCCATATTGACAGAAAAACACAGAATTGTTGACATTTTTGCAGATTTATTAAAAAAGAAAAAAACTGAAATATCACCTGGTCCTAAGTATTCAGACCCTTTGCTTAGTATTTAGTAGAAGCACCCTTTTGATCTAATACAGCCATGAGTCTTTTTGGGAAAGATGCAACAAGTTTTTCACACCTGGATTTGGGAATCCTCTGCCATTCCTCCTTGCAGAGCCTCTCCAGTTTTGTCAGGTTGGATGGTAAACGTTGGTGGACAGCCATTTTTAAGTCTCTCCGGAGATGCTCAATTGGGTTTAAGTCAGGGCTCTGGCTGGGCCATTCAAGAACAGTCACAGAGTTGCTGTGAAGCCACTCCTTTGTTATTTGTTGGAAGGTAAACCTTTGGCCCAGTCTGAGGTCCTGAGCACTCTGGAGAAGGTTCTCGTCCAGGATATCCCTGTACTTGGCCGTATTCATCTTTCCCTCGATTGCAACCAGTCGTTCTGTCCCTGCAGCTGAAAAACACCCCCACAGCATGATGCTGCCACCACCATGCTTCTCTGTTGGGACTGTATTGGACAGGTGATGAGCAGTGCCTGGTTTTCTCCACACATACCGCTTAGAATTAAGGCCAAAAAGTTCTCTCTTGGTCTCATCAGACCAGAGAATCTTATTTCTCATCATCTTGGAGTCCTTCAGGTGTTTTTTTTTTAAGCAAACTCTAAGCGGGCTTTCATGTGTCTTGCACTGAGGAGAGGCTTCTGTCAGGCCACTCTGCCATAAAGCCCTGACTGGTGAAGGGCTGCAGTGATGGTTGACTTTCTACGACTTTCTCCCATCTCCC
The DNA here is from genome assembly GCA_037952925.1 of Lithobates clamitans. NCBI lineage: Eukaryota > Metazoa > Chordata > Amphibia > Anura > Ranidae > Lithobates > Lithobates clamitans. The sequence continues at coordinate 2,667,829 of JBBGZY010001451.1, read as the reverse complement.
AACTGCATCTCTGGAGCTCAGCCACAGTGATCTTTGGGTTCTTCTTTACCTCTCTCACCAAGGCTCTTCTCCCCCGATAGCTCAGTTTGGCCAGACGACCAGCTCTAGGAAGGGTTCTGGTCATCCCAAACGTCTTCCATTTAAGGATTATGGAGGCCACTGTGCTCTTAGGAAACTTAAGTGCAGCAGAAATTTTTTTGTAACTATGGGCAGATCTGTGCCTTGCCACAATTCTGTCTCTGAGCTCTTCAGGCAGTTCCTTTGACCTCATGATTCTCATTTGCTCTGACATGCACTGTGGGCTGTATGGTCTTATATAGACAGGTGTGTGGCTTTCCTAAGCAAGTCCAATCAGTATAATCAAACACAGCTGGACTCAAATGAAGGTGTAGAACCATCTCAAGGATGATTGGAAGAAATGGACAGCACCTGAGGTAAATATATGAGTGTCACCTCAAAGGGTCTGAATACTTAGGACCATGTGATATTTAAGTTTTTCTTTTTTAATAAATCTGAAAAACTGTCAACAATTGTGTTTTTCTGTCAATATGGGGTGCTATGTGTGCATTGAGGAAAAAAAATGAACTTAAATGATTTTAGCAAATGGCTGCAATATAACAAAGAGTGAAAAATTTAAGGGGGTCTGAATACTTTCCGTCCCCACAGTATGTTACGCCAGATTGAACTAAACTTATCCAAATGGTCCCTCAAGTTCTTTTGCTGGTTTGGTAGAGCCACTATCACTAAAATGGTTATACTCCAGAGGCTACTTTACCTTTTTCACACATTGCCCATCAACATACTGGCCAGCTTTTTTAAACGGTTACAATCCACTCTATGGAAATTCTTATGGGCTCACAAAAAGCCGTGCATAAGTTTCCGCTTGCTTATGAAGCCAAAAGTCGCAGGATTGCGTTTCCCAAACTTCAAGCTCTACTACTACTACGCTACACATCTGGCCATAATTGATTGGCATTGTCATCCTGCAAATAAAGACTGGGTGTCCCTTGAGGAGAGTTTCTCAGAGACCCCGTTAAAATTTGAACCATGGATCCCTTAGGCAAACTGCCCCCCAGCGTTTACACAAGATCCGACTATCGGAGCTACTATCAAGGTTTTCCATAAGGCCGTTTCACTTTACCAGATCGCCATCCCACCTGGGCCTTTAACCCCTTTGTTTAACAATCCAGATTTTACCCTGGGTATGGATACAAAAGTTTTCTCTCTGGAAGGAAAATCACCTCTCTTAGCTTCACATTATGTAAAGGCAGGACAAATTCTCTCACATGAGAAATTGTTGGATAGCCCCTCACCTTCTGCATTACCCTTCTGGAACTATAGACAAACCTGTCACTACCTGCTTTGCTCTACAAGGAAAAGGGAAGTGACCAGGGATCTTACCTCCTTTGAATTAATATGTTCAAATAATGACCCCATAGAGAAAACAACTTCATTTATGTATGCATGTCTTCATGACAACACAGATTCGGCCAGGTTCGGAGGCCAATGGAAAACAGCACTCCAGACGCACTTCACTGAAGCTCACTGACAGAATGCGTGTATTTTAGCTCATAAATGCTCAATCAGCACAAGGCTACAAGAAAATTCTTTTAAACTACTTTCACAAGGTACACCACACCTGTTAAAGTGAAGAAATGGTATCCAGTGACTTCGGACCTGTGCTGGAGATATGGAGAGGCTAAAGGTGACATGCTGCATATTTGGTGGAACTGTCCCCAGATATGGTATCCATTGACTTCGGACCTGTGCTGGAGATATGGAGAGGCTAAAGGTGACATGCTGCATATTTGGTGGAACTGTCCCCAGATAACCACATACTGGAAAAAAAATCTGTGATTTGATCTTACATATCACTGAGACCAAAATTAAACTCACCCCAGCCTGCTGTCTTCTACATATCGCCAACTTTCCCCTTGGAAGATATAAAAGATCTGACAAAACACCTCCTAAATGCTGCAAAATCTCTGATCCCCAGGTACTGGAAACTTTCAACAACCCCTTCAATTAGAGAATGGGCTCATACAGTCAATCACATCTTGGCATTAGAAGAAACACTTGCCATAGCCAATAAATCATCAGATAAATTCCACAAAACATGGTCTACTTGGGTAAAGTTTAAATACTCAGATGCATATGGAAGGCTGACAACTGGCTGAATGGTCCATATGGACCTGTTGGACCAAACCGAACCAGATCTGTTTAAACTTGACAGTCCATGGACTCCTAATACTATTAATGAAAGTACGCTGATGACCCTCCTTGGCGGGGGCTCTCTTCATTTTTTTTTTCTCTCTTCTCTCTCTTATGTCTCTTTCCTTTATCCCTTCCCATCTTCCCCCCGGCATCTTTCTACTTACCTTCCCCTCTACCCAATTTACATACAAAACGCTACTCTCACACATATGTTGGCAATAGTAATGATTGACACTTGTTTGATCTGTTAATCTCAAATATGCACATCGAATAAGAAGTTTACATGTCTTCATTCTAAGCGATGTTACTTTTCATACAGTTTGACCCTGTGTACAGATATGCAATTATTGATAAATGTATTTAAAGCAGTAAATACAATTCAGGATATTAATACCTGACACTTATAAAAAAAAAAAACCTACTTACCGTGCAGTTTGTGTAAAAATTGCTTATTTGATTTAGAGATTTATTTAACCACTTGCCGACCGCCTCACACAGCGTCGGCATCGTTCCAGGAGCGATCCGTCCCGAGGGGGAGGCCACCCCCTCACGATTGCTCCTGACGAATGAGAAGCTTCCTCAGCTTCTGAAATGTAAACAGAAGCAGAGGAAGTGATGTAATTTCTCGTGGAGCCTTTTCGTTTCAGCTCCCGAGGAGAGAAGACATCAATGTGAGTTGCACCAACACTACACTAACACTAGTACACATAGGCACATAAACCCCCCCCGCGTCAGTGACACAAATAGCAGTCATATTTTTTTTACTGATCACTGCATTGGTGTCATTTGTGACTGTTATAAGTGTTAGGGCAGTTAGTGGTAGGCCCCTTTAGGTCTAGGGTACCCCCCCTAATAAAGGTTTAACCCCTTGATTACCCCCCAGTTAACCCTTTCATCCCATGTCGCCAGTGTCACTAAGCAATCTTTTTTCTGATCGCCGTATTAGTGTCACAGGTGACGCTAGTTAGGCAGGTAGGTATTTAGGTTCACCGTCAGCTTTTTATAGCGTCAGGTACCCCCATATACTACCTAATAAAGGTTTTAACCCCTGATTGTCCTCTAGTCAACCCTTTCACCAGTGATCACCGTATAAGTGTTACGGGTGACTCTGGTTAGTTAGTTTGTTTTTTATACCCGCCATTTATTACCCAATAAAGGTTTAACCCCCTGATCGCCCGGCGGGTGATATCAGTTAGGTTTTAGGGTCAGATAGGGTCTGCGTCACCCCAGGCAGCATCAGATTAGTGCCAGTACTGCTAACACCCACGCACACAGCATACACCTCCCTTAGTGGTGTAGTGTCTGAACGTATCGATATCTGATCAGATCTATACTAGCGTCCCCAGCAGTTTAGGGTTCCCAAAAACGCAGTGTTAGCGGGATCAGCCCAGATACCAGCTAGCATCTGCGTTTTGCCCCTCCGCCCAGCACCCTAGTGCAGTATTGATCGATCACTGTCACTTACAAAACACTAAACACATAACTGCAGCGTTCGCAGAGTAAGGCCTGATCCCTGCGATCGCTAACAGTTTTTTGGTAGCGTTTGACACAGTTGCTGACAGCCTAGGAGCTTTTTTACCTGTAAGTCTCACTAGTGTACCAGTAAATTTAGAGCTCAAAATGGCAAATCGAAGGTACACTAGTGAAGAGGCCTACACGTTTCTGAGCATGACAGATAGTGAAGAGGAAGTCACTCATCAGTCAGATTCAGGCTCAGAATACAATCCTGTAAGACCACAGCGTTTCCAGGACAGATAGCTCTGACAACGGAGTTGTGGTACCTGCCAAGGTCAGACGTACCAGACCCTGATCTTCTTCTGCTGTTGTTGAGGTGCAAGAACTGCAAGGCTCTCATATGGAGCAGAGAAGCACTAGTGCCGCTCATCCTTCTGGTCAACTGGCAAGCACCAGCGGCCTAGTACACCCTGGTCATAGTCAAACCAGCACTGCAGTAACACGTGGTGACGTGGCGAGTCCCATAAGTGCAGTTCAAGCTGGCGAGGTGACAAGCACAAGTAATGTCCCGCTGTCACCAAGAAGACAAAGACAAGCCCGTCAAGCCCATAGTGCCCTTCCTGCTGCATTCGCCAATCCTAATTGGGAACCCACCACTTCTGCAGCACCCGTACTTCCCCCATTCACTGGCCAACCTGGAATTCAGTTGGAAACAGTTGATTTTACGTCACTTGGTTTTTATTTGCTGTTTTTCACCGAAGATCTCTATAGATCTATTGTGGATCAAAGTAATTTGTATGCTGGTCAATTCATCGCTGCTAATCTCCAGTCCTCCCTTGCCAGAGATCGGAAACCAATTACGGTCTCCGAATTTAAGACCTTTCTGGGCCTATCCCTCGACATGGGCATAGTTAAAATGAGCACGTTGTGGTCATATTGGTCCACTGACCCAATTTAACATATGCCCGTGTTCTCTGCCTCCATGACCAGGGCACAATACGAGCAGATCTTGCGGTTCATGCATTTCAACAACAATGAACTCTGTTGTCCTCGTGGAGACCCTGGATATGATCGGCCCTACAAAATTCGGCCCCTCGTAAACCACTTCAACCAACGTTTTGCAGACTTGTTTACTCCCCATCAAGTTGTCTGTGTTGATGAGTCCCTGATTAAGTTTTCTGGCCGCTTGTCTTTCAAACAGTATCTTCCCAGCAAGCGTGCCAGATACGGGGTCAAGATGTATAAGCTCTGTGACAGGGCCACAGGCTATACATGTAGTTTCATGGTTTACGAGGGAAGAGAGCCGACAAACTGCCCTGACTACATAGGAAGCGCTGGCAAGATTGTGTGGGACTTGGTGTCACCCTTATTCGGAAAGGGGTACCATTTGTATGTGGACAATTATTACACGAGCTTGCCACTTTTTAGTCACTTGTTTGATTATCAGATTGGCGCATGTGGCACTGTGCGATATAATTGCCAGGGCTTTCCCCAGCGGCTTGTAGATTCCCGTCTTAGGCTGGGGGAGAGAGCCTGCTTGAAGTGTAATAACTTGCTCGCTATGAAGTGGAGGGATAATAAGAATGTTTTCCTTCTGTCCTCCCTTCATGCAGACATGACAGTCCAAATTCCTACGGCGACTGGTGTTGTGGTGAAACCCCTCTGTGTCCACGAATATAACCAAAATATGGGAGGGGTGGACCTCAACGACCAGTTGTTGGCACCGTACCTAGTTGCCCGTAAGGCCAGACACTGGTACAAAAAAGTGTCTGTTTATTTATTTCAGTTGGCTTTGCTGAACGCTCATGTGCTATACAGAGCTTCAGGATGGACTGGATACTTCCTTTAATTCCAGGAAGAGATCGTCAGAGCCCTTCTGTTTCCAGACGGTGCTCCACCTCACCTTCCCAATCCAAATGCAGTAAGCCGGCTGCATGAGATGCATTTTCCGTATGTCCTCCCGAGTACCCCTACCCAACGAGCCCCCCAAAGAAGATGTCGTGTCTGCAGCAAGCGTGGATATAGGCGTGACACCCACTATTATTATCCCTCCTCTCCTGACAATCCTGGTCTTTGCACTGGTTAATGTTTTGAACGCTACCATACACTAGTTGAGTATTAGCGTAGGGTACAGCACTGCACAGACTAGGACACACTTTCACAGGGTCTCCCAAGATGCCATCGTATTTTGAGAGACCCGAACCTGGAACCATTGCGGTTACAACCGTTACAGTTACAAAAAAAAAAAAGTAAAACAAAAAAAATATAAATTAAAAAAAAACAAAAATAGTTGTCGTTTTATTTTTCCCTTTCTCTCTATTTTTCTGCTCTTTTTTACTGTACTCTATTCTGCAATGTTTTATTGTTATGTTTTATCATGTTTGCTTTTCAGGTATGTAATTTTTTTATACTTTACCGTTTACTGTGTTTTATTGTTAACCTTTTTTTGTTTTCAGGTACGCCATTCAGCTGCAGCGCGGATTTATTTATCTTTACAGCAACGGCGTTTGCTCCCACGATACATAAAGCTGTGACTCCAGCACTGTAGGAGGCGATTTCACCACCACAGTAAAAAAAAAAAAAAAAAAAGAGCATATATGCCGAAGCATGGGGGCAGCAGGGGTGGAGGAGCAATTTGCTCCTAACTTTTGGGGCGGATGCCCCCATGCTTCAGCCTATATTTTTTAGGCCATTCAGCTGAAGCACTGAGTTATTTATCTTGACAGCAACAGCGTTTGCTCCCACGATACATAAAGCCGTTACTCCAGCGCTGTAGGAGGGGATTTCACCACCACAGTTAAAAACAAAATGGTGCATGTATGCCCATCATTAGAAGTGGGTGAATAAAGGGAGGTATTCTAATGGTGGGCATACCCACCGATCAAAACGGTGATATATAGTGAGGAGTGAAATAAAAAATTTACGCCCTTAGAAATCCTGAAGGCAGTGATTGGTTTCGGGGCCCCGTATACAGGTAGGCTCCCAGAATGTCCCACACGTGTGGTATATCCGTACTCAGGAGAAGTAGCAGAATGTATTTTGGGGTGTAATTCCACATATGCCCATGGCATGTTTGAGCAATATATCATTTAGTGACAACTTTGGGCAAAAAAAAAAAAAAAGTTTCATTTTCCCGCAACTTGTGGCAAAATATAAAATATTCCATAGACCCAACATGCCTCTCAGCAAATAGCTTGGGGTGTCTACTTTCCAAAATGGGGTCATTTGGGGGCGTTGTGCCATCTTGGCATTTTATGGCCTTCAAAACTGTGATAGGTAGTGAGGAGTGAAATCAAAAATTTACGCCCAATCGCTCCTACGTCAAGAGACACTAACTAAACCATTATCCACAATTTACAAGGCTCTGCAGCCTACTGTCCATCACGATTTGGAGAGACTTCATGACTTCTGGGTGTCGGAGCTGCTGGAGCTGCTGGAGCTGGATGGGGAGGACTGGGAAGATGTCTGGGACTCCCCCCTTTAGACACCTAGTTTCTTCTAGAGATGGGTTGATCCAGTTTAAAATATTACACACGTTTTATTATACTCCATACAGGCTTCACAAAATATACCCAGACTGCACGTCGCAGTGTTGGTGCTGTCGAGCTGACTCTGTGGGTTTCATACACATGATCTGGTCATTAATTATAACCTTCATCACTAAATTGACCAAAATTCCTATACTAAATCCATAGGCATGCGCAGCCTATTGCATTAGGGTGTGCACCTCAAACCAAAGCTCAAACACACGTGTGTGTGTGTGTGTGTGTGTGTGTGTGTGTGTGTGTGTATACACACACACACACACACACACACACACACACATATATATATATATATATACATACATACACACGTGTGTTTGAGCTTTGGTTTGAGGTGCACACCCTAATGCAATAGGCTGCGCACGCCTATGGATTTAGAGAAGATCTGTAAAGAAGAGTGGACCAAAATCCCTCCTGAGATGTGTGCAAACCTGGTCTCCAACTACAAGAAACTTCTTACTTCTGTGCTTGCCAACAAGGGTTTCTCCAAGTACTAAATCATGTTTTGCTTGGGGATTAAATACGCATTTTACTCACTGAACTGAAACTCAATTCATAACATTTGTATTGTGTTTTTTCTGGATTTTTGGTTAATATTGTCTCTATCATTTAACCCCTTAAGGACCGGAAAATTTTCCCCCTTAATGACCAGGCAATTTTTTGCGATACGGCACTGCGTCGATTTAACGGACAATTGCATGGTCGTGCAATGCTGTACCCAAACAAAATTGACATCCTTTATTCCCCACAAATATAACTTTCTTTTGGTGGTATTTGATCACCTCTGCGGTTTTTATTTTTTGCGCTATAAACAAAAAAAAAAGCGTCAATTCAGAAAAAAAAATATATATATTTTAAAATTTTTGCTATAATAAATATCCCCCCCCCTCCAAAAAACAAATTTCGTTAGTTTAGGCCAATATGTATTCTTATTACATATTTTTTGAAAAAATAAATAAATAAATCGCAATAAGCTTTTATATTGATTGGTTTGCTCAAACGTTATAGCGCTTACAAAATAGGTTTATGGCATTTTTATTATTTATTTTTTTACTAGTAAATATGGCGGTGATCAGTGATTTTTAGCAGGACTGAGATATTGCAGCAGACAGATGGGACATTTTTGACAATTTTTTGGGACCATTGACATTCATACAGCGACCAGTGCTATAAAAATGCACGGATTACTGTATGTCACTGGCAGAGAATGGGATAACACTAGTAGTAATCAAGGGGTTAAATGTGTTCCCTGGGTTTTTTTTTCAAACTGTGGGGGCAGTGTACTGACTGGAGGAGGAGAGAGATCGCCGTTTCTAATCACTAGGAACAGACGATCTCTCTCTACTCCCCTGTCAGAATGGGGATCTGTCTGTTTACATTGACAGGACCCCCTTCTGGCTCTCTGTGAAGCGATAGTCGCCGGCCACGCGCATCAGCTCCGCCACCCTGCAGCGGTTTAAAGGGCCGGCAAACAGCTACGGAGATTTGCGGGAACGAGCCAACCTGCCGCAGTATAATGAAGACAGCTGGTCGGCAAGTGGTTAAAATACATCTATGATAAAACTTATAGACCCTTATTTCTTTGTAAGTGGGCAAACTTACTAAATCTGCAGGGGATCAAATATTTTTTTTGCCCATTGTATGTCCAGGTAAAGCAAGATATCACTATAGGCTGCAATAAGTACATGACCCAATTGTGTCATTCATTTTCTGGTGGCACCCAGGACTCTGGTGTGCATTCTATATTTATTCCTAAAAATAATCCACTAGGGGTGGTGACATTGTTCTCCCAAATCCTGAAAAATCAAACCTTTTCTCATTTAATGTAAGGCAAGGTGACGTTCTTTTAGTTTTTGGTAGAATCAAATGTAAAAATGAACCCAAAAATTGAAATAGTGCAAATTGCGCCTTTTTGGATCATACACAATTACAAAACAAAACATATTTACATTTCATTTTGGGTTTTGATATTTATAACTGATCAATTACGTCATTTGATTTGTGTTCTGGTTAACAGAAATAGCTCCTGATGTATGAAAAGTCCAGGTAGACAGGTTCTATGCCATGTTGTGGACTGCAGCAGTCTTCCTTAAAAGTCGCTCTGTCATAGGGGAATTCGGTCTCAGGGCGTCTCTTTCAAGTAAAAGGCATCTATATAATAAAAATAATCTGATTAGGAAGATAAAAAAAAATTAGAGAGAATTTTTAGACCCATTACAAAAAGAGGTGCAAAGAAGAACTGCAATGTGTAGGAACCAATAATGTAGCAGCAATAAAGATCCAGCTTACTGCTGTGAGAGCCAGTCAATATGGATTACAGTACCATGCCTTACTAAAGAATCATTCCACCCAAAACATATTTCAGTTTCTCAGAGGTGCTGGAAAGTTAAAACGTATGTGAATGTATGCCTGTAGGTTTTTAATGGTTACTGATTTAAAAGAAACTTAGTAATAATTTTTGGTTATCAATTTTATCCATACACATACATGTTTTAATGTATAATGAGACCTCTGATTTCATTGTTCTGTGGCAAGTTGTCAACATCCGGTCTCTCTATTCTGTGGTGTGGCTCAAACCAGTTTTGACAAATTTTTGGGCTGTTATATACAGTGTATGGCGGGACGACAAAAGGCTATTGGAGTTCTTTCTGGATATTAAGAAATATGCCTGAAACAAGGGCAGACAGGACTATCGCCTCCAGGAACTTCCAATGAAGCTGCGGACTCCCCTCGGATTGAACATGCTTTATTTATCTAGATTTTATCATCTGTAATACGTCTTTAAACCAAGTTAAGTAAATTCCCTTTATTAATATACTTCTGAGTTGTCTGAAATTATTGCACTATATCCACAAATCTGAAAGGTTAAACATAAGAACTTGGAAGTAATAAGGTTTAACCCTTTATTACTGATGACGTTGCAACAAAGAAAGTATAAAAATGGGCTCTAATAGCATACAAAAACACCAGTATTATAGCAAAAAAAGTTTCTTTAACACCCCACTTGTATCACTGTCACGTGAATACGGTGCCTCTGGGCTGGACCGTGTGTACCTGGACAAGGTTAAAGCCACAGTTCTGGACAGTGAGGTTTCTGCTCTCATGTTCTTTGCAGTAGTGACAGCATTAAACCAGACAGGAGCCTCTGTCAATCATACACATTAGAGCAGGATAGGGGACATGTCAGCTTGTGATGTCACAGGCTGACAATATGACTGCAGGCACATTGTGCATTGGGAGCAAGCAACACAGGGCAATACATAAAAAATGCAGAGGCGTGAATAGACCTATAATAAGGTATTTTAATACTGTGGCTAGTTTTGTTAAGCAATCAGAAGTCTAATGCTCCAACTAGCTTTAACCACCTTAATATCTCCAAAGCAGCAGAAAGATGCCCTCCACCTCTCTGCGCTCCAGAAAACACACACCGGTAGCCAGTGTGCCTGTGAATGGCTGTAGTCAAGTGGTCATTGGGCAGCTCAGATCTCCATCACAATTTACAGAGCCAATCAGAGGCTCTGTACCTTGCAATTGCTGTGAAGCGATCCCACATATAAATAATGCAAGTATTTGCAAACACTAAGCCCTTTTACAACAGAAAAAGAAGAGCAATGCCTAGTACACACAATGAGAAGATCGCGCGAAAAATACCGCTTTCGGAGCAATCGTTCTGATAATCTGATCGAGAGCCAATCACGACAGTTCATGCGAAAATAGGGTCAAACAAAACTTTTTCTGGTTACGATAACAGAACAAACAATTTTTGTGTAATTAGTGTGGTGCTTGTATGATAAAAAACAATCTGTAGTGGAGAGATGAAAGGTAAATGTAAGCAAACTCTAATTTTTTCCTCTACATTTAAACAAAAACAAACAAAAACTGTGTTTGTTAACCACTTCTCGCCCAGCCTATAGTAAACTGAAGGCTGGGTGGGCCTCTCATCGAACCAGGTGGAAGTCATATGACATCCTCTCGGATCATGCCTCGGGGGGCCGCCCTGCCGCACGATCTGTCACCGGCTGTGGTGCGATCTGTCACCAGCTGCATCCACTGGACACAGCCAATGACTGATCACTGTACCAGCCCACTGCAACCAATCACAGCAGGTCACATGACAGTTGTAAACAATGGATGGCTTCCTTTCAAAGCCTTCCATTGTGTACAATTGTTTTGCTAGCTGTGATTGGTCACAGTGATCACATGGTGCAGACTGTGCCATGTGATCAGCTGTGGCCAATCACAGCTGATCATAACAAAGCAAACTGAATGAAGCAATTTCTTTCAGTAAAATGCTTGTATATTTCAATTAAATTCATTGCTACATGCAAACATAATGTGTAAAAGAATAAAAAAATACTGATCACTTACCCAGAGTAGTACAATGTTACTATGGAAACATTATAGTGCTCTGGTCAAAGTGTGTTAAAAAAAAAAAAAAAAAAAAATCCAATAAAAAAAAAATTATTATTATTTTTTTTCCGTGGTGTCACCAGTCAGTGTCCCTGATCACTGCCACACTAGTTATATGACAATGCTGTACTGCACTGGTGACCGTGACAAACCTTTTTTTTTATAAATTTCTTTATTTTCCCAAAAATTATGACAGAAAATTACAACTTAAAAACTTGCCATGCCTCTTACTAAATACTTTGGACTGTCTACATTCCAAAAAGGGGTCATTTGGGGGGAATTTGTACTGTCCCGGCATTTTTGGCCTTCAAAAAATGAGATAGGCCGTCAGTACATCTGGACTGATCAATTTTCAGATATATACCATAGTTTGCTATAAATTTCCTACAGAATAAATAATATACACTGATTTGGGTTATTTTCACCAAAGAAATGTAGCGGAATACATTTTGGCTGAAATTTGGGAGGAACAATTATTTATTAGAAAAATTTTATAACAAAGAAAAATGCATTTTTTTTTCTCAAAATTTTCTGTCTTTTTTGTTTATTTAGCAAAAAATAAAAAATCCAGTGGTGATTAAATACCACCAAAACAAAGCTCTAATGCCCCGTACACACGGTCAGACATTGATCGGACATTCCGACAACAAAATCCTAGGATTTTTTCCGACGGATGTTGGCTCAAACTTGTCTTGCATACACACGGTCACACAAAGTTGTCGGAAAATCCGATCTTTCTGAACGCGGTGACGTAAAACACGTACGTCGGGACTATAAACGGGGCAGTAGCCAATAGCTTTCATCTCTTTATTTATTCTGAGCATGCGTGGCACTTTGTGTGTCGGATTTGTGTACACACAATCAGAAATTCCAACAACTGATTTTGTGGTCGGAAAATTTTATAGCCTGCTCTCAAACTTTGTGTGTCGGAAAATCCGATGGAAAATGTGTGATGGAGCCTACACATTGTCGGAATTTCCGACAACAAGGTCCTATCACACATTTTCCATTGGAAAATCAGACCGTGTGTACGGGGCATAACTGTGTGAACAAAATGATCAAAATTTAGTTTGGATACAGTGTTGCATGACCGTGCAATTGTCATTCAAAATGAGACAGTGCTGAAAGCTGAAAACTGGACTGGGCAGGAAGTGAAAAAAGGGCAATGTATTGAAGTGGTTAAATATTACAAACTATAGCTCTATCTTAAAAAAAAATGCTAAAAAAATTATATGGGTTGAATGTTGAATGACAAAACATGAAAAATGGCCTTATAATGAAGGGCAGGCTGGTACTCAAGTGGTTAAGCTAGTATAGTTCTGCAATTAAACATAATCCACATACCGTGCTAAATTCTGATGTGACCTGGATCTGCTGTTCATTGCTGCATGTATAAGAACTTGACTAAAGAGGTCTCTCTGAAGATTAGAACACACATACACAAAATAAATATTCGATAGGTAAACCAAGTAAAGTGAAACATGACACCTTAAAATGACAAGCAAGCCATCGAGGAGAATATCACACTTGGGAAATACCACAGCGTCTACCCCCTAAAAACCTCCCCTCTTGTTCTGGTGACAACTGTAAGACTTATTCACATTTGTGTCACGTGCATTGCAGTGACACAAATTAAAACGTGCACATTATCGCAATGCACCTGCTCTGTGTAAAGTGCTTTGTGGTATCAATGACTTTGAATAGCCCTCCAATGCACTATATGATAGAGGGCAACACACAATGTAGTGCACCGCAGTGCACATACCATGGGCTGTAGTGTGTTGGTTTGCAAAGAAAAACAGTTGTGTGTTTATTTGGTCTTTAGTCCATTGCATGCATTGGCAGCCCATTGTTGGTATTGGCACAACATGTTTATATGCAACAATGGATCGAGAGTAGGGCCTAAAACTATGGACTTACTATTACTTTCTGTCTTCTGACAAGGGCAACCAGGACAAATAGCAAGGGATATGCTACATAAAGGGGACAACAGACATCAGTACAAAATTAGACAGATGCAAAAAGTTGTGGGGCCATGTCGATGCCATGTTGAAAGATGAAGTTCTTCTTCACGTTTGACTTTCTAGCAGAAGCCTGAAGGTTTTGTGCCAATGGTATTTGGAACAGTTCATAATTCCCTCTACCTTGAGTAAGGCCCCTGTTCCAGCTTAAGAAAAACAGCCCCAAAGCATGAAGCTGCCACCACCATGCTTCACTGTGGGTATGGTGTTCTTTTGGTGATGTGCAGTGTTGTTTTTGTGCCAAATATCTTTTGGAATTATGGCCAAAAAGTTCAACCTTGGTTTCATCAGACCATAGCACATTTTCCCACATTTTTGGGAGACTTCAGATGTGTTTTTGCAAAATTTAACCGGGCCTGGAAGTTTTTCTTCGTAAGAAAAGACTTTTGTCTTGCCACTCTACCCCATAGCCCAGACATAAGAATATGGGGGATTGTTGTCACATGTACCACACAGCCAGTACCTGCAGCTCCTTTAATGTTGCTGTAGGCTCTTGGCAGCCTCTCTAACCAGTTTTCTTCTCGTCTTCATCAATTTTGGAAGTACAGCCAGTTCTTGGTAATGTCACTGCTGTACCATATTTTCTACATTTGATGATGACTGCCATCATGGTATACCTAATGCCTTGGAAATTCTTTTGTACCCTTCTCCTGACTGATATCTTTTAACAATGATATCCCTCTGATGCTTTGGAAGCTCTCTGTGGACCATGGCTTTTGCTGTAGGATGCGTCTAAGAAAATATCAGGAAAGACCTACTAGAACAGCTGAACTTTGTTTAAGGTTAATCAGTGGCACTTTAAATGATGGCAGGTGTGTACTGACGCCTATTTAAACATGATTTTGATTGTGATTGCTTCATTTTGAACACAGCTACATCCCCAGTTATAAGAGGGCGTGCACACTTATGCAACCACATCATTTGATTTTTTTATTCTTACCCCCCCTAAAAATTTACAGTTTGTTTGTACAGTTTATAGGTCACATGAACGAAAAAAGTTCTGAAATTATTTATCTTTGTCTCATTTTTTTACATCACAGAAAACTGACATTTTAACAGGGATGTGTAGATTTTTTTATATCCACTGTGTGTGGGGCCTATGAAATATTGGATAGAAGGTAGACTTGCGATGATGCATGTGCCAGTATATTATGTACATTGATAATAAGAATTTAAAAAGCGAAAAAAAAAAAAAAAAATCGCTTACCTGAGCGTTGCTGCCCCCTATTTCTAAAACCTGGTAGCGAATCGGGTACATGAGCTCTATCACCTTGTCGTAATTGCCGGTGTCAAATTCCACAAGTGCCTGACACAGGGGCAGGCCGAGATGACCGATAAGAGCATGCTGACAGCTTTCACCTGGTGATCTAAAAACACCACACAATGTTGTATGTCAATCTGATGATAGCAGATATGTGACAAAGGCTCAGTGTTGACAGGCTTTTGTTTATGTCAGATCCACATGTCTCTCCCTATATTTGTCAATGGGAATGCAAAGCAGGTTGACATAAAACTTAGAAGCAGGTCAGGAGTAGGTCAAATACACATGTCAATGAACTGTGCATGATGTCAGAAGCATCATAAACTGATCTCAAATGTAAAGCAATGCACCTGAAAGGAAGAATTTGCCCATCAACTCAGGCCAATAAAAGTCATGGTGCTCTGGGGGCCTTCACATATACAAAAATCATTGTCAGTCCTCTTTTTTTATTGTTTGTAAACCTGAGAAGATCAGCACAAGTTCAAACAGCAAACAAGAGAGGCATGTTGTATTTTGGGGTGGGGTGAACTAATTACAAGCATGAATGAATACAAAGCTTCCTCTGATTGGCTGAGTCAGAGATTGGGACATCATCTGCCCGCCTCAGCCAACTAGAAGAATCGTTTTATTCATTCATAGAATATAAGGTTCCCTGTGAATAACTGAGCAGTGCTCTGTCTGACTCCATTTTGTTCTGGGAGCAGGATAGGAAATTCCTCTTCCACTGCTGGAACACAGTGTATATTATATGCAGCTGAGACTACATACAGGTTATACAGCGCTCCCAGTTACTTCATCTGTTAGCGTTGCTTGGTCAAAATGAGCTATTTAAATTTCACTAAAAGCTGGAGATCAGCTTTAAAGTGGAAGAAAAGTCTAACTGTATCTATCTAATGCCATGCAGCCATCACTGGAGTGCAGATAGACAACGTTTCTACAAAGAGGCTGCAGAAGACCACCATCACTGAGATGCAACATAGGATAAAATGAAGGTAAAAAAAAAGAACTTGTAATATTTTTAAAAATGTCTTATGATGGTTTACTAAACATAGTCCTTCAGTGGCCTACCTACCACAGCCATCACAAGGGGAACATTTTTAAAAAGACAGTTGTAGGGCCACAAAAAAAAAAAATAAAAAAAATTCAGAAGGGCCTGTGAAAATCCATTGACTGGATTTCCGGCTGCAAGCTTCACACATGTTATGAATGGGCAGTAATAAGCAGGTTGCAGTGTGAACTTATCTAGTGAGCTCTCCATTTTAATTTATGTTACATTCGTTTGAATGCAACAAAAGTTTCAACTGGGGGAATGTGGGGAAACCGCTCCTTATTTTTAGTATTCTTTATTTTTCTATGTGCAGTTTTGTAACATTGATCAAATATATGTGATGTATAGCTCATGGTACTGTTGCACCTCTTAAGCACTTTTGGTCTTTAGTATATGGAGTGCAGTAAATAATTTTTCTGTTTTTGTAACATACTTAGAAAGTTCTGTCAATGTTTCCAGAAACTGCGTTGTCATCCCAACATCCTTTGCACCCAATGATGACATCAGGAAGTGAAGATCATTGAAGATCAGCAAGTGATCGTTGGTATGCTTCTTCGTAATTTGGACAAGTTTGTTCCATCTGTCCCCCACATCCACACCTGGACACACCAAACATGAAAAAAAAGAAAATATTTTATATTTCTGTCTGCTCAGGACGCTGCATTGTACTTCATTTTTTGCAAATCTGAATACAATTTGTTAGCCTATATACATGCCTCACCTCCCCTGGAAAGGGGGAGGGGAAGAACCCCTTCACACTGTCGCATGGTAGGGGAGTCGGGGGGGGTGGAGCCCCATTTGCACCATGTTACCCAAATACAGGTGTAACATGAAACATGGTGCAAAAGGTTTTAAAGCTGGATTATACGCAGATAAAAAAAAAAAATAAGCAGATCTCTATTAATTAATGCTTTGTTAGAGCTGAAATGGAGCTGAAGTTTTATCACCTATTTATATACAGTAGTTCATTTATTACCTTTAACAAATATCTGCATGGTATTAAATCCTCAATTGAATGCAGCATAACAAACGGGTCATTATATTATTATTATTATTATTATTATTATACAGTATTTATATAGCGCCAACAGTTTACGTAGCGCTTTACAACTTGAGGGTAGACAGTACAAATACAATACAATTTGATACAGTAGGAATCAGAGGGCCCTGCTCCTTAGAGCTTACAATCTAAGAGGGGAGGTCAAGAGATACAAGAGGTAGTAACTGTGGGTGATGTGCTGATTGAGAAGATAAATGTACAGTTGTTAGGTGGGGGCCAGATAGGCTTCTCTGAAGAGATGAGTTTTCAGGGATCGTCTGAAAGTGGATAAAGTAGGAGAAAAACGGACGGATTGGGGTAGAGCATTCCAGAGGATGGGGGAGGCTCTGGAGAAGTCCTGAAGGCGAGCATGGGATGAGGTGACAAGGGAGTTTGAGAGCAGGAGGTCTTGGGAGGAGCGAAGAGAACGATTAGGTTGGTATTTTGTGACTAGGTTAGAGATGTAGCTAGGGGCCAAGTTGTGGATGGCTTTGTAAGTTATAGTTAGTATCTTGAATTTAATTCGGTGACTGAGTGGCAGCCAATGGAGGGATTGGCAGAGGGGTGTAGCAGACGCTGAGCGGTTTGTGTGGTGGATGAGCCTGGCCGCAGCGTTCATGATGGACTGAAGTGGGGATAGCCTATTTAGAGGTAAACCAATGAGGAGGGAGTTACAGTAGTCAAGGCGGGAGATGACCAGGGAGTGGATTAGAAGCTTTGTGGTGTCGATGGTTAGGAAGGGGCGTATCTTGGAGATGTTGCGAAGACAGAGGCGGCAAGCTTTGGATAGTGATAGAATGTGGGGTCGAAAGGTTAGTTCAGAGTCCAGGATTACACCTAGGACCTTGGCGTGGGGAGATGGGTTGATAGTTAAGCCGTTGATCTTGACAGGGAGATCAGGGGAAGTGGCACCTGAGGGAGGAAATATCATGAGCTCGGTTTTGGATAGGTTGAGTTTGAGAAAGTGATGTGACATCCAGGCTGATATGTCTGCTAATAAGTTGGTAATGCGTGAGGAGACAGGTGGAGAGAGCTGGGGGGTGGAGAGATAGATTTGGGTGTCATCAGCGTAGAGATGATATTTAAAGCCGTGGGAGGCAATCAACTGACCCAAGGAGGTGGTGTAGATTGAGAAAAGGAGAGGTCCGAGAACAGAACCTTGGGGGACCCCAACGGAAAAAGGAAGAGGAGAGGAGGAAGTAGAGTTGTAAGTGACACTGAAGGAGCGGTGGGATAGGTAGGATGAGAACCAGCGAAGAGTACAGTCACGGAGACCAAAGGAGTGGAGTTTTTCGAGGAGGAGGGGGTGGTCCACTGTGTCAAAGGCAGCAGAGAGATCCAGGAGAAGTAGTACAGAATAGTGTCCATTGGCTTTGGCCATTAGTAGGTCATTTGAGAGTTTAAGGAGAGCAGTTTCCGTGGAGTGTTGAGGGCGAAAACTGGACTGAAGGGGATCAAGAAGTTTATTCATGGTCAGATGGTCACTTAAATCGGTTGTAGACCAGTCTTTCAAGAAGTTTGGAGGAGAAGGAGAGTAAGGAGATGGGACGTAAGTTGTTGAGATTGGTAGGATCCAGTGAGGGCTTTTTTAGTATGGGGGTGACTAGCGCATGTTTTAGAGAGTTTGGGAAGATGCCACAAGAGAGGGAGAGGTTGAAAATGTGAGTTAGAGAGCGTAGAATCGAGTCAGAGGGTGAGCGTAGCATTTGCGAGGGGACAGGATCCAGGGGGCAAGTGGTTAGATGAGTGCTAGATAAAAGTTTAGCAACCTCAGTAGTAGTAGCAGGGTTGAATGAGGGAAGTAATGACTGTATCTGTGGACATGGGGTGTTGCATGGGGGAGGTTTTTGTGCATTGGCGATCTCCTCATGAATTGTATCAATCTTAGTTTTGAAGTGATTGGCAATCTCCTGGGCGGTGATTGAGTTGGTGGGTGGAGGCAGTGGAGGACAGAGTAGAGTGTTGAAGGTAGAGAAGAGTTGACGTGGACTGGATGAGAAGGTGTTGATGAGTGTGATAAAGTAGGTCTGTTTGGCAGTGTGAAGGCAGGAGTAGTATTTTAGGAGGGCAGATTTATATTGTGTGAAGTCTTCCTGGGTCTTAGTCTTATGCCACAGGCGCTCAAGAGCGCGGCTACGTTTTCTGAGACTTCTGGTGTCATCTGTTTGCCAGGGTTGTAGCAGTCGGGGCCTAATTCTGCGTGTAGTGAGGGGGGCCAGCTTGTCTAGGGAGGAGGACAGTGAGCTGTTGTAGATGAAAGTAGCTAGGTTGGGGCAGGACAGGGGGGAGATTTTGTCATAGAGGTGATCAGTAGCAGAGTAGAGAAGAGAAGGGTTGAGGTGGCGAAGGTTTCTGCGTGTAACTGTTGGGCGGTTGGAGGGAGAAGAGGTGGAAGACAAGGAGAGAGCAAAACTAATAAGGTGGTGATCAGAGAGTGGGAGTGGATTGTTGGAAAGGTTGCACGGAGTGCACAGATAGGAGAAGGCAAGGTCAAGGGTGTTGCCGTTGGAGTGGGTAGGAGCCTGTATCCATTGCTTCAGGTCAAGCGATGAGGTTAGACTGAGAAGTTTAGAAGTAATAGTAGTGTTAGTGTTGACAGGGATGTTGAAGTCCCCAAGAATAATTGTGGGGATTTCAGAAGAGAGAAAGTAGGGTAGCCAGGCAGAGAAGTCATCAAGAAAGGCTGATACCGGTCCAGGGGGCCGGTAGATGACAGCAATTCTTAGAGAAATGGGAGAAAAAAGACGAATGCAATGTGCCTCAAAAGAGGAGAGTGTCAGAGAGGGAGGTGGGTGAAGAACCTGATAGGTGCTGCATGGGGCTAGAAGGATTCCCACTCCACCTCCCTTCCGTCCACTTGGTCTGGGGGAGTGAGTCCAGAGAAGGCCCCCATGGGAGATGGAAGCAGGAGAAATAGTATCCGATTCATGAAGCCAGGTTTCAGTAATGGCAAGAAGGTTAAAGGAATTTGTGATGAAGAGGTCGTGGAGGGCGGTGAGTTTGTTGCAGACAGAACGTGCATTCCACAGGGCACAGGAAAAGGGGGGGCTGGTTTTGGAAAGAGGAATATGGACCAAGTTCTGTGGGTTGCGGCTCCTGCCAGAGGGTGTAGGGGGATGGGAGCGATGGGCAAAGACAGATGATGGTGGCCCAGGGTTTGGGGATATGTCACCAGAGATTAGGAGAAGCAGGAGGGTGAGGGAGGTAATGTGGGACTGTGATTTATGTGAAGGGGCATGTCTCAGAGTACTGGAGGTTTTATCAGTGTATGGATGTAGAATGAGCGAGAGTTGGTAAGAGCAATAGTAGGGGGAAGACAGAAGGCAGGGTGATATGTATAAGCAGGCGGGTGGAGAGGGGGGGTGGAGGTAAGAGAGTTTGAGGAGAGAGGACAGGAGTGTCAGGAGCAGTGGTAGAGAGTGCATGTTACAGAGTGGAAGGAGAGCTTAATAGAGAGACAGGTCACCTGCAGTCTGTTAGCTGCTTTCCAGTGCAGATTGCTGTATTTGTTTGCTTCGTGCAATCGCTGAAGTGCAGAGAATGAAGTGCATAACACTTGTATAAAGAAACACTTAGAGGAAGAAGCCTTAAGGATAGAAGCCCCTGCAATGTGCAGCCCCAGCAATGTGCTACCCCCTTAAGGGGGTACCAATATGTGACGAACGCGGGTGTCAGATCCCTGCCCTCCTCGCTAACTCGCGACAAAGGACCGGCCAACCTCACACCACGCTGTCACTTATGTAACAATGCCACTCTCAGCTGCGCCCAGCACAAAGATTTTCCAGCTTGCAGGACCACAATCTAGGTGCGAGCAGCCTGAGAGTGATTGTCACTGGGCTAATTACACAATTAACCCTTTAACTGCCACCACCCCCGTTATTATATAATATTATTTACTTATTTGATTACAAGTACTTACACTATATAGCATTGTCATTTTACACACTGCTTTACATATATATTGCAGTCCCTGCCCTCAAGGAGCTTATCATTCTCCTGGATATTCAGTTCATAAGATTGTTGACTAATGTGCCTGCTTTTCCCCAGTCACCGATCATGTAACATTCCCACTGTAGTTCTTTTAAAAGTAAGCAGCAATGTAATTGCATTGCAACCCGCTGTAGTGGGAGGACCCTGCGAGTCCAGTCTGAGCCACCCACCCACCCACTCACCTACTGGCACCTACTGCCTCCCTCATTCACCCCATTGCTACTAAAATTCCTAAGGCATAGCAGAAATTGTAGTTTGTTACACCTTGACAAGTGATGTTGGAGCTTTACTAGAACCACTGCCAGGTACTTGGGCAATAGCCATGTTTTTTTTTTAATAAAAGTAATGTCACAGAGATTGTGAGGGTACATTTTCCAGTAATTAGACCAGTTAAAAAATATGCACATTTTAATAACTAGCCCAGAGTACAGCATTAGAAAGTTTATTTTTATTGCATGCAGTGTATATATCTAAATTTAACGAGGTACCAGCCTCTGAGAACTCCTGTACAACAGAGCTCAGACCGGGGAGAGGGAGAGGCAGGACTGAGAGCCAATCAAGTGTGCAGCATGCATGATGGCAATGAGCATGCTGACATGAGGAGAGATCAGAGTGAGCAGAGGGATGACTACATTAGTCTGCTGCTCTCACTGTCTAGTCAGAAGATTAGGGATAATGAGGACAATGCTGTATACCCCAACTGTAATGAAGGTTGTGTCAAATGCCTGGTTGTGCTGTGCAGCAGGTTGTGTAAATCTCAGAGCTGGATTGAGAAAAATACAAATAATTTTGTAACTGAAACGTCTACCTTATATACAGTGAGTAAAATAAGTATTGAACATGTCACCATTTTTCTAGGTAAATATTTTTCTAAAGGTGCTATTGACATTACATTTTCACCACATGTCGGTAACAATCCATACATACAAAGAAACCAAAAGAAATGCATTCAGAAATTAGGTTATGGCGGTCTTGAGAGAGCCCTTTGCTTTTACCCATCATGAGACGTTTGACACCTTGGTAATGAGACACCTTGTTATAGGCCATCATTTGAGACTAAACCAGCTGATATTATTTGCACTGACAAGGGGCAGGATTGTGTTCTGATGATAGATTTCAGATGGTGTCTTGGCCTTCCATGTCTTTTTGCACCTCCCTTTCTTCATGTGTTCAATACTTTTTCCCTGTGTCATTCCATTATATTACACAGAACTTAATTTCTGAACTTACTAGTTTTGGTTTCTTTGTATGTATGGATTGCATGGGTTGTTACCAACATGTGGTAACAATTTCATGTCAATAGCACCTTTAGAAATATATTTACCTAGAAAAATGGTGACGTGTTCAGTACTTATTTTACCCACTGTATATTTCGCCCTAATTTTCACAACATATCTGCAATCTACATTGAATGTAAATTGTGATAAAAAGGCAAAGAAGGCTTTGTCATGGAACATCTTGAGACGACGTGGCTTGTACAGTGGACTATCAGCACAAACAGTATACACTAAAACATACAATGCATTTAATGGGGTCCAATCTGGTTTATTAACTTGTCTAAATAACTAATGCGCCCACATATGCACACACACATACAAAAAAATATATTGGTACTGCAAAAAATAGTTTTGGAATTTGAAGCAAACAGACTCGGTGGGAGAAGAGAAATCATAGTGTACCACAAGGATCAATGGAAAGTGAAGTTAATGGAAGCACCAAAAAAAACCAAAAAATCATGCTGGATATAAGTAAGCCGCTAATTCAGAATGGCAGCAATGATAGGATGATCTAACCAGGACTACTTAATCCTGGAGAATGTTTCCCTTGGTGTATTTGCACTGTATAAATGTAAAGAGGGATTAAAGTGGACCTTAACATTAAAAGCTGAAGACTTGCTATGTTATATGGAACATCTAGAAATTGTAATTGTGCCTTAGCACTCATCTGAAAATTCTAATTCTTCTGGACATGTCTTTTAGAGAGGCTGTCTGTACAATTACTAAATATGCAGAAAAAGCAAGATTGCATAACAGTCTTCTGGTGTCTTTAACGTACGGCTAGATATGGACAAACATACAGAATCATACCTTCCATCTGAAGTCTATACAGCAGTGATGAATTATCAACAATATCCAGCATGCTTCCACTTGAGATACAGGAGGGGGCGATCTGTGGAGAAGGACATCAGTCATACTAAGGCTCTATTCATACCTTTCTGTTCTTCTTTAACCTCTTGCCAACCAGCCGCTGCAGTTTCACTGCAGCAGGTTGGCTTGGCTGGGCAAATCAACGTTACCTTGCGTCACTTCCCATTGTGGTCACTAGGGGGCGCGCACCGCCGGAGGCACGTGCCCCCCGGGCAGCCACGATTGCTCGTGGCAGAACGAGAACCGGGATCTGTGTGTGTAAACCCAGTTCTTTCAGTGGTGAAGAGACTGATTGTGTGTTCATACATAGTATGAACAACAATCTGTCATCTCCCCTAGCAAGTCCCATCCCTCCTTCAGTTAGAACACACCTAGGGAACACAGTTAACCCCCTTGATCGCCCCCTAGTGTTAACCCCTTCCCTGCCAGTGACATTTTTATAGTAATCAGTGCATTTTTATAGCACAGATCACTGTACAATTGTCAATGGTTCCAAAAATGTGTCCAATTTGTCTACCGCAATATCGCAGTCCCGAAAAAGCAATAAATAAATAAATAAATCACAGATCGCCGCCATTACTAGTAAAAAACAAATAAAAATGCCATAAATCTATCCCCTATTTTTGTAGACGCTATAACTTTTGCGCAAAGCAATCAATATACACTTATTGCGATTTTTTTTTACCAAAAATTTGTAGAATACATATCAGCCTAAACTGAGGAAAATATATATTTTTTTTAAGGGGTATCGCAAAAAATGGCCTGGTCATTGAGCAGCCAAAACTTCTGGGGCTGAAGTGGTTAAAGGCCCACTATAGTTAAAAAATATTGTATTCTGGTAAGTGTATATGAACAATAACTAATGTGAGTATTACACATATGAATATTAAAAATTCCTTTTGTATTTCACATGCTTTTAAATTATATTTTTCTCCACATTTTAATGCATATCCGACTGTCCTGCAAAAATGACAATTACAGGGGTTGGAACAAACCAACGCTGGCAGGGTGCTTACAACTGTCACCTTTTATTCATACAAATTTAAACCTTTTCTCCAAAAGAAAGAAAATCAGCTTCTATACCTACTTAAATTTGTTGGCTGGAGTTGGGCTTTCATTTTCTGCATACCTAAAGTCCATTTAAAAACTACATGTCCTTATAAGACTATACTGTCCACAGGGTGATAACGCTGCTGTGCAATTTCACTACAGAACCCGTTAATATGTGGAAAAGCAAAATCACAGGGAAAACTAAAAAAAATGAAAACTGCTGTATTAATGCAGTAGGAAAATTTTGACATATACCTTAGAAGCAGCTACCAAGGGAAACCAGCTTTCAAATTTCACACTGAGGATGCACCCTTCTGCTCCTGGATCTTCACTGGTTAAAGTGGTAGTAAACTCTTTTCGCCTATTTTTACAGGCAAGTTTATAATAAAACTTACCTGTAGGTAAAATGAATATCTCCTAAAAGTGCACCAATTAGGAAATATTCCAGTGAGCAGCAGCCGGTGACGTCACCTGCGCATGTGCTCTGAAGAAATGGCATACCTGTGCTGTTCCTTCAGAGCTCTGTGCTGCAAACCGTGACTCCTGTGCACATGCACAGGAGGGACGTCATTGCAGGTCAGCAATTAGCGGCCGCAGCCCTCAAACCCAGAAGGAAGAGCGGGTGCGATGCATACTAGTACATTAGGATATTACCTTGCAGGGAGATTTTTTTTTTTTCCCTTTTATTCCGAAACTTTACTACCGCTTCAGAGAAAAAAAAAAAAAAATAGGACTATGGTGCTTGCTGCTAAAACAGAAATTTTACTACCAGGAAGAGGCACTGAAAATGAAGCATCTAACAGGAGGCTTGACACTTTTCACACGAAGTGTGCTTACTTCTAAAGGACCATTTTGGATTTTGCTCGCAGTTAAAATTGAAGAAGGATGGACTTCCTCTACTGTACATATCAGGTACTCACATGATTGTCAAACATGGTTAAGGCAGCCTCATATTCACCCTGGAAAAGAGATAATGCAGACTGCTATTAGATCACATTGTCCAAAGATAGATAAAAATGAGGTGCTGGATACAAGTTTATGGGAGGGAAGTTAAATCATCACGGGGCACAATGGGTTGATTTACTAAAATTGGGGAGTGCAAACACTGGTGCAGCTCTGCAGAGAAACCAATCAGCTTCCAGGTTTTTTTGTAAAAACTTAATTGAACAAGCTGAAGTTAGAAACTGATTGGCTACCATACACAGCTGCACCAGATTTTGCACTCTCCAATTTTAATAAATCAACCCCAATGGGTCTAGTTCAGCAACACTCCACAAAAAGGAGTTGAGATTCAATGTAAAGACAAACTAGTAAGAGCACAAAAGCAAATGTCCAAGATTCCAAAATCTTTTAAATATTACATTGGTTTACAGCAAGGAAAAGTGCAAAAAAATAAATAAAAAAGCAGCACGATGCATTTGGGGGTTAAACAAAATCCATCTTCTTGGGGGCTCTAATTTAAAACGATGGGACTCTAAGGATTGTATGGTACCCAGAGATATTTTTTGATGGTGTGCCAGCCACAGAACTCAAATCTGTATGACATGAAAACACTCATGCTTTATACATTTTATATTAAGTCACATTGTGGACTTTACCCCAGTGTCATTTAATACCAATCAGAAAACAGAAAAAGGGGAATGACCAACTATTAGAGGAAGGGGAGCCGTGCCACGTCCAATAATCTATGACTACAGAACAAAGGGTTCCCCTAGGCGGACTTTTCCGGCACTTGCAAGGACAAATAAATGTGGTATATCAAAAGTAGAGGGCGTTGGTGTATTAATAAAAGGTATAATTTTATTCATATAAGAAGATACATCAAGTAAAAAACAAGCAATAAATGTACATAGTAACACAATGAAAACTACATAGTAGCTAAGATGAACAAGAAGCAATATAAGATGAAAAAGCTCTTCTCAAGCCCGACGCGTTTCGGGGTACTACATATCTGTATGGTCCTTCTTCAGGGGCAAAATTGAGAGAGAAGGTATCATCTATGCTAGTTAGAAAGGGAATGGAGAGGAGAGGGTCAGGTAATTGGACAAACCTTATACAATATTATATGGGAGATTGGGAAGATCAATAGATCACCTACCTGGGAATATGATTAATTGCTTGTAAAGGATTTTTCTATATAAAAACAGGCAAGGTACAAAAAGGGGACAGGATGTGGCAAAAAGTATGAGTATCTCAGCCAGTGTAGATCTCTATATTTTGATGGTAAGATGTGTAGGGTGGTTGGTTGCAGTCAGCATGGGGAGGTGTGACAGTACTCCCGTCCCGCCCGACCCGGGCGCGTGCAAGCCAGAGCGGCGTGCTGAGATCACAGAATGGCGTCTCTGGAAAATAAGATCTCCCATATAATATTGTATAAGGTTTGTCCAATTACCTGACCCTCTCCTCTCCATTCCCTTTCTAACTAGCATAGATGATACCTTCTCTCTCAATTTTGCCCCTGAAGAAGGACCATACAGATATGTAGTACCCCGAAACGCGTCGGGCTTGAGAAGAGCTTTTTCATCTTATATTGCTTCTTGTTCATCTTAGCTACTATGTAGTTTTCATTGTGTTACTATGTACATTTATTGCTTGTTTTTTACTTGATGTATCTTCTTATATGAATAAAATTATACCTTTTATTAATACACCAACGCCCTCTACTTTTGATATACCACATTTATTTGTCCTTGCAAGTGCCGGAAAAGTCCGCCTAGGGGAACCCTTTGTTCTGTAGTTAATACCAATCAGAGGTGTATTATCTCTTGTTGATACAAAGTATTGTCATTATTTAACTACCAACACAGCTGGTACAAATAGCGACATATGCAGCCTAATTTAAAGTCATAAATAAGAGAGCCAACAATTAGGTTCCTTGGATTTAATACACTGTTATGACAATGTAGTCAAGGTAGTCATCCTGGTAAATATAGTGGGCCTCAAGTGCAGCCCTTGACACATCCGTAGACTGCACAATACTGCCATGTCCTGAGGGCAGCACAATACAAAACATGTTTTACTGCAACACCCATGTGCCAGTCATTATCAATGCACTGTAGAGTAGTTGCCAATGCAAGTGAACCACAACCCACATACCGTGAGTGTTCTGCGTTGTGTCAGTAAAAAAGTTTTGTGTCAATTTATTGGTCCTTTGAGGTGTGTTGGTAGCCCATTCAAGATGAATGGATTGCCTTAACACATTGTACGTTAATGCGCATCACGTCGTGTCTAAATGAACTGTCCAAGTTTGCCAAGTCATACAAGGGACCTTACCTTCTCGATGAAATACAAAGTCCAGTGCCAGTAATTATGGCAGGCAAGCATATCAGCATCCTGCAAGGAAAAAACAATCTCTAAGTTCTTGAAATATACTTATAAATGTCATATTTTAAGGAAAATCACAGCCCGTTTTTAAAATTCAGCTTAAGGCCACTTTCACACTGAGGCGCTTTGCAGGTTTTTTTGCGCTAAAAATAGCGCCTGTAAACTGCCTCTTCTGCAGCCCCAGTGTGTAATCCCGAGTGCTTCCACACTGGGGCGGTGCACTTGCAAGACAGGAAAAAAAAAAGTCCTGCAAGCAGCATCTTTGGGGTGGTGCAGGAGTGGCGCATACACAACTTCACCGCCCCTGCCCATTGAAATGAATGGGCGGCGCTTTCAAAGCGCCTTAAAAGCAGTGCTAAGCAGGCACTTTTAACGCCTTCTGGCGCGATAGTTCCGGTGGGTTTGGGCTACGATTCAAACACACCTCAGTTCAACCCTTATAAAGAGCATGAGAGCTGGTACCAGTCTAGCATATGGCCTGTCTGCTTGAAGCCTTTGAGCTCCAATGATACCATCCATCAGTTTTAATTACCACAGATCGGCCAGTTAGAACACACTGCTAACTGGATCACAGGAGTGGGTTGAGCAACTGACAGTGTGGATTTGTATTTATTTTCTTATCTGTATAACACTAATAAGCACAATTGTACAACCTGAATATGCATGTTGGTGTAAATGGAAGAAGATGGTGGGAGAGTGGTCAGATACTGCCAAATGCAGCCCTTCCCAGCTCAGTCTATCAATTATTCTCCTATAGATGACCATCCAGGTGCTTCTGCTGCTTCCTATTGACACTTTAAAAACCCCAAAAAAAAGTCTGCCACCTTATCTCATTACAGTTCTGTACCCAAATATGACTTATAACTTGTAAAAGATTTTTACTTTGGAATGCCTAAAAATACCTGTTTCTCTCAGCACAAATGCTGCTTTCTAGAGTCACACTGCAGTGCTCTGTGCTGGCAGAGCTGAGTAACAACCACACCCCTCAGCACAAGTTTCTTTGTAAAGAAATTAAGAGGGAGGGGAGTGTTTGACCAGTTCTGTTGCGGAGCGCTAATTATTAAAAGCACTAGGTCCAATTCTGGTACTTATTGGACTGTACTACCAAATAACACAACTACTTTAACAGGAAAGTGGAGGTAAGACTATAAAAATGGAGATTATTTGTCTAAAGGTCTATCTAACTGCAAAGATATTTCTGTGACTTCAATTCAACTTCAATGGGCAACTTAACAACGTTGTCTTTTAAATATTATGTTTGGCAGGAGATGTGCTGGAGACAATTTCTTACCTTCCAGTTCTTCTCAGTTTTCTGCAAGAAAGCAAGGCCGTTTTCTATATCTGCCTTCATTTCATGGACGTGAGCAATGGTGTGGACAGACCAGGCATCCTTTGGTTCTATGGCCAATGCCTAGACATACACAAGACAAACAGCACTAACTTGAAAATTAAAAGCCATGCATAAAACAGGAAACACTAGCAAATACACTGAAGAGAACAGTTTCCTGTAAAGAGAATTAGCTACAATAAAAAAAAAAAAAAAGTGAAAATATGTGCTTGTGTATACAGCCTGAAAAGTAATTGACTTAAAACAAGTATGCAGCAAGTGGAGTCTGATCTACCCATTTGCATACTTGTAGTGTGCCAGTGACTTATTTACCCTTTCAGTAATATAAACCAAAGTGGGACTACAGACCTGCTGTGTTCATGCAGCAGTATGAGTGACTTACCTTCCCATCAACCTTTAGAATGTAAGCTCCATGAGCAGGGCCCTCCTATTCCTACTGTATTGAACAAGCAGAGCCCTCCGATTCCTCCTATATTGAATTGTATTGTAATTGTACTGTCTACCCTCATGTTGTAAAAGCACTACGCAAACTGTTGGCGCTAAATAAATCATGTAGTTTATTAATAATAATAAAAAACTGTATTGTAACTGTACTATCCCCCTACTACATAGTAAAGAACTGTGCAAACTGCTGGTGCTATATAAATCCTGGATAATAACAATAATAATCTGCTGCTGGAACAAAATAGAATCAGCCTGAATGCTTCTTCCCCATTCAGGAGAAGTCTTGTATTTTAATCAATGAATACAACGCTTCCTCTGATTGGCCAAGGTAGAGAGGAGGGCAGATAACATCGCTATTTCAACCTTGGCCAATCCGAGGTGTCCTTGTATTCATTGATAAAAAATACAAAAAATGGGAGAGAAGCATTCAGACTATTTTTTGCAGCAGTAGATGTGAAGTTGCCATATTGCTGCTGGAACACAACAATACGATTCAGTCACAATGACACAACAGTAAGATCACCTGCATCATTCTGTAATGGAAATAATTAGTCCGAACCAACTTGGCTCAAACTGTTTAAAAGAAAACTGGAATCCAACTTTAATTTAAGAATACATTTGAAGTAAAAATCCAGGATATATATTTAGGAACTACTCCTAAAAATGCTCCCTCACCCTCCTAACACCTATACTAACACTAACTCATGGAAGACAGATCTGTACTTACCTATTTTCAGGTCACTCCTGCCTGATCACATAAACTCCCCTGTATCAGCCAGTGCCAGCTGCAGGGACAAGGAGAGCAATTGACAACGGATGGAATGCCTGAGCGGTGATGTCACCCATAGGCTTACAATGGCCAATCCATTTTCAGAGCTCCCTTCTCTCCTGTGAAATCACTGCTGGGGAGTCAATCGTGTGACCGGAATGGAGTGGCCTGAAAATAGATTCAGATTTTTCTTCCACAGGATAGTTAGTATGGGTGTTAAGAGGGGGGAGGGAGAAGTTTTAAGAGTATTTGGATATAACCCAGAATACTACTTTATTGCTGCATTAAAAATGACATGCCTGCAAAAATTTGTATCTATTACATCTGCCTTCGTTAGGTTCAGCTTTAAGTAAAAGTAACAGTAAAATCATTAAAAATCTTTACCTCACTGGCCACTTTAAAAGCTTGGTCATAAAAGTTTGTTTCAAGTAGTCCAAAAGAGTACATGCCTCTGATATAACTGGTTGAAAAAGAGAGAAGAATACATTTCAATTCACTTGACTACTTCTGTTAAAGGGTTAGTTCACCCTTAATGACATTTAAAATTACATTAATATGCAGTGCTTCATTCTGTAAAAGAATGATTACTTTTCAAGCTGCTTTTTCCATTGTCCTCCATTCTCTGTTCTCTCTAGATGGATGGAAGTACCAACTGTTGGATGCATTGCTCCAGCAACTGCTTAGTTTGCACACATCCCCCCCCCCCCCCCCTACTTAGCGTTCTGCAAGAGTAAAAGGGAGAGAACTACGCATGTGTGGATATAGAAAGAAGCTGAATGCTGTAAGTTGCCAGGGCCAGAATACTGCACTCAGTATGTCCTGCCATTTAGGCCATACATGTTTTACACATCACAGCCTGTAAATTCACTGACAGTCTGCATAAAGTCTAAAGCACATTGAAGGTAGGCTAGAAATGCTAACCTATTGCGTTTATAATTTTATATATATATATATATATATATATATATATATATATATATATATATATATATATATATATATATATATATATATATATATATATACACAAACATACATACATACATACACACACACATATACACACAGTGGGGACAAAAAGTATTCAGACCCCCTTAAATTTTTCACTCTTTGTTATATTGCAGCCATTTGCTAAAATCATTTAAGTTCATTTTCTTTTCTTTTTTTGTTGTTGACATTTTTGCAGATTTATTAAAAATGAAAAAATGAAATATCACATGGTCCTAAGTATTCAGACCCTTTGCTCAGTATTTAGTAGAAGCACCCCTTTGATCTAATACAGCCATGAGTCTTTTTGGGAAAGATGCAACAAGTTTTTCACACTTGGATTTGGGGATCCTCTGCCATTCCTCCTTGCAGATCCTCTCCAGTTCTGTCAGGTTGGATGTAAACGTTGGTGGACAGTCATTTTTAGGTCTCTCCAGAGATGCTCAATTGGATTTAAGTCAGGGCTCTGGCTGGGCCATTCAAGAACAGTCACGGAGTAGTTGTGAAGCCACTCCTTTGTTATTTTAGCTGTATACTTAGGGTCATTGTCTTGTTGGTAGGTAAACCTTCAGCCCAGTCTGAGGTTCTGAGCACTCTGGAGAAGGTTTTCGTCCAGGATATCCCTGTACTTGGCCGCATTCATCTTTCCCTCGATTGCAACCAGTCGTCCTGTCCCTGCAGTTGAAAAACACCCCCACAGCATGATGCTGCCACCACCATGCTTCACTGTTAGGACTGTATTGGACAGGTGATGAGCAGTGCCTGGTTTTCTGCACACATGCCGCTTAGAATTAAGGCCAAAAAGTTCTATCTTGGTCTAATCAGACCAGAGAATCTTATTTCTCACCATCTTGGAGTCCTTCAGGTGTTTTTTTTTTAGCAAACTCCATGCGGGCTTTTATGTGTCTTGCACTGAAAAGAGGTTTCCGTCGGGCCACTCTGCCATAAAGCCTTGACTGGTGGAGGGCTGCAGTGATGGTTGACTTTCTACAACTTTCTCCCATCTCTCGACTGCATCTCTGGAGCTCAGCCACAGAGATCTTTGGGTTCTTCTTTACCTCTCTCACCAAGGCTCTTCTCCCCCGATAGCTCAGTTTGGCCTGACGGCCAGCTCTAAGAAGGGTTCTGGTCGTCCCAAACGTCTTCCATTTAAGGATTATGGAGGCCAATGTGCTCTTAGGAACCTTAAGTGCAGCAGAATTTTTTTTGTAGCCTTGGCCAGATCTGTGCCTTGCCACAATTCTGTCTCTGAGCTCTTCAGGCAGTTCCTTTGACCCCATGATTCTCATTTGCTCTGAC
Organism: Lithobates clamitans; assembly: GCA_037952925.1. Lineage (NCBI taxonomy): Eukaryota > Metazoa > Chordata > Amphibia > Anura > Ranidae > Lithobates > Lithobates clamitans. The sequence continues at coordinate 2,635,478 of JBBGZY010001451.1, read as the reverse complement.
ATGCACTGAGCTGTAAGGTCTTATATAGACAGGTGTGTGGCTTTAGTAATCAAGTCCAAACAGTATAATCAAAACACAGCTGGACTCAAATGAAAGTGTAGAACCATATCAAGGATGATCAGAAGAAATGGACAGCACCTGAGTTAAATATACAGTCAGGTCCATAAATATTGGGACATTGACACAATTCTAATCTTTTTGGCTCTATACACCACCGCAATGGATTTGAAATGAAACAAACAAGATGTGCTTTAACTGCAGACTTTCAGCTTTAATTTTAGGGTATTTACATCCAAATCAGGCGAACGGTGTAGGAATTACAACAGTTTGTATGTGTGCCTCCCACTTTTTAAAGGGACCAAAAGTAATAGGACACATTAACAATCATCCATCAAATTTTCACTTTTTAATACTTGGTTGCAAATCCTTTGCAGTCAATAACAGCCTAAAGTCTGGAAAGCATAGACATCACCAGACGCTGGGTTTCATCCCTGGTGATGCTCTGCCAGGCCTCTACTGCAACTGTCTTCAGTTCCTGCTTGTTCTTGGGGCATTTTCCCTTCAGTTTTGTCTTCAGCAAGTGAAATGCATGCTCAATCAGATTCAGGTCAGGTGATTGACTTGGCTATTGCATAACATTCCACTTCTTTCCCTTAAACTCTTTGGTTGCTTTCACAGTGTGCTTCGGGTCATTGTCCATCTGCACTGTAAAGCGCCGTCCAATGAGTTCTGAAGCATTTTGCTGAATATGAGCAGATAATATTGCCCGAAACACTTCAGAATTCCTCCTGCTGCTTTTGTCAGCAGTCACATCATCAATAAATACAAGAGAACCAGTTCCATTGGCAGCCATACATGCCCACGCCATGACACTATCACCACCATGCTTCACTGATGAGGTGGTATGCTTTGGATCATGAGCAGTTCCTTTCCTTCTCCATACTCTTCTCTTCCCATCACTCTGGTACAAGTTGATCTTGGTCTCATCTGTCCATAGGATTTTGTTCCAGAACTGTGAAGGCTTTAGATGTTGTTTGGCAAACTCTTATCTGGCCTTCCTGTTTTTGAGGCTCACCAATGGTTTACATCTTGTGGTGAACCCTCTGTATTCAGTCGGGTGAAGTCTTCTCTTGATTGTTGACTTTGACACACATACACCTACCTCCTGGAGAGTGTTCTTGATCTGGCCAACTGTTGTGAAGGGTGTTTTCTTCACCAGGGAAAGAATTCTTCGGTCATCCACCACAGTTGTTTTCCGTCGTCTTCTGGGTCTTTTGGTGTTGCTGAGCTCACCGGTGCATTCTTTCTTTTTAAGGATGTTCCAAACAGTTGATTTGGCCACACCTAATGTTTTTGCTATCTCTCTGATGGGTTTGTTTTATTTTTTTCAGCCTAATGATGGCTTGCTTCACTGATAGTGACAGCTCTTTGGATCTCATATTGAGAGTTGACAGCAACACATTGCAAATGCAAATAGCACACTTGATATGAACTCTGGACCTTTTATCTGCTCCTTGTAAATGGAATAATGAGGGAATAACACACACCTGGCCATGGAACAGCTGAGCAGCCAATTGTCCCATTACCTTTGGTCCCTTAAAAAGTGGGAGGCACATATACAAACTGTTGTAATTCCTACACCGTTAACCTGATTTGGATGTAAATACCCTCAAATTAAAGCTGAAAGTCTGCAGTTAAAGCACATCTTGTTTGTTTCATTTCGAATCCATTGTGGTGGTGTATAGAGCCAACAAGATTAGAATTGTGTTGATGTCCCAATATTTATGGACCTGACTGTATGAGTGTCACAGCAAAGGGTCTGAATACTTAGAACCATGTGATATTTCAGATTTTCTTTTTTAATAAATCTGCAGAAAATGTCAACAATATTGTTTTTCTGTTAATGTGGGGTGCTGTGTGTACATTAATGAGGAAAAAAATGAACTTAAATGATTTTAGCAAATGGCTGCAATATAACGAAGAGTGAAAAATTTAAGGGGAAAAAGAGGGAGAAACACCCGCGCAATGGGATGCATGCAATAGAATAAAATTTTAAAAAAAAGGTTGTTGGAACTGCTGCCACTACCGATTACTTCCACTAAGTGGAGTAAGATATGAGAAAAAGGAATAGAAGTAGTTAGGCGCTGTTTCCAAGCCTGGTGAATTTAGGTGTGTTATTCCCTTAGTGGGAGGGCAGTATGGAGTGGGAAAGATTGTAAAGATGTTGCCTATTCAGTGAATGTTTATCCAGTGGAATTGTGTGTAAAGGTCCTAGATGTGCATAAGTCAAGTTGGTTGTCTGACTTAATAAAGTGCATTGTGTGCTCTAAAAAAGATATAACTGTATCCGTATAGATATAATATATCCATATATAAATGAACACTATTTTTAAAATTGAAAATATTTGTGCAAATTCAGGTGATCCATAACATAAATCAATAATATACATATGAAGTGAACAAACAAATATATATAAATTAAGTGCTTTTCAGTGCTGCTGCAAAAAATCCCGATGGATTCTGATGGATATTCCAATGAGTAAACCTTTCAGTGCCCGCCTTAATCAGTGTTCTAATAGTGATTGCACTCACCAAATCTTTCACCCCCTCTTGGGGTCTTACACATCCACAGTATATGCCACTGTGTAGCACCGCGGGATAACACAAGGTCACTCCGTCCTCCTGCAAAAGTACCCCATTATCAGTGGGTCCTACGCTATCTATAGAATGGAAGATCCTGCTCAGTTCCATTCTATAGATAGCGTAGGACCCACTGATAATGAGGTACTTTTGCAGGAGGACGGAGTGACCCTGTGTTATCCCGCGGTGCTACACAGTGGCATATACTGTGGATGTGTAAGACCCCAAGAGGGGGTGAAGGATTTGGTGAGTGCAATCACTATTAGAACACGGATTAAGGCGGGCACTGAAAGGTTTACTCATTGGAATATCCATCAGAATCCATCGGGATTTTTTGCAGCAGCACTGAAAAGCACTTAATTATATATATTTGTTTGTTCACTTCATATGTATATTATTGATTTATGTTATGGATCACCTGAATTTGCACAAATATTTTCAATTTTAAAAATAGTGTTCATTTATATATGGATATATTATATCTATACGGATACAGTTATATCTCTTTTAGAGCACACACTGCACTTTATTAAGTCAGACAACCAACTTGACTTATGCACATCTAGGACCTTTACACACAATTCCACTGGATAAACATTCACTGAATAGGCAACATCTTTACAATCTTTCCCACTCCATACTGCCCTCCCACTAAGGGAATAACACACCTGAATTCACCAGGCTTGGAAACAGCGCCTAACTACTTCTATTCCTTTTTCTCAAAAATGTAAGGGGGCTGAAAACTTCTTGTCCCCACTGATTTTATATATATATATATATATATATATATATATATATATATATATATATATATATATATATATATATATATATATATATATATATATATATATATATATATATACACACACATACACACACATATACATACTAACATACATATATATATTTATATATATATAAACACACACATACATATACACAAACACACACATATATACACAGTATGTGGAAGACTGAGAAGGGTGGAGATAGTCAAAGTTCTATAGTCTATAGTGCAGTAAGCAGAAGAGAACTCAGACAGGGCTGACAACACTACTTGACAGGGCTGACAACACTACTTGGGATTTCACTGCAGCAGAGGTACTGTGTCATTAGCTCAAGCAGGAAGCTAGGAACACACTAGACCTCTTGCAGCTCAACAGTCATTTTTATTTATGTACAGTGTTTTTAAAAGAAGGAAATATGCATGCATTGCAGAGATCTACGGAATATGTTTTTTTTTCTTCATTATTTTTCTCCGACTTACAGTATATGTACTCACCTACTTAGAGGGGTTTTTGCAGTCCAGTGCGGAAGAACCCGGGCAATAGAATCTCTAATTTGCGTCTGTTGCCCAAGGTAAAAGTATGTGTCATGGGCAAATTTCAGTGCCAGCAGATCCAGGGGATGGTTCTGCAGGATCTCTTCCCAAAATGTAGCAGCTTTCACAAGGTTTCTGTGGGGGGAAAAAAAATTAAGACTTCTTTCATTTTAATCAATTACAAAAAATTTAAGATACTGAAACCAACTAGCCCGTTAGCCTAAAAACATATGAATGCACCAACATCTTTCGTTTTTGTTCTTGGGTTTAGGTCAGAGTTCAGCAACCATTTCCCTATTAAGTGTCAAGCCCCAATTCCTGCATGTTCAGATCTCAAATCAGCCCCCATTCCTGCATCCCCAGACCTACGATCAACCACAATTCATGCACATTTACACCTCAGATCAGCCCCATTTCCTACACCATGTAATACACTTTATACATGCTGCAGGTGGCGTTTCCACTAGGAAAAGGAAGAGGATAGGCAGGCAGACAGGCTTCCTAACATAATATAATCTGCAGTCACAGGTGGCCTATGACTGGAAGGAGGGCCAGCAAGTGGGTGAGCTGCTTCTGCAGAGGGGCAGGTCATGTTTTGTAACTGAGAGCCAATTGAGTAGTCAATTACAGCCTATGACAGCAGTGCTGTATTTGTAGGGAGCAGGGGCCCCTGAAAGATCCTCAGGTCCTCCAATGGGCCAGTCTGAGCCTGCATGTGTCACATGGCTGTCTTCCAGATGCCACTGAAAATGACATGAGGTGCCCACCATGGTAGAGGTACCTTAGTTAGCCCATGGTATAGATACACTTTAGTGTTACTAATGGCAGCAACTACACAGCTGCAAAAGGAAAGCTCACTACATACCCTTTAGCGAAGGTTTCAACTGCGGCTACATGTGACTGTTCTCTTTCTGTCAAGGATTGTGCCTTGGCCAGATCTGACATGGTCTTCAGATCATTTTGCAGCTCTTTATCTAATAGAGGTGGACGCCCTGTGCCGATTAGTTCCAAACCATTGGAAAGCACATATCCCATCACTAGAAAACAGGAGATAGACATGAGAATGGTCAGGTATATAAAATCTAAATAGAATCTGCAACACGTATGCAATAGATTACTGCATACCCTTTGGGTATAGAGTACTAATGAAGCTGAATTCCAGCCTTTCCATCAGTCTTGCCAGTTGTACAGACTCCTCTGAAATTGCTTACTTTGATTTCACTGCACACAATGAGATAGCATCACATCCTGTTACAAGACTAGCCAGTAGTAAAAAGGCAAAAGTGAAACAGCTTCAAACAGTCAAGCCCTGTTCATCAATCCAATTGACCCAGACTTTATCAAATTTCTACTAGCGTATGCGAGTTTGTAGAAAGAAAAGATCCCATTGATCGTTATTATCCAACCACGTTCCATTTCAGCAGAATTTCTCTTCTTGCGTAGTAGTCGAAAATACAGAGTTTCATATGTTTAGTAGTATCAAGCGTGTCAACAATACCTAGTAAAAAAGTATCAAGATCAATTGGCAGTGCCTGGTCACCCACTACATTGATGGCATCCACAACCTCCATCCAGTATTTCTGCAGTCTGGGGCATGACCAAACAGCATGAAAGAAGGTGCCCATGTCAGTGCCCCATCTTGGGCAGACACTAGAGAGGTGGGAGTAAATAGTTGATAGTTTTGGGGGTGTAATAAACACAGTGGACAGTTAGATAAACTTATCCCTGGCCGAGATCATGTTGAATCCCATGGCATTACATGCGGCAGTACCTTAATCCCATGTCTAGAATACAGGTGAGGGTCCAGCATGGTGTATAGGCTGGCTGTTATTTAATCTTGTAGACTGAGGACCTCTATTGGTGGAAAGGATTAATGCTTTATATTATAGGGTGAGGACTGCAGAATAAGTGTTTTTTATTTTATCTTCTAATAGGACAATGAATTTTTTATTTTTTTTACTGGGGTTTTGCTTTAATACGGTATATATTGCTGTTTCCAAAAGCACTTACCAAAATTAGGATCTGCAGCTTGCATATTGGATAGACATCCCTCAATTCCTCCAAAGGTTGAATCATTTGTCCAAGTGATATACTGGAAGATGAAAATACGTTAACTCACAGATACGTTTCCACTTCAAGGTTTAAGAGTAACCCATTTATGCATATAAAGATCCATAACAATGCAAGCTGTGAAACCAGGAACTCGAGTATTCTTGTGCCCTTAGGGCCTTTATAGATACAGTGCCTACCAACACACTTAGTGCTGCCATTTAAAAACGACTTAAACAACTCACATTTGAAGAAATACAATGAAATTGGAATTAAACACAGCTTTACAACCTCCCCATCAGAAAGTTTATAGTACATACTTGATATACACCCATAGCACTTATTGGTGACATCCAGGCCAGGTAGAGCACTTTGGCAGGATGACATAGGTGCTCGCAGCTCCCCCATGTGCATTACCAGTGCAACAGTGAATTGAAAGTGAGGCCTAGTACTGCATATTGAAGGAAGGCATGTAGGAGGTAGATCCTGGGATAGATCCAGGTTGGTTTCGGCTTTGGCAAGAGAGGGTGGTGTGGCCTAAAACACTGTGCATTGTACGAATATTAATCATGATGTATTCAACATATGGACCAGATTTGGACAACTTTTGCTATGGGGTTTTAAGTTTTTGCTGGTGAACAGATGAGTTTAGCTCCACATTTGTGGGTTTTTTTTTAAAGTGGGCAAAGTGTATTAAAGTTTGAGTTGTCCAGACCAAATTAAGTCATTGAATGTACTATTATGACAGTTAATTACAGCCTGTAGAAGAGATTGTAGAACAGGGTACAATATAGAGTCAGGAATAAAAATTGTACTTCATTCAAAAGAAGCAAGAATATATAAAAGTACACCTACATTTTAAGTATGTGGCCAACACAACAAACAAGTTATATGAGTTTATCCATCACCAGGTCCAGATGTGATAAACCAGGTGTTGGTAACCAGCTATCCCACACTTTCTAAAATTTTGCAGGGCACCCTCTGTGTTGGAAAATATGTGTATGACCCATATTTATGTAATCCTGGCCAATCCCTGGAAAAAGGTGTCTAGATGGAGTATATACAGACTCCCATCAGTCACCAAGACAGAGCAACCTGCTCTTTTTCCTGAAGAGGAGATCACAGACTAGGGGGGCTGTTAGCCCCCTACGCCATTCTGCCATGTGCCTGCAGGTTGTCAAGTCTTCAGCTGGGCAACCTGGAGGCTTACTTTGTTGAGAGTTCCGTTCTGAGGATCTAGCCTGGTACCACGGGGTGAAAGTGTCCGAAAGATATTGGAAGGAGGAAACCAATTTTCCAAGGACATTAGTGAGTACAGACTGGTGAGAGAGATCCTAGAGACTGTGTACTATTGCCATCCTTGTGCTAGAGTAAGTGAGTTTAAAGAGGTCATTGTGTCTGGTGTCCTAATGTGCCCAGTCTATAATGCTTAGCAAAGGACTTTGCTTGGACTGTCTGGAAGGACTTTGCTGGGACGGAGAGGAAGATTAGTCTCTACTACAAAGCTCAGTTTGTTTTCTTATGCAAGGACCCAGCACATAGCTCTGCAAGAAAGTTCAGTGTCCTCAAATCGTTACTAAGGGTTACTACTGGGAGTATCCCAATAATACCCACTACCTATCCAACCCCTAGGCTGGTTAATGAGCCTGAATAGTGATCGGAACTGTGTACTTGGCTGCGAGAAACAACTGGGAAAAGGAACTTAGCAGCTCTTACGGGGGTAGTGCTACAATAGTTTGAAACAATGCCCTAATAATAGCTGCTTTGGAGGCGTCTGACAGCTGGTATCCATCTAAAATTCCTAGTAGGCACAGTATAGGGTCAAGTGTAAGATCATTTTGAAAGACTGAGTTTTTAGTTCCACTTTAATGTTGTATTAATAAATACAGAGCTTAGTTTTAAAAGAAAATGTCTTTTGTTCTGCAGGCATTTAGAAAGCTCTCCAATGCCTGCTAAAAATCCTAAGAATGGGCAGCATGCTGCAGAAAAGGATTGCTGCTCTTTTTGTGAGAACATTAGTCTTCATACATGGGTCCAAAATGCCCCAGAAAAGTACAGATGCTGCTCTTAGTGGAAGTGGTAGAAAAGGCAGGGAGTGTGTCAGAGCGATGTACATGGGACTGTTGCTTTCATACCGAAAACTACTATCCTTTATCATTTCTCACATCCTTGGCCACTACTGGGGATCTTTCAAGCCTGAAAGCAGTGAGTTTTTAAAATGTAAATGAATGCTCACCATTGAATGGCTCTGCATACTTTTAATTTGACCTTCATTGGGATTTAAGGCTGGAGTCACACCTTTGCATTGTAAATCATGCTATAATGGGCTGAAGTGTTAAAATGCAAAATGAATAAAATATACCTCCAAGCGTATCAATGCTTCATAGTGTGCACTGACAAGCATCAATGTGGGCATTACCCTGCATTCATTTTGAGGCAAAAGTGTGAATTCAGCTAAGCAATAGATGTTGTGTTACCTAGCAGCTCCACCCACTACAGGCTGCCTGCAGAAAACACAGGAGGGGGCATAGACAAGACCAGTCACCCTGCACAAGGAGAGAGAGAAGCAGTGAGTGGTCTTTATTACAGTAAGCTCCTGCACAGAGGTTAGGTTCCACACTGGATTGCTGCACAAATCTGGAAGAAATACATGCATGCCAAGATTGAAAGGAGAATACACGACTCTTGTAATTAGAGATTATTTACTTATCCTAACATGTAGAAAAGTAAGTTTGCTGAGGACCTGGGAGAATGGCAGGTGGAAAAGTTTGTGATGTCCTTTAGATGTAAGTTTCCTTTTCCTGGACATTGGCCTAGGAGCATGCATATATAAAGGAATGCCAGGGGTGCCTTCTATGATATAGCTTCATATCCAGATACCCCAGTGCCTGGAGATCAGTTTATCCTTTTTATAAATGATTCCTATTTTAAATTTACTAGCCTTTAAAAAAAAAAAAACAAAACAAAAAAAAACACACACACAATAATGCAGAAGGGCAAAGTGCAGCATATTCTGGCAAGAGGAAAGAGAAAAGGATTACTTGTTACCTGATGCAACGTGGCATCAAACAGCTTGCAAGCTTCATTGCTTGTAGTCGAAAAGGTCATTCCAGCATCCTGCCAAGCCTGGCCAGTAAAGAACACAGAATTACAGTACGTACATATATTTTGCCTTTCGTCCCCCCCCCCACTCCTCCAATCCCCCATTAACATGTTAATAACATATTAAATAAAACCTTTTGTCTTCATTACATGCCTTATTTTAGACTCAGTGATATCATTAATGGGTTTCTGTGTTTTTCTATGCAATCCAGACAGAACATGGCTGCCGGGAGGGGCCATCGGGGTGTTTTACATAATTTCCTATGTGCGTACAGATCACCCTAGGTCACACTTATCTACCTCCACCCCGCCCCCCCCCCCTTGATACATTGAAATGGCACCTTTGGGGGGGGGGGGGGTGTTACCTGGTTTTGACAGGTACCCGCTCCCACTTCCAGCTGAGTTTGGCCCCCTCCTCCTTCACTTACAGCCTGGCAAATCACACAGTAGGAAACTGGCTGTGAAGCCGAAAGAATTCCCTGCCGATTTCCCTTAGCCGAAAGAGCGGCGGCAGTCCCCGAGAGCAGATTGAAAAATTGACTAGATTGAGGACACTGCTGGATTCGTGGATGATGCTGAATGTCCTAGAAATCAGGGTCTAAATGACTTGCTGCAGCTTCTAATGGAAAAGGAAAATCTCCCTAAAGGACCAACAAAACTGTTAGCCATTTTAAACCTTCCCAATTCCATCCAAATAAAAAAAAAAAACATTAAAGTGTACTGTATGTAAACCTGAATGTGAAAATTCTGGGACTACATTGCTCTGTCCTTCACAGTCAACTAGTGGTACTGTTTTATGTAGTCAATAAAACGTCCTAGTATCCAGTACCATGAATAATGTGCTTCCTATTTGTATCTGACCATGCTAAGCATGGAAGCAGATCCATGCCAGTAGGGTCAGTCTGCTTCCTTGTTTCTTCCAATAGATCATACAGGACACCTTGCTGATGCACAGCATGCCTGTAGTCCCATTCTGTTCCCCCCCCCAGCCTTGCTCAGCTTGCTTTGCCATGTGCTGTATGCAGGGAACATCTAGGGATGTCATTTATCCCTCTATCTCTATCTAGAGCAGTGGTCATCAACTCTGTCCTCAGGGCCCACCAACAGGCCAGGTTTTATGTATTACCTTGGGGAGATGCAGACTAGAATACTGCAATCACTGAGCAGCAAATGATATCACCTGTGATGTATTTCAGTTATCTTGCAAACCTGGCCTGTTAGTGGGCCCTGAGGACAGGGTTGATGACCACTGATCTAGAGCATCTGCTTCTACTGCTGCTCAAGGTAAGCCGGCAATTAACATCCACTTTCCCATACCTCCCAACTGTGCTGGATTCCGAAGGACTGTCCCAGGAGTTCAAGAATGTCCTGGGGTCCCGCGGATCGGAGCTGAAGTCCCGGAAACCAGACAGGACAGAATATCAACCAGAAAAATCACTTGACACAAATGTAATAAATTGAGTTGCAGCTCAGTAAGTAAAATAAGTATTTGACCCCCTACCAACCAACAATAATAATTCTGGCACCCACAGACTGGCTACAGCCTGTGCTCATGTGGTACACAGATTAGTCCTGTCAATTTATGAAGGTGCTCCTAACGACAACTTGGTATGTGTATAAAACACCTGTCCACAGAATCTCTTTCTTCCATTCAAACCTCACCATCATTGGCAAGACCAAAGAGCTGTCAAAGGATGTCAGGGACGAGACTGTAGATCTGCACAAGGCTGGAATAGGCTACAAGACCATCAGAAAGAAGCTTGGTGAGAAGGAGATAACTGTTGGACCAATTTTTCGCAAATTGAAGAAATACAAAGTAATTATCAATCGTCTGGAGCTCCATGCAAGATTTTACTTTATGGGGTAAGGAAGATCATGATAAAAGTGAGGGATTGGCTCAGAACTACTTGGGAGGAGCTTGTGAATGATCTCAAGGCAGTTGGGACCACAGTCACCAAACAAACCATTGATAACACAATACTCCCCAAGAAGGCACATGTACAGTCCCGTCTGAAGTCTGTCAATGAACATCTAAATCAGTGGTTCTCAACTCCTGCCCTAAGGACCCACTAACAGGCCAGATAACTGAAATACATCATACAAGGTGATATCATTTGCTGCTGTGTTTGCAGTATTCTAGTCTGCATCTCCCCAAGGTCTTACTTAAAATCTGGCCTGTTAGTGGGTCCTGAGGACAGGAGTTGAGAACCATTGTTCTAAATGATTTAGAGAAGGATTGGGAGAAAGTGCTGTGGTCAGATGAGACAAAAATTGAGTTCTTTGGCATTAACTCAACTCGTCGTGTTTGGTAAAAGAAAAATGCTGACTAGACCTGAAGAACTCCATCCCTGCAGTGGATACAATATGCTTTGGGGCTGTTTCTCTGCTAAAGGTATAGGCCGACTTTGGCAATGGATGGGGCCTTGTATTGTAAAATCTTGGATGAGAACCTTCTTCCCTCAGCCAGAACACTGAAGATGGGTCATGGGTGGGTCTTCCAGCATGATAGTGACCCAATACCGCCAAGGCAACAAACGAGTGGCTCTAGAAGCACATTAAGGTCATGGACTGGCCCATCCAGTCTTCAGACCTTAATCCTATAGAAAATGTATGGAGGGAGCTGAAACTTCGGAGTTGCCAAGAGACATACAAGAAACCTTAAGGATTTAGAGAAGATCTGTAAAGAAGAAGAGTGGATCGAAATCCCTCCTGAGATGTTTGCAAACCTGGTAACCAACTACAAGAAACGTCTTGTTTCTGTGCTTGCCAACAAGGGTTTCACCAAGTAGTAAGTCATGTTTTATTTGGGGATCAAATACTTATTTTACTCACTGAACTGCAACTCAAATTTATATTATTTGTATCATGTGTTTTACAGTATTCTGAATTTTTGGTTGAGATTCTGTCTCCATCATTTAAAATAAACCTATAATAAAAATTATAGAACCTTCATTTCTTTGTATATGGACAACTTACAAAATCTGCAGGGGATCAAATAATTAATTTTCCCCACTGTAGAGAGAGTCAATCTCCCTAAATTGGGCATAGCGAGCAATAAAAACTCTAAAAACGAATAAAAAAGCGTTGCTTTTAGTTATACTATAACAAGTTGCCAACTGCGTACTGTAACTTTACTTTATATATATATATACCGTATTTATTGGCGTATAACACGCACCGGCGTATAACACGCACCCCAATTTAGGAGGGAATTTTAAGGAAAAAAAACTTTTAGGAGGGAAGTTGAAGGAAAAAAAACTTACATTTAAATGCCCATCATTGCAGCCTTCTCAGTGCAGCCATGTCAGTGCAGCCATGTCAGTGCAGCCTTCCCCAGTGCAGCCTTGTTAGTGCAGCCTTGTCAGTGCAGCCTTGTCAGTGCAGCCTTGTTAGTGCAGCCTTGTCAGTGCAGCCTTGTCAGTGCAGCCATTCCCAGTGCAGCCTTTCCCAGTGCAGCCTTCCCCAGTGCAGCCTTTCCCAGTGCAGCCTTCCCCAGTGCAGCCTTCCCCAGTGCAGCCTTCTCTTCGATCCCCTGTCCTGAGCTTTAAAATCGCCGACCGCGATTTGAAAATGGCGCCGAAATACACCGAGCCGGTCCTCGGCTCTTTCCGGCGGCTCTCGTTCATTTTCGGCTCCACTCGTAGTCCCGAGCGGAGCTATCCGAACCTAGCCGAGCAGGTTCGGATAGCTCCGCTCGGGACTACGAGTGGAGCCGAAAGTAAACGAGAGCCGCCGGAAAGAGCCGAGGATCGGCTCGGTGTATTTCGGCGCCGGCGGCGCCATTTTCAAATCGCGGTCGGCGATTTTAAGATTGTGACAGCTCGGGATCGCATGGTATCGGCGTATAACACGCACCTGCGACTTTCCCCTGATTTTAAGGGGAAAAAAGTGCGTGTTATACGCCGATAAATACGGTATGTGATTCTGCTTTTCCAGGTAGGGGGCACCCAGTGATCAGCTCTGATCTTCCCCAAATACAGCTCTGTGAGTGTAAACACAGAGCTGTGTTCAGTGACAGGGGATCCCCAGTAAAAGCAGCACACAGTACACACACACACACACACACACACACAATCAATTGTTAGGCACACATTTAACCCTTTGAGCATCCTAGATGTTAACCCCTTCCTGCCCAGTTTGTAGGCGCTATAACTTTCATGCAAACCAATCAATATATACTTATTGTTTTTTTTTTTTTACCAAAGACAGAACTAAGACAGTTATGGGGAAAGGTTGCGAGCACTGAACTTATTCTCTCTGGAGAAGAGACGCTTGAGAGGGGATCTGATTTCAATATACAAATACCGTACTGGTGACCCCAAATAGGGATAAAACTTGTTTGCAGAAGAGAGTTTAACAAGACTCGTGGCCACTCATTAAAATTAGAAGAAAAGAGGTTTAACTTTAAACTACGTTGAGGGTTCTTTACTGTAAGAGCGGCAAGAATGTGGAATTCCCTTCCACAGGCGGTGGTCTCAGCAGGGAGCATTGATAGTTTCAAGAAACTATTAGATAAGCACCTGAATGACAGCAACATACAGGGATATACAATGTAATACTGACACATAATCACACACATAGGTTGGACTTGATGTGTCTTTTTTTCAACCTCACCTACTATGTAACTATGTAAGACATGCAGCAGAATACATTTTGGCCAAAATTTATTAAGAGATTTGATTTTTTATGGGATATGTTTTACAGCAGAAAGTAAAAAGTATTGTTTTTTTTTTTAATTGTCGGCCTTTTTTCTTTTATATAATGAAAAAAACCCAGCGGTGATCAAATAATACCAAAGGAAAGCTCTATTTGTGTGAAAAAAAAAAATGCTATAACTTTTGTTTTTGCACCATTGGTACAGTGTTGCATGACCGTGCAATTGTCAGTTAAAGTAATGCAGTGCCAAATTGCAAAAAATGGTCTGGTCATAAAGGGGGTAAAACCTACCGGAGCTGAAGTGGTTATGTTTATTAACTACTAAAGTCCCGAGGCCCTTTTCCCCCTAAATCCCCAAGGCACTTTATTTTGGCATTGTCTTGGTTCCACACGTGATACACTATATTGTCAAAGTATTGGGACGCCTGCCCTTACACGCAAATGAACTTTAATGGCATCCCAGTCTTAGTTCGTAGGGTTCAATATTGAGTTGGCCCTCCCTTTGCAGCTATAACAGCTTCAACTTTTCTGGGAAGGCTGTCCGCAAGGTTTAGGAGTGCGTCTATGGGAATGTCTGACCATTCTTCCAGAAGTGCATTTGTGATGTCCAGCACTGATGTTGGACGAGAAGGCCTGGCTCACAGTTTCTGCTCTAATTCATCCCAAAGGTGTTCTATCAGGTTGAGGCCAGGACTTGCATTGTGCACTGGTCCAAATCATTTGGTGGAGGGGGGATTATGATGTGGGGTTGTTTTTCAGGGGTTGTTCTTGGCCTCTTAATTCCAGTGAAGGAACTCTTAAGGCGTCAGCATATCAAGACATTTTGGACAATTTCATGCCCCCAAATTTGTGGGAACAGTTTGGGGATGTCCCCTTCTTGTTCCAACATGACTGCGCACCAGTGCACAAAGCAAGGTCCATAAAGAGAAGGATAAGCAAGTTTGGTGTGGAGGAACGTGACTAACCGGCACAGGGTCCTGACCTCAACCAGATAATTCATTCCAAAGGTGTTCTATCTGGTTGAGGTCAGGACCCTGTGCCGATTAGTCAAGTTCCTCCACACCAAACTTGCTTATCCTTCTCTTTATGGACCTTGCTTTGTGCACTGGTGCGCAGTCATGTTGGGCTGAAGTCCGCTCTCTGCTGACATCATGGATGTCAGTCCAGGCATCGCGTCATCCTCACCATGGAGTCTGGTTCCGCCAAGTGCCTCGACTGATACCCCGCTCAGCCTGTCAGCGAGCTACTGAGAGGCTGAGCTGGCCGCCCCTTCCACAGCCCAGTGCTCCAATGAGCGAGGAGGGAGGAGAGAAGAGAGCTGTAACTGACAGTTTGCTCATGGAGCTCTGAAAACCGAGCGATTGGTGGTGTTTGATCTCTCGTGTCTCAGTCCAGAGGCGCCAGGGGACCGATGCTGCATCCGCCTAGGTAAGTATGATTGGGGGGGGGGGATTACTTTACTTCTCTTTGAGCCTAGGTTCACACATATGCGCTGCGGGAACCGGCGTGATTCCAGTACCGGTTCCCGCGTCGCATCTCTCCCACAGGTAGTTCACACTGCCCCCTGCAAACCACTGCGGGTGTCATTACAATACTAATTCGCAGTGTGAACTGTGAACTCACACAGAAATCAGATTGCATGGGTGGAAACCCCCATGCGATTTGATTTCAGTGCGGGGAAAAAAGTCCCTGCGTTGTTTTGCTGCGAATAACTGTATGGCTGAACTCGCATTGCACAGACATCGTATTTGATCTCCACGGCAGTGCGGGTGTGAATCACATGCGATGTCTGTGTTGGCACAAGTGTGGACCCAGGCTTAAAGTTCATGTGTGTGTAAAGGCAGGCGTTCCAATACTTTTGACAGTACAGTGTATGTTTATATAGGCGCCAAGACAGGCAGTTGCAGCACACTTCTGTATGTTATTTCATTAGTTGGAGATACAACATAACAGCAAGTTTCGAGCATACCGTGCTCTTTATCAGGCTGGCTAAAAGTAAGTATTACCAGACACTTAGACCCCTTTCACACTGGGTGCTTTTCAGGTGTTTTAGCGCTAAAAATAGCACCTGTAAAGTGCCTCTCATGCCTCCCCAGTGTGAAAGTCCGAGTGCTTTCACATTGGCGCAGTGCACTTGCAGGGCGAGAAAAAAAGTCCTACAAGCAGCATCTTTGGGGAGGCATGGGAGCGGTGTATACACCACTCCTAAACCATCCCTGCCATTGAAATTAATGGGCAGTGCTGCCGAAGCGCCTGCAAAGCGATTTGACAGCGGCGCTTTTAACTCTTTATTCGTCCCACTAGTGCGGGTTAAAAGCACCCCGCTAGCAGCTGAAAAGCACCGCTATAACAGCTGTAAACCCCGCTTTGTTGCTAACGCCTGCACTGCCCCAGTGTGAAAGTAGCCTTAAAAGGAAAC
This sequence comes from Lithobates clamitans, assembly GCA_037952925.1. Taxonomy (NCBI): domain Eukaryota; kingdom Metazoa; phylum Chordata; class Amphibia; order Anura; family Ranidae; genus Lithobates; species Lithobates clamitans. Next base: position 2,619,288 of record JBBGZY010001451.1, on the reverse strand, counting down.
AAGTAGGAAAGGACATCATCTAGTCACCAACATACATGCACTTCGTGGGGGTTTGGATCTGGTAAGCAGTGCAACACTTCTAATAGTGATCTAATACTGGCTGCGATCAAACTGTAATCGCAGTGATCTATAGCTGCCAGGAGATGGGTGACAGAGCTGTTACTGCTCTGTAATGGTCTCTATGCTCAGAGGAAGTGCTATGACATCACAACATAAAAATGTTTCATTTACCTTTGCTTCTACAAAGCATACCCATATCCATTAGCATTTTAATTACTTAGAACCCCCAAACATTATATATTTTCTGAATTGCAGAGACCCTGGAGAATAAAACAGTGACTGTTGCCAAAAATACACTTAACGTTTGTGAGAAGTGTCAAAATTGCCCCGAGCGGCAATAAGCTAATAAAGTACAAAGAAAAGTAATGCATACTGAGAACACCTGAGCACATGTTACAGGAGCCTGGCATGGGCCCACCAGTGTAAAGGGCTTTCCTCTCATTGCAAAGATATCCCCTCAATTCCTGTTGGGTCTACAGGACAGGAAGTGAAGAGGAATCTCTCTAATGAAACACAAATGACAAAAAAAGAACTATAAAAGGTTTTGAATCCTTCTCCTTGATTAAGTTTTGTATGAGCCCCAGGCACAGATGGTGTGTAGCTCTCCATTGCTGCATTGAAGAATCCCTAAGTTGTTCAATGTCCTGTCTGCTGGGCAAGGAGAGGAAGCAGAAGTCTTCTAGAAGTGTTTTGCACTTTTGCTGCCTCCATTAGTGACTCACCTTGCAGTCTCTCAGGCAGACCTGTGCCATTCTTATTGACACTCTGGCTCCAAGTACCACACAGCTTGTGACAGAATCATACCCCAGCCCTGGGGGGGAGGAGCTCTCACCCGTGGGCGGAGTTTGCACACAGCTACCAGGTCTGACTGGTGGTAAGTTATGTGCTCTGCATTATTTTTATTTTATTTTCAATTGCAAAAATACATCTTCTTTTAGAAGATGGGAGTGAGTACCAGGAAATACCACAGACGTTCTGTTTAATCAGGAAAGATATGTTTTCCCTTCTGTGCATCGTCTACTTTTGCGCAGAAGCGGTGTTACATTTGCCAGAAACCAATATGGCCGACAGTGCTTCTTTCATATATAACCTAATAGGGAGCCATTCTGGTTGCTGGCAGATTTAGATTTGAGGGTTGTGTTATTGCAAGGTTTGAAAGGTTTGTGGCATGAGGTGACATTGTAAAGACACTGTTTCAGTCAGCTACGTATGACAGGCTGACCACATCCTAAAGTTGAGGGAGAGGGGTGTGGCTTACTTCGATGCGTGTGCCTCGTGACAGGATCGGTGGGGAGGGAAGGTGGGCGTGGTTTGCTTTGCTACGTGCCTGCGTGCCAGTATAGGTGTGAAGGAAGGTGGGCGTTGTGTGCGTTACTGCGTGCGCTCAGTAACAGAGAGGTGAGGAGGTGATAGGTTTATAGGGTGATAGGTTTTCTGGCTTTCTAAAAGAAACCCGGACACATTAATTAGCCCAGACTGTGGCTCCTAAGCAAGGTTGCAAGCTGCAGTTGTAAGCCAAGAGTTTCCTTCCTTCTCATGCTGCTGTGCGCGGGAAATTTCAAGCCCTGCAGCGACACCCTGCATAAGGACCACTTCACACCATAGAAACGCAGTCCGGATGCTTTTCTGCAGTCCAGTGCATTTTCCCTCCCTCTTTTTTTTCTCAACCTGGCTTCACGATGTAGCAATGCGGGAACCAGTGTGATTCCAGCGCCGATTCCCACATGTCTCCCGCAGGCAGTTCATACTGCCTTCTGTGAACGGTGGGTGTCAATACAATATTAATGACAACCCCAGATCAGTTCACAGATTGCAGTGCGAGCTGTGGATTCGGACAGGAATCAGATCGCATTCGATCCAATTCCAGTGCGGGGAAAACAAGTCCCTGCACCTTCTTTTGTGCGACTCCAATGCGAGGTCAGCCGGACAAACTGTATGGCTGAACTCTCACTGCATAGACGTCACATGTGATCGGCAGTGCAGGTGTGAATCACATGCGACGTCTGTGTTTGCTATAATGTGAACCCGGGCTTAGCCTGCATTCACACTACAGCGTTTTGAATGGTGGGCAGATTTGACAGCGCCGAGCTGTGAATGACAGAACGCGAGGCTCGCATTGGAGATGCCATTCATTTAAATGACACCTCAAATCGCGGTGCGGGACGCATGTCATCCAAAAGTAGCCCCTGAACTGTTTTTGGGAGATGTGCAGATTGCAGCACAATTTATCGCACGACAATCGTGGCAGACCCGCACTGCGATTTGAGGTGTCATTCAAATGAATGGCATCTCGAATACGAGTCCCGCGTTTTGTCATTCACATCTCGGCGCTGTCAAATCGTGGATAGATCCGTGACAAATCTGCCTGCGATTCAAAAAGCTGTAGTGTGAATGCAGCCTAAATAAGGACATGTGTGTTCCAGTACGTTTTTGATGTGTTTTACAGCTTTCCTGTGCAGGAAAAATGCAACATGTTCTACTTTTTTTTTTCTGGAATGCACTGGAACTGCAAGCACTGTTGTGAACTATGCCATTGAAAACCATATAGCCTACTTTCACATGCAATTTTTGGGGAAGAATCACACTTTTATGAATAAAAAAAAAAGTTACCTCAATTTATTTGTATAATGTGAAAGATTATGTTACGCAGAGTAAATAGATACCTAACATGTCATGGTTAAATTATGCACACTCGTTGAATGGTAACAAACTACGTTACTGAAAAATCTCCATAGGTGACGCTTTAAAATGTTTCAACGTTTACCAGTTTAGAGTTACATAGAAGGTCTAGTGCTAGAATTATTGCTCTTACAGCTACGGCGATACCACACGTGTGGTTTGAACATTTGTTTAAATTTTGCGGCATGACTTGCGTATGCATTTGCTTCTGCGTGCAAGCGCTTTAAAATTCTTTTTTTCTTTTTTTTTTTTTGATCACGTTTATTGCTGTCACAAGGAATGTAAGAATTCCTTGTAACAGTAATAGTCAGTGACAGGTACTCTTTATGGAGAGATCTGGGGTCTAAAAATTAGGAAGAATATTCAGCGCTGACACACAAGGACAAAGATGACCGTGAACTGCTGGCTGGCACTCAAGGTTAATTCAAACAATACCTCAAAAAAATATCAAAATAAAACAGTGCTGCGCAATTCTAGAATGTCCATAATGAATAAAAAATGCATATATAATATATCTCAAAAGAGTCCCAACTAGTGCATGTAGAGACAGCTTAAATCTCTGGTGCGGTGACGGTGACCCCTCCATCACAAATAAAGATGGCCTCTCACCTCCAAAATTCGACCTGAAACAGGTCACAGAGCGCTAAGCAGATCACCAGGCAAAACAAAATCCACACTCTCCAATCTGGATGCCGTCATCAGATCCACACTGTACGAGGTGGTTGGTCTTCACAATTGTTGTTCTTCATCCCCATCCAGACAATGCCATTCATGTCTCTATATCTGGGTGTATACAGTGAGTGGCGCTCTGTGGGGAGATGAAGCTCACTGGTTCAGTCAGTCAGGTGCACGCTTATTTCTCGGCCCCGCCCCTTTCTCCTGGCAGGCCTCGCGTTGTTCCCGCGGCTGCTGGGGTCTATAAGAACCCAAATCCCTCCTCTGCACTTAAAAGCATTCAAAATGCCAAGTTTGGCTGTTTTGAATACTGTCATTTTTTAAAAAATCTGACGCCTTTAAGGCTTCAGTAAACCAGAAGTGATGTCATGACATCACTTCCGGGTTTCTAGATCCGAGACCCAATCAAACCCATTCCGGCTTTGTTCGGGTCTCCGGCCAGGCGGTGGACGTGCTGGCTTGTCGCTCGGTCCTCCTGGTGGCACGGGAGAGCTCGGCCCCTCCTGCTGCTTGTAATAACAGCTGAGCGGCTGATTAGCCACATCGGTTGTTGTTACAAGAAAGCTAACTGTCGGCTCTAAAAGGAACGGTACCGGAGTGATGCCTGCAGCTGCCAGTACAACCCCTTGAAGCAGAAGGTCTCATATTTGCGTTACATCATCATGAAGGGGTTAAAGGGCAATGTTGGGAACTATGATGGTTACCAGAGACCCCCTTACATCAGAGTTCCCCTGTACACCAGAGTCCCCTCTGTACATCAGAATTCTCAGTGTTCTTCCTTAAAGTGGTTCTAAAGCCTTAAGCCCCCGTTCACACCTATGCGAATTAGATGCGGCTTACACCGCATCCAATTCGCAGAACATTTTAAAATACATTCATTTGAATGCATCTGGTTCACATACGTGCGTTGCATTCGCACTGCACATTGCACAAAAAACGTGTGCGTTTTCTGGGCATTGCGGTGTGAATTACAAGTCCATTATCTTCTATGGGAGCGCATCTGATTCGCAGATGCATTCCGTTCTGAACACAAATTCTCTCCTTCTTGCTACACCTTCCCCCTCTCCCTGCTCACTGATTCGCAGCTAAAACGCAGAGGAACCTCCCGAACAACTAATTTTTATCTTCGCAGTGAAACCGGAGCTTCAATTCGCAACGCACGTGTGTGAACCCGGGCTAAAGGGATATTAAAATCTTCTTTTTTTCTCTCTTTAAAAATAAACAAACATGATACCTCAGTGGTGTCCAAACTATGGCCCTCCAGTTGTTAAGGAACTACAACTCCCATCATGCCTAGTCATGTCTGTGAATGTCAGAGTTTTACAATGCCTCATGGGAAGTGTAATTCCGCAACAGCTGGAGGGCCGTAGTTTGGACACCCCTGTGATACCTGCTCTGTGAAATGGTTTTAAACAGAGCAGCCCCAATACTCCTCTTCTCGGGTCCCTCGCCGGCGCTCCTGGCCCCCCTCCTGTTGAGTGCCCGCAGCTCTGTGTGTCCATTCAGACATGGAGCCACAGTTCAACCCCGCCCCCCTCACCTCATTGGCTAACTGACTTTGACAGCACCGGGAGCCAATGGCGCCGCTGCTGTGTCTCAGCCAATCAGGAGGGAGAGTCCCAGACAGCCTGAGGCACTCGTGCACATCGCTAGATCGAGATGGGGCTCAAGTCAGTGTGAGGGGGGGCTTCTGCACACTGAAGATTTTTATCTTAATGCATAGATTGCATTAGGATAACCTTCTGTGTTTACAACCACTTTAAGGTTTTTCATCGTAAAGTGGAAGTCCATGCTAAAACTAAAATCCCTGCATCTATAGCCACCAACATTCTAACACTAACCTATCTAGCCCTAAAAAGAAAAAATCAGTATACATACCTTTTCTGTAAGCGATCCGACCCGATCTCTTGCGGCGGAAGCTCTGCAGAGGACACAGCCGACAATGGCTGTGAAATAGATGGGAAGTGACGTCAACCATAGAATTACTATGGAGCTTCCGTTGATGGACGTGTCCTCTGCACCCGCCTCCAGAGAGAAGCCGCGGCTGACAGCTCAGCGTGGGATCAGAGCTTCCGCCGCTGGAGATCAGGTCAGATCGCCTGCAGAAAAGGGATATATACTGATTTTTTTTTCGTTTCAGGGCTAGATAGGTTAGTGTTAGAATGTTGGTGGCTATAAATGCAGGGATTTTAGTTTTAGCATGGACTTCCACTTTAATGCATTCTTTGCATCAAGGTGAAAAACCTTCTCGGCTGGATCTGCCCCCCAGACCGCCCCTTTTCCTTGCCTGATCCAATCCAGCGATGTGCACGAGTGTAGCGGTTCCCGCTGCTGTCTCTCTCCTCATTGGACAGATTGATAGCAGCAGGAGTGTTTGGTTTTTGCTGCTGTCAAATAAAACCAGTGACGCGGAGGGCAGGGCCGAGTTCCACTCGGTGTCAATAGACGCAGCAGCGGGACGCGGGAGTGAGCACGCACGGGTGCCCCGAGAGAAAGCAGCTTTCCGTGGGGGCACCCAATGAAGAGGAGGGGCCTGGAGCACCAGCTGGAGACCCATGAAGAAGAGGATCGGGGCTGCAAATCCATTGCACACAGTAGGTAAGTATAACATGTTTATTTTTATATAAAAAAAACAAAGCTTTACAACTACTTTAAATAAGAGTCCCCAGAGTTCTACCTTACATTAGTATCTTCAGAGCCCCCCCTTTCAGTATAAGGGAACTCTGGATTTGGATGTAAAGGGGAACTCCGTTGACTGTAAGGGGGGACTCGTGATAAACTCCATATGATTAGAAATGTTATTTAATCACACAAATATATATATATATATATATATATATATATATATATATATATATATATATATATAGTGTATACTACATAAAAAAATTGCTGTGCATTGTACAGAGGTAACAAATCTAATGTACTTCAAACAAAAAATCAAAACCATTGCACACAGCAGGTAAGTATAACACGTATGTTATTTTTGTAAAAAAACAAACCTTTACAACCACTTTAAATCTGAGTCCTCAGAGTTCTACCTTACATCAGTATCTGCAGAGTCTCTCCTTACAGTGTAAGGAAACTCTATGTATTCAGATGTAAAGGATCACTTTCAGAAGCAGTGGTAGGGGTTGTCCCTTCCCTCCGGCCACTTGCCAGTGTTTCTCGGGTTTTACCCATTTTTCTGGCGCACCTAGTGAACAGGTAACCAGATTCTAAAGAAAAAACTTCTGCGCTACTAAATAGGGCTAAGAAAAATGAGGCTAAATAAAATGAGCTATGAAGGTGATACGTATTGGTGCTGCAAAAAACAGATGTAGTGAACACTCTTCACTACTGAAGAAGTCACGTGATATGACGCAACGCGTAGGCACGTAACCGGAAATACGATAACGGAAATACGATAACGCGGACCGGAAGTGACGTAGCGAGTATCGCAAACTAGCTGTCCCCACTGTTGTTTGGCATTTTTTTCGTTTACATTCATGTAAGCAGCCATTTTATTATATTTGATTAAACTCCTTGGCTTAAACCTACTATACTATTGGAGCCTTTTTGTTTCCTATCACCACCATATGGAGCTTATCCATTAGAGGAAGTGACACCACCCCGGAGAAGGTCCAGGACGCCACTACCACCACCGGACCAGAGTAACCTCATATCTATTGAAAGCTACAGGCACTTATATTGTGCCAGGAAGGTGAGAGTTCTGGGAGCCCCGAGTGGGTGTCCTTTTCCACGAACAGTCACCAGATCACCTAGCAACGCATGTTCACTCACTAGTCACAAGTGTTATACTTTATGATTTCATGATTTTTATGATTTTATTAACACCTCAGTCACCTTGAAGCACGTCTTGTATGGACTTTCATCCTGTATTTGTTTAAACTGTGTTATCCCAGCTGGGATTGTATTTTGAAACAAGCAGGTTTTTCACTTGATGTGGTTTGCGCAGAAACACGTTCACAATTTAACACGATTGCACACATTTGAGGTAACCAGATTGTCTTTGACCACCTGTATGATCTTGGATTACCAGAGTGACCTCATGATGTCACTTCTGGTCTAGGGTGGAACGTCTTAAGGCAAAAGATGGCTTTTTTTTTTTTTGCTCTTTTGCTTTTAAAGGTAGAGGAGACATAAAGAGGACCTGTCATCCCTTATTTCTATTACAAGGGACGTGGGATATTTACATTCCTTGTAATAGGAATAAAAGTGAGCAAAAAAAAAATTAAAGGGACAGTGTAAAAAAATAAATTAAATAAATTTAAAGCGCCCTTGTGCGCAGAAGCGAATGCATACTTGCGTCTTGCATGCGTATGTAAACGGTGTTCGCACCACACATGTGAAATATCAGTGCAAATGTTAGAGAGAGAGCAATAATTCTAGCCCTGGACCTCCTCTGTAACTCTAAACCAGTAACCTGTAAAGATGCTTAAAGCGTTGCCTATGGAGATTTTTAAGTATCGTGGTTTGTCGCCATTCCAAGAGCACTTGCAATTTTAAAGCGTGACATATATAGGTCTTCTGAACAGTCCGGTGATATGACAGGTCCTTCCTCCTCTTCTTCATATGTTTATGTATTTTTTTTGTAATCAGTGCAAGTCTAGGTAAAAGAATTCATAGCTGACTGCATGTGATCTTGCTTCTAAACATGTATTTGGTTTCAGATGGATCTGGGCGAATCGCATCCTCCAAAAGGAATATTTGTATGCCACCTGTGCGGACTATCGGTTCCATACACCTACTTTGGACAAAAGCCGCCACATACACACTCTGTAATGTAAGTAACAATAAGTGGAGCTGTGTTTGTTGCTCATACTGGTAGTGTCCTGTAAATACAACTCTATCCTAAACCAAGATGCTACAGATGTTACAGTTGTCTTGTTTAGAAAATAAGAAATTAATTTATTGGTTAAATAATTTGTCAGCCATATTGTTTTTTTTTTTTTTAAATATTGTTTTTGCATGTTTTTGATAGACTGTTGGAAGAATGTTATGTTATGATGGATCCCTTCACTCCAGAGAAAGAAAAATTTCTGGTTCTCGGTTCTGTGTGCAGCTTATGTAAACAAGTGGTCTGTATTGGCACGGTAAGAACACCATTTTTTTTGCATTGTGTGTTCCATTATGTTAGGTTGGCTCATAAAGTAAGTGAATGATCACGATTGATTGGTCATTTGTTTTTACCTAATAATTAGTATTTGCAGTAATGTCTTTTCAGATTATAACTACCGTATTTATCGGCGTATAACACGCACTTTTTTCCCCTTAAAACCAGGGGAAAATCGCAGGTGCGTGTTATACGCCGATCCCCTGCGATCCCGACCTGTCACATTTTCAAAATCGCCGACCGCGATTTGAAAATGGCGTCGCCGGCGCCGAAATACACAGAGCCGGTCCTCGGCTCTTTCTGGCGGCTCTCGTTCACTTTCGGCTCCACTCGTAGTCCCGAGCGGAGCTATCCAAACCTACTCGGCTAGGTTCGGATAGCTCCGCTCGGGACTACGAGTGGAGCCGAAAGTGAACGAGAGCCGCCGGAAAGAGCCGAGGACCGGCTCTGTGTATTTCGGCGCCGGCAGTGCCATTTTCAAATCGCAGTCGGCGATTTTGAAGCCCAGAATGGCAGGGATCACTGGGGCAAGGCTACACTGGGGCAAGGCTGCACTGGGGAAGTCTGCACTGGGGAAGTCTGCACTGACAAGGCTGCACTGGGGAAGTCTGCACTGACATGGCTGCACTGACATGGCTGCACTGACATGGCTGCACTGACATGGCTGCACTGACATGGCTGCACTGACATGGCTGCACTGACAAGGCTGCACTGACATGGCTGCACTGGGGCAAGGCTGCACTGAGAAGGCTGCAATGATGGGCATTTAAATGTAAGTTTTTTTCCCTTCAACTTCCCTTTTAAAAGTTTTTTTTTCCTTAAAATTCCCTCCTAAATTGGGGTGCGTGTTATACGCCGGTGCATGTTATACGCCGATAAATATGGTAAATTGTTCTTACAAAACCCAGGACTCTTCAGAGAATTATTAACCACTTTCCGACCGCAATATAACAGACTTTAAAAGGAGGCTCCTTCCCACATGTTGCCAGTTTTTGTGTTTCCTCTGGCAGGGAACACTTAGTGGGGAGTCAGGAGCTCTCAAGGTGCTGTCCTGAGAGGCCAGGCTCCCTGCTCCACCATTTTTTTCTTTCCCTACCTCAGAGAGCCAGTTCCTCCCATTTCCACAGGGTGATGCAGAAGCTGTTGGATGGGCTCCTTCACCCTCGTCAGTGCTTGGAGAAAGCCGGGACTGCTGTAAGGGTTGCCACTTCCAGGCAGCGGCGAGTGACGGCGGACATAATTTTTTTTGTTTCAGGTTCGGCTGCTTTTTGGGATGGGCAGTTAGAACACTGCATCCACCGGAAGTGAGGTACACGGAAGTGGGGCGGCATCCTAGGAGCGGGCGCATGGCATAATTTCCACCAGAAAGCACAGGGCGGACAGCAAGTCATCAAAATTCTGTTAGCAGTCGGCCTTTTCACCCAGTAGCTCCAACATAGCAGGGAGAGACACTGAACCTCAGTCAGCTCACATCAATAAAGGCCTGTGAACAACTGATTAACTAGTAAAGTTTCTAGAACAAGTCAAATATGGACAAAGGACTGCAAGCTTTATCCCACCCAAAACTCTACAAAGCCTCCTGACTCCGGGACCTAGAACAGAATTTATTAGGATCTGAGAAAACAGCACAATTTCCCATTGGCATCCCTCACCATGTATAGATAAAAAACCTAGGTGATACATTTACATCATCCTCAGTGCTACAGTTCAATGCCTCAGAGAGGACACAGACAGCAGTAAGGAAATTATAATAAATCATAAAATAAAAGTGTGTTTCTTTGTTGGAGAGGTTTCCTTAACTTTTTGTCCCAGTGACTACATAGGAAGTAAGAGTAAATTGCCCGAATGTGGGCAGACACAATCCAAATCTTCTGGAAAGTCTTCCCAAGAAGGAATGGCTGTTATGGAGTTGCTCCCCTTTGCAATTATATTGATGGTCATGGTTTTGAGTGGTTTTGAGTGGGGAGTACACCAAGCACATATAGGTGTTTCTGACAGATTGGATCAGAAGTCTTAAGATCTTGTAACTTTGTATGCCCTTTTTCTTTTTTTTTTTTTTTTTTAGGAATGTAGTCTCTTTTACTCCAAACGATTTTGTCTGCCTTGTGTTACCAAGAACAAAAGTGAATTTCCTCCTGAAATACGTCAAGATTTGGAGAAGAGAAAGGCCCAGTCAAGGTGACAGGAATGAACTGCTTCGTTTGTTTGTGTTTTTTTCTTTGATTGAAAACATTGTCACATTAATAAATATGTTAGTAGAATTTCAGGTTTTATTTGTTTTAAAATGACTCTTCCAAGTAGATGTAAAACCTATTGGATGATATACAGTTACCACGTAAGGCCTCATGTACACTGCTGCTGGTAAACGGAAGTTTAGGAGCAGTTGGGCATTTTTTTCAGCTGCCCCTGAACTCTCCTCTGTTATCTTATCAGTACATGTACACAGAGTCGTGTATAGTCGTTTCTAGGCAGTTGAGTTTAGAAGAATTTTTTGGAACGCAAAAAAATGGGTTCAGCATGTTCAGAGGCATTTGAAACGCCAAATGCCTGTAACAGCTTGTAAACGCTGCTAAACGCGGTAACTTATGTTTAGCAGCGTTTCAGTTACAGACGTTTTTAATTTTAACACGCTTCTAGACGCAAACGCGGCTAAACGGACGTTTTTAGAGGCCAGTTTCTAGCTGTCTAGTTAAATTGTTCAGGAGAGGTTAAACAACGTCCCGTCCCCGTGTACATGAAGCCTTAATCTTCCATCTCAAAGCTACCGATCTCCTGCAGCCACTTCCAGTTCACATGCACTTGTTCCAGCAGCAGCTATATTTAAATAAATTAACTAGCAAGCTCCCAATAAAAAGACGGCATGAACAAAACTTCTAATAAAACTAATGTCACTGTAAAAATATAAACTTAAAGTGTTTTTAAACCCTTATAACACACTTTTTGCTACAGTTAAAGTGGAGTTCCACCCATCAGATTCCTCCCCCCCTCCGGTGACACAGTTGGCACCTTTCAGGGGAGAGGGGGGTACAGATACCTGTATATTACAGGTATCTGTACCCACTTCCGGCATAGATAGCCTAAGAATCTGCGGTTATTTACAACACTTCCTGCTCCCTCCCCGCTGCCTGCTGGGAAACACATGGGTCCCAGAGGCAGCAGGGACCATCCGTATTGCGCTGCGCGACTCGCGCATGCGCAGTAGGGAACCAGGAAGTGAAGCCGCACGGCTTCACTTCCTGATTCCCTTACCGAAGATGGAGGCGGCAGCACCCGAGGACGGAGAGACGCTTCGGCCTCGGGTGCCGACATCGCGGGCGCCCTGGACAGGTAAGTGTCCATGTTTTAAAAGTCAGCAGCTGCAGTATTTGTAGCTGCTGACTTTTAAAAAAAATTTTTTCGGTGGTGCTCCGCTTTAAGCCTATAATACCAATGATTTTAGATTATAAGTTATAGTTTTGATGTTTATTACCTTAGAGGATTAGTCATCCCTAGCGCTGAGCGGTGCTATTGGGCCGTATTTGTGCACTTTGTGTTATATAATTAGGCTTACCTGTAGCTACCCTGGATATCTCCTAAACCTGAACGGATTAGGAGATATTCCCTGTATTTGCATGTGCCAACGTCATCGGTACATGTGCACTGAAGCAACAGCACATACGTGCCGTTGCTTCAGTTAGGCTGTGCCGTTACCGGCGGCTCCCGCACTCATGCGCGTAGTATATGCGCGTAGTGTATGTAGTATGTAGGGCAGTGTCCAGGGGTCAGTAGTAGGTGGGACAGTGTACAGAGGTCACTAGAATGTAGGACAGTGTCCAAGGGTCACTAGAATGTAGGGCAGTGTCCAAGGGTCAGTAGAATGTAGAGAGATCAGTAGTAGGTAGGGCAGTGTACAGAGGTCAGTAGTAGGTAGGGCAGTGTGCAGAGGTCAGTAGTAGGATGTAGGGCAGTGTGCAGAGGTCAGTTGGATGAAGAGAATAGTACAGAGGTCAGCAGTATGAGGAGCAGTGTATAGGAATCAGTAGGGAAGAGGACAGAGGTGAACAGGTCAGGAGGGCATGGTACTGGGGGGGTCTGGAGGGTAAAGTGCAGGGGGACAGGGAGGATATGGTACTTGGGGGGGGGGGGGGGTCAGGTCAAGAGAGTATGGTGTTGGGAGGGCCTGGAGGGAATGGTACTGGGGGATCAGGAGAGCTGGGGTGTCAGGAGGCCAAAAAAAGGCGTTTCCTGATGTAGAGTGCCGCAGGCAAGCTGTCTTGGGCGATCTACATGTTCTCTCACCGCTGATGCCCAATGGCCCTCCTCTCTCATCCATCCCATATGATATTGCCTAAAAATAAATGCGTTGGATAAATCAGAGAGAAGGAGGGCCTGTGTTGATCAGTGCACTACACTTGAGACAAGAGCCTGTACCTGCCTAAGCTATTATGGAGGTTCTACCTGTCCTACAGCAAGTATGCAAGGGGGTAGGGACAGCCTCTGCAGCATCGGATTGGGTAAGCATGCACATGGGCCGCTCTGCAGCTTTGAGGAAAGCAATGGGTTGGAAAGGCAGGGACGTGTTCACGATCTACCCATCACCTGCCTGCCGTCAATGGGTATATTGCGATCGAGGGGTTGCAGACCCCCGTTTTAGAGTAAAACTAAAGGCTTTTGTATGACAGTCTGAACATGTACCAAATCCAGTTACTATAGCAGTGGTGTCAAACTCAATTTGATTGAGGGCCGCATCAGCATTGTGGTCGCCCTCAAAGAGCCTGTTCTATGTGTAAGACTATATAAAGTTATCCAGGACACCAAACGTTGGGTGTGGCCAAACTGCACTACCACAGAAGGCAGAGTTCAGTGGTGCGATGGGTGCAGGGTTGAGGAGTGTGCTACATACAGAGTGCAGGGTTCCAGCTAAAAAAAATGAAAACATGAAATGGCCTGGTGTTTGACACGTGTACTATACGGTCTATTTATAAAACATTTGTTGGATGAAGGTCAGAAGCAATTTGCCAAGTTTGCACAAACGTTCGCTGTAGTTTTGATAATTACAGTTATCTCCTGTGTTGTACTGTGTTCCTGATTGAGGTATTTCCGAAAAAAATTACACATTTTGGCCTCTAGATGGAGCAGAAGATCACAGTAAATAATCGTAATTAGAAAATACAGGAAAATGTGTGCAGGCTGGGCAAATGCCATTTGTCCAATAAATGTTTTATAAATAAAGTAGACCTATATGTGATGCACAAGCCTTATAAAATAAATAACTTAATTTATCTTCCTCTTCATTTGTGTTTCACATGCTTCCCGTCCCAACATCTGCTCCTCCAACCATATTGCCAGCAGGTACAGTCTACAACGATGCTGTATTGCTCCCGAATTCAGAGCAAAGTGGTCACTATCATGTAGACTTTACATGATGGTGACCACTTTGCTCTGAATTTAGGAGCAATACAGCATCGTTCCCACCCCATCACAAGAAGCTGTATTAGGACCTTACTGGCAGGATTACCAGTTTTTTTCGTGGGTCTGCAGGCAAGCTATATGTAAGTGTAGATATGCCTATAAGGAAATGCAGGAGCAATTTCCCTTTTTTTTTATTTTTTATGGGAGGCCATCTTTCTACTTTAAGTAGGTGACAAAGTCGGTTTACATATCAAAGATTTACATTAGATTTTAGTGACTGAGTTTACATCTAATTGTGATGTTTTATATTGGACTATTACAGTTCCACTTAATGTTACAAAAGCTTATGGTACATGCCAAATTTCATTTCAATGTATTACTTGCTGAAAAACAGCTCATGAAGATTCATTAACATTTTCTGTACAATAACTTGACAGACCAACAACAGGTTGCCAAAATAAATTTATTTTTATAATATTAAGGCAAAAAAAATTACCTCGTGTGGTCTTACAGAACAGTTGGATCTAGCACCTAGGAGTCTAAATGCATTCATATCTGACATCAATCACCTTTAACCACTTGAGGTCCGGGCCATAGCCGAATGACGACCACAGCGCGGACCTCAATTTCCGGGAGGCCGTCATGGGACGTCCTCCCCTGTGCCCGCGCTCCCTGCAGGGGGCGCGCATGCTGTGATCACCTAGTCATGGAGACTCGGATGATCACAGATCCGAGTAAAGGGCCGATCCCGGCCCCTTACCATGTGATCATCTGTCAGCCAATGACAGCTGATCAAATGATGTAAACAAAAGCTCGGTAATCGTTTTCTCTTTCTCCTCACGCTGTCAGCGTGAGGAGAAAAAAAAGCCGATCACCGGCTTATGTTAAAGGGATATCGGTCCCGAAAAGGAAGGAGGCACATATGCCTCATCTGTGCTAGCCAGTGCCACCTGCCAGTACCCACAGTGCCCACAAGTGCCACCTATCAATGCCCACAAGTGCCACCTATCAATGCCCACCAGTGCCACCTATCAATGCCCACCAGTGGTGCCAATCAGTGCCACCTAGCAGTGCTAAGCAATCAGTGCCCATCACTGCCACCCATCAGTGCCCATCACTGCCACCTATCGGTGCCCATGAGTGCCGCCTCATCAGCGTCCATCAATGAAGGAGAAAAATTACCTGTTTGCAAAATTTTATAACAAAATATTTTAAAAAAATATAATTTTTTTTTTTTTAAATGCGGTCTTTTTCAATTTTTTTTTAACAAAAACTAAAAACCGCAGAGGTGATCAAATACCACCAAAAGAAAGCTCTATTTGTGGGAAAAAAAATTTAAAAAATTTCATTTGAGTACAGTGTTGTATGACTGCGCAATTGTCATTCATAGTGCGACAGCGCTAAAAGCTGAAAATTGGTCTGGGCAGGAGGGGGGTTTAGGTGCCCAGTAAGCAAGTGGTTAAAGCGTACCTGCTGCTGCTGCTATAGGATTATGGAAGTGATTTGTTATGTCTGCTACTGCAAAGAGTTTACTGGTTTCTACTGAATAGCCTGATTGCATTTTGGTACAACTAGAAAGCAAACTCGTATATAAAACTTCCTAGACTTTCCATTCAGATTTCAAAACACCCGGTGTGGGTTTTACTGTTGTGGGTTTAGTAACACTTTGACTCTTGAATGCAGATGAAATTTCAGGTGACATTTCATTCATGTGCCTGCGTCCTGAAAATAGGAAGCCCCTCCCCCTTTATGTGCAGCTCAGACCCTTTTATGCATGGTTTCATTACTAACAATGGAAATACAGTGCAGATGCAGAAAGTTTATTTCTTTAAAGGCACAGTCCACTTTTACAAAAATTCAGTAAATGCCCAATAATAATATAATAAAAAATGTGTATTAAGCTTTTGTATTGAGGCCTGCAGAGCATTGCCACAGTGCTTAGCGCTCCTGCATTGTGTACCTTGAGCCCCATATCCATACAGAGACTGTGTGAATGGACTACAATTGCCATGACATCACTGCCCAGTACTAGTGAACTCTGCTAGGTCCGCAGTGTTTTCATTGAGTGATTCCAGTAATTTAATGACATAACTATGCGGGCAGATTCATGCTCAGCTGTGCAGAATTAAAAAAAAAAGTAATTCTATAGTAAAAGGCTTCCTGCCATTCAGGTAAGGATGGCGGGGAATGGGCCTATAGTCCTAGACATACTGCACAACTTAGCCTGTCTCTAGGTTAGAGTTGCCACCTGTCTAGGATTCACCCGGACAGCACGCTATGCGCACCACATTACTACTCTCCTTGGGGCATGCAAAGGTGTCCCAGGCTACTAAAGTGTTCAGCTTGAAGAAATGGAGGCAACCCTACTCCGGGTTGAAAACTCATCAAAGGGAGTAGGTCCCGGCGGGACTTGCAGTGTGCACATCTAGAACAATTACGTCATATGAATCATTGTGCAGCCAGTCTTTATGAATAAGCCTTCTATGGGGTGCGTAGCAAGCTCCATCCTGCCCCTGCCTGCTCTCTTTGGATACCCACATGCTACGTAACCTTGTGAGCAGCGAGCTTTTTTAAAGAGTTCCTCTTTAAACTGACCACACATGGCTCATTTATAGGTGTGATTATATCAAAGGAAAAGATCTCCAACATTTAAGTAGTAAAGTGTGTTCCCAGAAATGGGCTCTGCAGAGATAAGTATGTCTACATACAAAATGGAAAATATGAAAGCGTCTCTCTTCACCCCTGCCCCAGGATTTTTTTCTGATTAAAGCATATGTAAAGCCTATTTTTTCCAATCTTCCTAGTAGAACAGGGAAGGGAAAAACCCTTGTCTGTGCCAGGTTGGGGAGATTTACCTTGACTTTCTCTCTCGGAGACATAATAGGAAGTTAGAGGAGGGTGTCCCCCGTGGAAGATTTACCCTCACCTCTTGTACTGTTGACAGCTGTAACATCTTGGATTTACCATTGTTTCCTGTGCTAGTGACAATAGCCACCAGCACAAATAGAGAGCGAGAGCAAGAAATTTCTCCTAGTGGGGACACCGAATTAAAACGCCCCAAATAGAAATAGTTGATTTTACATATATCTTAACTATACAGCAACTGATGTATGTAGTGAAGCGTTGAACTACAAATATAATTCTTTTAAGCCTGCTGGGAATGGCTCATCCAGGGATTATATTTGTCTCACAAAATAGCACACAAAAGGAAGCCTGTTCTGAACAGAGTATATAGGCTGCCATTGGGGACTTCCTTTGAAAATGCTGGCTGTCAGGTTGATCCCATGTCTTTAGTTCCAGCATCAGTGAGAGTAAACAATGCTCCATCATTGGGAGGAATTGTGCCCTTCATTGGGGTCAGCGAATGAAATAGTGCGCCAAATAAAAACAACCAAAGGGCCACGTCCAGCCCCCGGTCCGCAGTTTGGAGACCACTGCTCTAGAGAAACGTGAAATGTATAGGCTATAAATTTGCAGACTATACATAGACTTCAGTATGAGCTGTATAAAATGAGTGCCAGGCAAAAAACCAAGCAGACTGTAAGATGATGGGTAGGGTACCGGATGTAAAATGTGGGATCTCAATGAAGGGCTTTCCAAGGGCTTTCCCGTTCCCCTGGAGCACAGGGCAAATGTGCTCTAAGAGGTTTACATTATGTATTCTAATGGTTCCAATCTTTGCAGTTGTCATGATTGCAAGGTCTCAGAAGAGGTTGTGCCTGTCAAAAGCGAGTGAAGCCGGCATTTGAGTGGATTGGGGGAGGGGCTGAGTAAATGCCTGCCATTTTTTTAAACATTGTAGATATCATTTGAGTAACTGTTTGTGGCTGTAGACTGAGGTGGCCTCCAGCAGTACATATTTTTTCAAATATCTAGGTTTAAAAGTACCACTTAGATAATAAGAAGTACACTTGATTTACTAAATCTTGACCATGCAAAATCTGGTGCAGCTCTGCATAGAAACCAATCAGCTTCCAGGTTTTATTGTCAAAGCTTAGTTGGACAAACTTAGAAGCTGTTTGGCTACCGTGCACAGCTGTACCAGATTTTGCATTCTCCAGTTTTAGTAAATGCCCCCTTAATGCCCAGTTGAACTTTTTAGTTTAAATTGGCTAAATACATTCCAAGTGCATTAAAACAAAAGTGAAAAGTCTTGAAGTTTGTTTTGTTTACAGTCCAGCCCCTGCCAGCATGCTGTAGAGAAGGACCCTTGCTACATGTGTTGAAACAGTGGTCTCTCTACAGTGGCTCGACACACCGCCTGCTGCGTCAGATCAATAGCTTTCTAAGCAGTAAAGCACCCTGCTGATTGGAGTGCTTTTGAACTTAGTCAGTAGGGGGAATGTCAAGACCTCTGCAGAGAGACCGCTGTTTCTGCAACAAGAGCAGGACTCTGTTTGTAGCATGCTGGCATGGGACAGGCTTTTTTACTTGGGATTTGAGTGTTTTGTAGAAAAAATGAACTGTAATGCCCCGTACACACGGTCGGACTTTGTTCGAACATTCCGACAACAAAATCCTAGGATTTTTTCCGACGGATGTTGGCTCAAACTTGTCTTGCATACACACGGTCACACAAAGTTGTCGGAAAATCCGATCATTCTGAACGCGGTGACGTAAAACACGTACGTTGGGACTATAAACGGGGCAGTGGCCAATAGCTTTCATCTCTTTATTTATTCTGAGCATGCGTGGCACTTTGTCCGTCGGATTTGTGTACACACGATCGGAATTTCCGACAACTTTGTTGTCGGAAAATTTTATATCCTGCTCTCAAACTTTGTGTGTCGGAAAATCCGATGGAAAATGTCCGATGGAGCTCACACACGGTCAGAATTTCCGACAACACGCTCCGATCGGACATTTTCCATCGGAAAATCCGACCGTGTGTACGGGGCATAAGACTTACGTGTCTGCACACCTTTTGTTTTGATGCACTTCTAATGTATTCAGCACATTTAAAAGTCGCACAATAAGTAATCCTGGAGGGCAATCTGGAAATCATGCATTGTTAGCAGTCTCCAGCGGCGCAACTCCCCCCCCCCCCCCCCCCCCACCAATGAACTATTAACTAGGGATGCACAGATACCAGTATCGGTGCCGATACCAAGCATTTATGTGAGTATCCGTACTCGCCCCAAATGCTCCCGATACCAAAACCGATACTTTGCGGTGCGATTTGTGTCAATACAAAATGAGTAGGCGTAAATCGCACTGCAAAGAATCACGTGCAATTTGCACACGACTCCTGTGTGTATAGAAAGGGATTAAAGCGACATCGAGTGGACAGTTTAAAAAAAATATTAGTATTCACAGTACTTATGCCCCGTACACATGGTCGGATTTTCCGATGGACAATGTCCGATCGGAGCATGTTGTCGGAAATTCCGACTGTGTGTGGGCTCCATCGGACATTTTCCATCGGATTTTCCGACACACAAAGTTGGAGAGCAGGAGATAAAATTTTCCGACAACAAAATCCGTTGTTGGAAATTCCGATCGTGTGTACACAAATCCGACGGACAAAGTGCCACGCATGCTCAGAATAAATAAAGAGATCAAAGCTATTGGCCACTGCCCCGTTTATAGTCCCGACGTACGTGTTTTACGTCACCGCGTTTAGAACGATCGGATTTTCCGACAACTTTGTGTGACCGTGTGTATGCAAGACAAGTTTGAGCCAACATCCGTCGTAAAAAATCCTAGGATTTTGTTGTCGGAATGTCCGAACAAAGTCCGACCGTGTGTACGCCCTATTAGAGCGTGCATGCACATGCTGCTGGAGGTGCTCACAGCGCCGGAGAAGATGTAGCGGCGGTCCGCCCCCAAGCTGACACCACTTCCACCATATACCTAGGGGGTCCTGAAACTTCTCCAGCGGCCCTGGCATACTACCATTGACGGGACTGGGACACCTATGTAGATTATTTTGTATGTGACCAGATATGTACTGTGAGTTCTAACATTTTCGAAACTGCCCACTAGATGGTGCTTTTCCCTTTTTACACACACACAGAAGCAGTGGGGGAAATCGCATGCAACTCAGAAAGGAATTCTTTGCAGTGCGATTTACAATTTTGCTGTGTATTTATGCAAATTGCACTGCAAAGTTTTGGTACTGGCGAATACCTGACCGAAAGAAATCAGTACTCATACTTGCTGATAAACGGTATTGGTGCAACCCTACTATTACTGAGACAAAACAGGATGGACAGAGAAAAACCTGACAACACTTTTGTTTTAAAGCAAATGTCAAACAACAGATTCTTAAAAATCATTGTTTTACTACTGTAAATGTGATATTAAAAAAAATAAAATGTTGCACTATCATCCCCACTTTTGGATATGCCCTCCCCTCACGAAAAGTTACAATTTTAAACAATTTGTTAAAAAGTTTGTTTTAATTTTTTACAATGCCTCATCAACTACACATTTGCCATCATACACATGGTTTTTCATCTTTTTTGCACATGGAAAATAAAAGCAGCAATTCAATAAAGTGTTAGTTTTACCAATACAAGTCTAAAATAGAAATTTATATTGTTAATGAAAATAAGAGGAAAAACAGAACTTTTTTTGTCAATGGAAGACTAATAGGAATTCCCTTTTACTACATACAGAAAAAGCCATATTGCCACAAAGATGGAAGGAGTATGAAGTAGCCCCGATCAACACAGCAATGTCACTATATTGTTTCAGGTCTGGTTCTCTTAGCCCCTTGTCACACCAGTGTGACTTGTCATGTGATTTGAAACTACCAATTTAAATGACAAGTCGCACCCTATCATCCGCAATGAACACAGTCGATTTTGAAAGTAGTTCTTGCACTAGTTTTTGCAAGTTCAGGTGCAACTTGCATAGACAAGTCGCACAGATGTCTTCCAAGTTGCACCTGAAGTCGCACTGACACGCGGCTTAGAAATCTTGTGTTTTTCAAGTGAAGTTTTACAATTTCAAAGCCGCGTTTGGTGTGACCGAAGTGTTAAAGACATGTCACAATTGGGTTTTTGCAAGAATCTTGAGAATTATTCTCATTAGTTATGTGTGGTGTACACCACCAAGGAGTGTATTTATATGGCGGTGGACACAATCAGCTGCAGGCAGCAAACCTGTACAAAATCAATGACAAGCAGCCAAGACTGTTCACATGTCAACAATACATTGAGCAGCTACATGCCACCACTAGTGAAAAATGAGTGGCCAGGGATCTGTCCCTAACTGCATGTAACCTTTTAATATGCGATTTACATGCAAACAGTTGACCGCCTGCCATTGATTGGTATAGGCTTGCTGGCTGTACAAATACACTCATTCTAGGTGCTGTATATCTCTACATAGTCGTGTGAATGAGGCCAAAATGTGAACTCTGGGTATGAAAAATTTGCTTTAAATATATTCTTTAATCTCAAATGTATATAAATTCACTTTGTGAGCGCCAAAAGCCTTTGCAAACCCAGTTATTACCTTGTGAAAGTAGTAGTGATATCATCACTGGCCTGTGTAGAGAGAAGAGCTGTGGGAGGGCCTCAACAGGTTCCACCTGCTACAGACTGCCTGCAGGAAATTACAGTTAGGGGTGGAGACGAGACCAGTCACCCTGCCCAAGGAGAGAGCCGCAGTGACCGGTCTTTATTACAGGAAGCTCCTGCACTATGACAACGTGTAGGCGTTGTTTAATACTTGATTACTGCATAGATCTTATTCAGGTAGGAATAATTATGCCTCTTGTATTTATACAATATTTGTTTAGCCCAGATTTCAGTCTTAGAATATTTAAAATTTGCCCTCTTATTTAGCTTTACTTGGGGCCTTTGAGCTTCAGTTGATGCCATTGGTTTGACATGCTTATAAGATTGTTCAGAATTCATTGACAACTGATCTGCATTTGACCTGCTTCAAGTGGGTTTTGCATAACCATAGACTTGTATGGATAAACCATTGGTTTGCACATCCAACAGTTTTCATGTTGTAGCAGTAAATCGGTATTTGGGGATTGCTAACTGGGAGTTTTTCATCTAGGCTTCCGGGGGACCAAATGGCCTACAGGTATGACACTAAAAGCATGAAAACGTATCTAAAGCTCAGGCCAATTGAGGTATCAGATATAAGCTAAATAAGGGGTCAAATGTAATAACTTTATACCTCTCCCTAACAGTAGTTATTCAAGACTGGGTATTCAGATTCTTGCATTAGCCTATAAAGTATGTGGCTATTTAAAAAGCAATGTCAAAGGAAAAGTTCCATAAGTTGCACATCATGAAGCAGACCCATTCGCATGAAGTGAGTATAATGGTAGTCTCAGCCAAGACTCCAGCCAGGCCACGCCCATCCTCATGATTAAGCTTCAAGGGGCAGAGCAAAATGTGTTGGCCTGGCTGGAGTCCAGGCTGAGGCTGCCATTCATCTCCCTTCATGCATTTGGGTCTGTGCGGCTTATGGATCTTCTCCCTTGACATTGCTTGGAGCTAGGATGAGCTTCCTGTACTCACACCGAAGCTTCCCAATCCACTATAGGGGAAGTCCGATTAAATACCCCTAGAAGTAACCCTATTTACGAATATGATCATCTCCAGTCTGGCATATCCCTGCCCCATCAGGGAACCAACACCTATAGGAAGAACAATAACAAAAGAGGTAAAAACATGAGAGGAAGAGGTAGAGGTGGGGGCCCTCGGTCATATATTCATGAGGGGGATCACTCTCGTGCCTCCAATCAATATAACTCACCATGATCGTAGGGTTAATCAACATCATCAAGGTAGAAAAGACACCTACAATGGGGGTAGTCCCTACCCTTCTTATGATAGATCCATCTCCACACATAATAGGTTTGCACCACTTTCTGATCATGTTTCTTATGGTAGAGGGGATTTTTTAGACCAACGAAGGGAACAGAGATATCCCGCTCCGTTCCATCCACCATCCCAAGAGGAACGATAGAGACAACTCCCACCGTACACACCTCCAAATCCGGGGCCCCCCCGAAAACGAAAAGAAAGAGAGGAAGGAGAGGGGGTAGGCGAACACAAAAGGCCCAAACCTCATTAGGTGTTGGTATATATAATCTCAGCAATGTCACCCTCAATGATGATGAAACTAAAGTTCTCGATCGAGGTTTGAAATTTGCACCGATTAAAAATCTCAATAAATTTGAAACTTATGTTAGTATTCAAAAATATATAAGGACCCTAAATATGAAAAAATATTTCCTTTCCCATCCCAGCCAAGGGTCGAGAACCTCAGTGCAGAACCATTCATCATTACGGAACAGATCCATTTTTAACCCTCCTAATACGGATAATAAATTCTTTGAAGTTTTTAAGAATATGGTGTCTAATGATTTGGATAAGCTCCATATCAAGAAAATTTCTGACCCATTATCAATTAAAGGTGGTATTGATTCTTTGGCAGAACGTAAAGATATAGTGATCCACCCCGCAGACGGGGGGGGGGGGGGGGTCTTGTGATCCTTAGTAAGGAATACTACCAATCAGAAATGCGTTGTTTGCTTGAAGACCGTGACACCTATAGTGTCCTCAATAAAGATCCTATGCTAGTGTTTAAAGATGAGCTACATGCCATTTATAGAGGATGGTAGGGATCAAACAATCCTTACTAAAAAAGAATCTATGTATTTAGACCCCTTATTTTGTAGGACCCCTATTATTTATTTTTTACCAAAGATTCATAAGGATACCACCCATCCCCCTGGATGACCCATTGTTAATGGGATCGACTCTGTCTCTGCCAGGTTGGGACAATATATTGATTTCTTCTTACAGCCGTTGGTTATGAAATCTTCAGCGTTTTTGAAAGACACCAAGCACATTATACAAATCTTAGAGACCCTCGAGTGTTCCCCCTCCACAACATTGGTCACTGCAGACGTGAGTTCGCTTTATACCATCATCAATCATAAGGATGCTATGTCCTCTGTGGAATGGGCCCTTTCTTCCTCTTCCCTGTCAGGCAAACATCAGGAATTTCTCCTTGGTTGCCTAGATTTCTGTTTAACCAGGAATTATTTCTGGTATAACAAGGAATTCTATCTACAAGCAAAGGGAGTTGCTATGGGGGCATGCTTCGCTCCCAGCGTGGCTAATATTTTTATGGCCCACTGGGAGGAAGAGGCTGTATTTCAAAATCGTCCCCCCGAACTCGTGTGTTATCGCAGATTCATAGATGATCTGGAAGGGTGACAGATTGAAGCTTGATGCCTTTATTAAATCACTGAACAATAACCAAAAAAATATATCCTTGACACCTGGACCATTGATCCTGAAAGGGTTGTGTATCTTGATTTGATCATTAGTATTGACAATGATCGTTTTAAACCTACTAACCATTTCAAACCTACAGATCATAATTCTTACATTCCCCTGGGGAGTTGTCACCACCGCTCCTGGTTGTACAACATCCCCAGGGGACAGTTTATCAGATTACGTCGAAACTGTACTAATGGGGATGACTCTCAATCTTATGTTCTCACTTCTAGGTTTGAACAAAAAGGTTACGATCTAGATACTTTAGAAGAAGAGGAAATATTAAGGGTTAAATCTATGGATAGACGTACATTGGTCTCTGATCTCACTAAGGGGTCTAATGGGGATAATCACAATTTTAAAATGATTTTAGATTATAATGTGCCATATCGTAAGTTTGAAAAAATCATTCAAAAGAATTGGTCCATTTTAAAGCAGGACAAGGTTTTAGGTCCTGTTTTACCAGATCGACCACAGTTCATTTATAAAAAAGCTCCCTCATTAAGAGATCGTCTGGCCCCTGGTGTCCTCAATCCTCCAGTCCCTGCCACTGACAGATTATTCTCATATTTGGGGGGCTTCTACGCATGTGGACGGTGCATCTCATGCAAGTATTCTAAAGGAAATATTAAAAAACGTAAAAAGTTCCTTGCATCAGCCACCAATAGTGAGTATGACATCAAGCAACTGATCACTTGTGATACTGTTAAGGCTGTGGGCTCCAATATGTCGGCAGAACCTCCAGACCCTTGCACGTTAGGTTGGCGGAACACGTTTATAATATTAAGAAGGGTCTTAAGACCCACAACGTGTCTAAACATTTTAAATTATTCCACCAACAGAACCCCAAGAGTTTAAAATTCTGGGGTATCGAGAGGGTCACTAGGCACTGGAGAGGGGGCAATTTTATACGACAATTGAGCAAAAGGGAATCTTATTGGATATATGAAACCCGTGTTCTTTGCCCTGATGGATTAAATGTCGATTTTGATATTAATTGTTTTATTACTGATCGTTGATTTTTTATTGAGCGTTTTTGATGCAGTAGATGGTCACGGATGACTTTTTTTCTTATGTATAAATTTTTTTACACATTTCTATTTTTTTTTAAATGCAGACATGTATATTACCAAAAAATTATATAAAAATATATATGTGCCCTTGGATAAATTTTTTCCTTTGGTTATTCACTTACCAGTATTCATTGTGCCACTGTGGTGGTTTTTTAATGTTTATGATGTTTTTATTCAGATTATTACATTTTTGCCTGTTTCCGTTGGTCCGTTTGTTATCTATGGGGACACTTCCGGGATTTTATCCCTGCACAGTGTTCTCCGCCTTTCCTGTTACGTGGTTTGATGAGAATCGCGATGGTAACCTAGTCAGTATAAGACGCGGGTGCTCACGCTGCTTCCGTATCCGCTGAAGAAGTCCCTGCCCATTGGGACGCAACGCGTCCGGAACTAGGAAGCGTTGTGACGTCACCCGCGGCCATCACGCATCTCTCTGTTCCCATACACGATTACATGCTGCATTATCTGGCACTGGATAAGTGCCTTGTTTGTAAGTGAGATACTTGTTTTTTACTTAATAAATTGTACTATATGGAGAGCACTATGTTGTACTCTTTCTGTTTCATATTACTGTAAACGCTGGGAGAGCGCCATATGCTGCCATATGCTTGCCTTTGTCCTGCTGTCTGACTGATCTGGATCTGCTGTGCACCATCCTCATATGACCCGTAAGGGAAGTACTTTTGACCCTCTATAATCACAGGGTCCCTGCTTTAAGGTGAGAGGCCATCCTTTACATTGGTGGAGGGTTCACAGAAAGTCACTGAGATGTCAGCATGAAGTCACACTACACCTGAATATTTCGGATTGATTGAATTTTTATGGACTTTTATTGTTTTTTTATTTTGAGCGCTGCACTATCTGTTTTTTATTTTTTTACTGTACTCACACCGGTCTAGTTTGACTTTACCTCTCTACTTCAGCGACACCTAAATTTTGGCTATTAAAAAGCAATAAACCTCCAATGCAAAAAAAAAAAAAAAAATCACATTATCCAATTAAGGACCGAGCCTCTTCCTGAGATTTGGTGTTTACAAGTTAAAAACAGGTTTTTTTTGCTAGAAAATTACTTAGAACCCCCAAACATTATATATATTTTTTCTAACACCCTAGAGAATAAAATGGCGGTTGTTGCAATAATTTGTCACACTCTATTTGCGCAGCGGTCTTA
The DNA here is from genome assembly GCA_037952925.1 of Lithobates clamitans. Lineage (NCBI taxonomy): Eukaryota > Metazoa > Chordata > Amphibia > Anura > Ranidae > Lithobates > Lithobates clamitans. The sequence continues at coordinate 2,592,861 of JBBGZY010001451.1, read as the reverse complement.
CAAGCGCACTCTTTTTGGAAAAAATACACATTTTTTTTAATTAAAAAAAAGACAACAGTAAAGTTAGCCCAATTTTATATTGTGAAAGATAATGTTACACCGAGTAAATTGATACCCAACATGTCACGCTTCAAAATTGCGCCCGCTTGTGGAATGGCAACAAATATTTACCGTTAAAAATCTCCATAGGTGAAGTTTAAAAAATTCTACAGGTTGCATGTTTTGAATTACAGAGGAGGTCTAGGGCTAGAATTATTGCGCTCGCTCTACCGATCGCGGCAGTACCTCACGTGTGGTTTGAACACCATTTTCATATGCGGGCGCTGCTCACGTGTGTGTTCACTTCTGGATGCGAGCTTGGCGGGACGGAGCATGGTTAAACATTTTTTAAAATTATTTTTATACTGTTCTTTTAATGTAAACATCCCTTGTAATAGAAAAAAAAGCATGACAGGACCTCTTAAATGAGAGATCTGGGGGGCGTGGCCAGGATGGCGCTGTAAGCGGTAGCTTTTTCTGAGAGCTCCGCACTTCCACAATAAAAATCCGGATCCATCGGCACTAAAGAACCCTGGAAACACTCCACTGCTGCTTGGGAGGTTATCAGGATCCCCCATCTGTCATGGGGAGAGGAAGATTTCGTTCCTGGGCCGTGATCGGACACTTTGCGGCCTACCTCGGGCGACTAGGCCTCAGGCGCGGCCTTTCCTGACGGGCCCAGCCGCGTGGCGGAGGATCCTCGGCGCGATCGGCCCTACAGAGCGGGACTCCACATCCCACACAGGCAGAGGTAGGGAAAGCGGGCCTTGTTGAGATACAGGCCGAATCTCGGGTCGTTCCCTTTTCTCCCCCACGAGATACTAGGCCGCAGCCGCGGCCTTTCCTGACGGCCTGCGGACCCCGGACCGCCTGGAGGCGAATTTGTGCCCTAGGCTGAGAACAGAACGACCTGAGGGGACAGGGGAGTACTAAAGGGGCAGCGGAGAAGGCTTAAAACACCCTCCATCCCTGACACCCTGAGGGAGGCAGGCTGGGGCTGTACTGAAAACCACTGCAGGCCCCTGGAAGTCTGGAGAGGACAGCTCGTGCAACCGACAGGCCGCAGAAAAAGACCCGGGGGAGGGGGCCCTGTGACCGCTGAGGAATACTGTCAGGCAACCGGATCAGAACCTGCAGTGCCCGCATCCCTCCTACCCTGGTTGTGAAGTGGGGTGGCTGGGCTGAACATCTCTGTGGGTCTGTGTAGGCCTGAAGCGAGCACCATCTTCACCCAAAGATGGATCGTCTTTGCTGTGGGGTCGCACTCTGGGATATTTCCCTTCATCTGACTTTTTAAGTCCCCACAGCCTGCTGTATCACAAGCGAAGCTCTCAAGTGTGTAAGCCGCTTGAAATGCTGCTTCCCCCCCCGTGTGAAGTCTCGGGGGGGTGAGTTTGCCTATTGGGGCTATTTTCATCTACTCTAGTTATTGGTATCCTTTATCTGTTTTTAGTTTGGTTTTGTTTTTGTTTGTTATTTGTACCAAAATAATTGACTCATCAGCATTGCACTGTCTACAGTTGTGTCTAGTTCGGGTCCCGGGGTCTGGTCCGAGAGCCGTGAATTTCATTGATCCTAACATTCCTAACACCCCCGGTGGCCATGTCCTCACTTAACATCATCTCCTGGAACACCAGGGGACTGAATTCCCCGGTTAAGCGCTCCCTGGTGTTCCAATTCATTAAATCTTACAACCCACATATATGTGTGTTCCAGGAAACCCACCTAACAGGACGTAGGGTTTTGGCCCTAAAAAAAATAGGTGGGACACCACTACCACTCCACGCACTCCACATTTTCTAGGGTGTAACTATACTGGTATTGAAGTCACTTCCTTTTCGGCTCTTGGATTTGACCCTGGACCCCGATGGACGGTACGTTATTATTCACGCTAAAATATATTCTCTAACGTGGACTATTGTGGGCCTATATTTGCCTCCCCCGGCTTCCTTGCTGGTGCTCAATCAGATCACCGGTAAGATGGCCGACTTTGCCTCTGATAACAATGTCATATTGGGGGACTTTAATCTGGTCCCTGACCCGGATTTAGACAGGCTAACTCCTGCGGGACATCATTGCCCTGGGTTGGCTGAGTGGGCGGATACCTATGGCCTGACTGATGTCTGGAGGTGGTGTCACCCCCAATCTAGGGCATACACATGCCACTCGGCCTCCCACAGAACGTTTTCCCGCATAGACTTGGTCTTCGCAGGGAGCCAGGTCCTCCTACGGGTCACAGACATACAAATATTGCCTAGGGGAATTTCCGATCATGCACCCTTGTTGTTGTCTTTGGATCTCTCCCTAGGCTCAGTAGAAAGGATATGGAGGCTCTCCAGATTTTGGATATCAGACACCGCAGTAGACTCCCAATTTAGAACGGAAATGCTTGACTTTTGGGCTCGGCTGACTCCGCAGTGGTGTGGGATGCTTTTAAAGCCACGACGAGGGGACATTACCAGACCATCATTGCCAGAGTTCGACGGGAGCGTAGGGCAGATTTGGTGAAGGCTGAGCGGGAGGCGAGTAGTGCAGAGGCTCTTTTTGTTCGTACCCGTGATCCTGCGCACTATTCGCACCTACAACTTATGACAAAGGTGGTGGTTCGTCTCCGTACTTCTCTTACTCAGAAGAAAATGTTGGCTCAATCCCAACGGATTTTTGAGCAGGGAGAGCGGTCAGGTCGTTTGTTGGCCTGGCTCTCTAGGGAACAGGCGGGCGGGATGAGCATCTCACATATTAGGGACTCCTCGGGCCAGCTGATCCACACATCGGAAGGGATCAATTGCTGCTTCGCGGAGTTCTACGAATCCCTCTATAGGTCCAGGGTAGACTATGGAGGGGAGGATCTGGGGGCATACCTAGACGACATTGACATCCCAACCCTTACAGTAACGTATCGCGACAAGCTTGACGCTCCAATTACGTCCTTGGAGATAATACGGGCACTTAAATCAATGCAGACTGGGAAAACTCCGGGACCCGATGGCATCCCTGTGGAGTTTTATAAACAATATGCTACAGAACTAGTTGACAAACTACAGGTCCTCTTCTCTGAGTCATCGCGCCTTGGGAAACTCCCAGACACGATGAGCGAGGCGATCATTGTAGTGATCCCCAAGCCAGGGAAAGACCCCACGTTGTGCTCCTCGTACCGCCCTGTATCCCTTCTGAACATGGATGCAAAAGTACTAGCAAAAGTATTGGCCAATAGGCTTAACCTGGTAATTACCGCTCTCATCCATAGGGATCAAACAGGCTTCATGCCCGGCAGAGGAACTGACATTAATATCAGACGCCTCCATACTCACATAGACAGGGCGGACGAGGTGACTAACGGGACGTGGAGAAGGCTTTTGACTCCGTCGAGTGGGGCTACCTATGGGAGGTGCTCTCGCGATTTGGGTTTGGCCCGGGTTTCACGAACTGGCTCCGCATGCTTTACCATGGCCCCTCAGCTAGAATACGTACCAATGGATGCCTCTTGGGGAAGTTCCAATTGTCTCGTGGCACGCAACAGGGGTGTCCCCTTTTCCCGGGTCTGTTTGCTCTGGCGATGGAGCCCCTGGCTATGTTGTTGAGGGCCGACCCTGGGGTGAGGGGACTTCAGGTAGGACCCATTGAGGAGAAGTTATCGTATGCGGACGATGCTCTCCTTTATTTAGCGGATGCATCGTCCTCTTTGCGGACTGCACTCAATCTGATTAATCGATTCGGTGGGTATTCGGGGATTCGCATTAATTGGGACAAGTCAGTCCTATTTCCGCTCCATCCCTCGACCCCTAGGGTACCACACCCGCAGCTTAAATGGGTAGATGATTTCAAATACCTGGGGATAAAAATTAGCGGTAACATTCAAGACTACATGGACAATAATCTGCGTCCACTTATGACACAGCTTACGGCTAGGTGCACTGCTTGGCGTTCCCTTCCATTGACTCCTGTTGGCAGAGTCAACTTGCTAAAAATGATTTACCTTCCCAAATATCTATATTTCTTTCGCAATACGCCCATACCCATCCCTAGAACTTTTTTCCAGAGGCTGGAGAGCCTGTTGATACATTTTACAGAGGAAAAGATCTTGCGAGCCACAATAATCCAGTACCTTAGTGGAGAAACAACTGAATAAATACCCGGCTGCAAACGCAGATCACGTATTCATAACCGTGCGGTGAAACATAAACAAAAAATTGCGTTGCGCTTGGGAATATATCTAAGTGTCTATACACCCTGGTGATATCACATGAAAAAATCTAAAGTGCAATGTGCAGATAATATGGATCTAAGACCAACTCTGCGTACTTAAATAAATAAATATATCAACACGTGCAGCAAGGTGCCGTGTGCAATGAATCCCAAAGTGCACATTTATTCAGTTATTTATGTTTTGTTGCTTCATATATTTATTTATTCAAATGTGTTCTTAGATTCATATTTTTATATCACATGATCTAGATACGTATTGTTTGCACATTACACTTTGGGATTCATTGCACACGGCACCTTGCTGCACGTGTTGATATATTTATTTATTTAAGTACGCAGAGTTGGTCTTAGATCCATATTATCTGCACATTGCACTTTAGATTTTTTCATGTGATATTACCAGGGTGTATAGACACTTAGATATATTCCCAAGCGCAACGCAATTTTTTGTTTATGCTGATACATTTTGTCTGGGCTGGGAGGCCACCCAGGGTGGCCAAGCAGATCTTATATCTCCCACTTTCGGGGGGGGGGGGGGGGGGATTGGCGCTACCGAATTTTCAAATCTACTACTGGGCTGCAGTTCTGGTCACAATTCGGTGGTGGTTCTCCCAGCCCACGCAGAATCCGGCGGTCACTCTGGAGGCAGCCATTCTGGGTTCCTTTGCTGCCTTGAGTAATCTCCCGTTTCGGGGTCTCAGTTTGTCCATGACAACCCCGATGCGAACCACTGTAAGGGTTTGGCAGGAGGCTAGGAAAATATATGGGAAACCCAATTACATTTCACCTCACATGCCCCTGTGGGGTAACCCTATGCTCCCTCATTTTTACACCTTACCGGACCCCTCTCTCTGGGCAAAAAAGGGAATTCTTACATTAAAGTATATAGTCAAGGATGGCAGGCTCATGACTTTCCAAGCCCTTAGACAATCCTTTGCTATTCCGGCCTCCTTCCAATTCAGATACTGGCAGCTGAAGCACGCCTTTGAGGCTCAGTTTCCTGCCCCTCCCATTTTGGAACCAGACTCTATTGAAAGGCTCTTGACTTCCAGGGTGATGGGGAAGCCCCTCTCTACACTATACCTATACCTGACAGTAGAGCATGATGCCAAACTAACTAAAATCTGGGAAAAGTGGAGGGTCGATATTCCCTCTTTGGAGGGGGAGGAATGGAAGGAGTGTTTAATATCCCACATTCCTTCCATGATAGCTGCAAAGGATAGGTTCATACAATTCAAGTTCCTACACAGGGCGTTTTTTACCCCACAGAGGTTGGCAAGCATCTACCCTCAGAGAGATCCCAACTGTCAGAGATGCAGACAGGAATTGGGTACTTTCTGGCATATGGTCTGGTCTTGTCCCAGTCTCCGACTCTTTTGGTCTGCAGTGGCATCCACACTGAGCAATGTCATAGGATCAAACTTACAGGTGGACCCTCAAATACTATTGCTTAGTCATCTGGAGGATGTTGAGGGTGATAGGTATAGTAAATTGTGTCTAACCTTCGCACTGTACTATGCTAGGTGGGAAATACTACTGCGATGGAAAATGGTAGAGCCTCCTACCCTGGCCTCGTGGATAAGGTCGGTGAATAGGGTACTCCCTCTGTATAGATTGACGTATGAAAGTAGGCAATGCCCGGGGAAGTTTGACAAAATCTGGTCGTCCTGGGTCGACGCCTCCGGAGACCCTGAACCCCCTACCCCATAAGCAGGACGTGAAACATAATGGAGGACATCCTACATCTCACGTCTATTCTTCTTATGCCCGTTTCCCTTCATCCCATTCCTTCTCCTTCCCCCCTCCCCTCCCCCCCCCTCCCCCTCCCCTCCCTCCCCCTCCCCTCCCTCGCCCCCCCTCCCCCTCCCCTCCCTCGCCCCCCCTCCCCCTCCCCTCCCTCCCCCTCCCCTTCCCCCCCCCTCCCCCTCCCCTTCCTCCCCCTCCCCCCTTCCCCTCTTTCCTCCTTCCCTCTTCCTCTCTTCCCCCCTCCTCCCTCCTTCCCTCTTCCTCCCCCCCTCCTTCCCTCTTCCTCCTCCCCCCCCCCCGCTGTCCTCACCAGGTTTGGTCGAATATTGGGCTATTCACTTTATACTATCTAAAAATGTATGATGATTTGAGCCTTGAGAGGTATGGTTAGGGGAAACTACTGACGTTTGCACATATCTGATAAATAATGGCTATTGTTTAAAGGTAAATCTAACTGTCTTTATTCTCACCGCAATGACTGTACTAAATTCTTGTATTGTAATGCTGATTTGTTAAATAAAAATTTTCTGTTAAAAAAAAAAATGAGAGATCTGGGGTCAAAGACCTCAGATCTCATATTTACACTAATATGCAATAAAAAAAATGAAATGTCATTAAAAAAATAAATGTCCCTTTTAAGAGCTATGGGCGGAAGTGATGTTTTGACATCGCTTCCGCCCTGCAATGGTATAGAGACGGGTGGGGGCCATTTTCCCCTCACACATCTCCATATCAAGCCAGGGAGCAGATCCGATCGCCTCCGACGGGTCCGGTAGGCGGCAGATTGCGGCCCTCTCCCGTGAATCTGCCACAGGGACCACTTATCGGAAATCGGACCGCTCACTGAAGAAGAGGATACCAGGGGGGCGTGGCCGGATGTGATCGGGGCAGCACGCGTCTCTGAGGAGCTCCACACATCCTGATCTAATCCTTTGATTTAGAGTGAACCCTTCTACTTCTAACTTTCACAGACATCTGGGGGAAGGTGAGCAGATCCCTACCATGCATTCCTCTGCGCCTAAAAAGGCACAGAAGAAGCTGAATGACCGGCGCCAGACACGCTCTGCAAAGGAGGCAGTGCGAGACACCGCCCCCGCTATCTTGCCTGTAAGGAGGCCTGAACAGCGCGCCCAGCACAAGATGGCAAGCATGGCGCCGACTGGGAGCCCAGAGGAGACGAATGCTGAGCACGAGGCTTTAGCAGAGCAAATGCTGGCTGTGGATGCGGATGCAATAACCGGCCCAATCCTAGAAGCCATCATCCTAAGTAAGTCTGAGCTCATGGGGCGTATAGACCACTTATCATCCGAATGTACTTTGATCAGGCATGATCTGGACAAAATCAGGGGCAGGCTCACCACAGTGGAAGACAGAGTCTCAGGGGTGGAGGACACTTCACACACTCAAGGCATACAAGTAACTGAACTCCGGGACCTGGTGAAATCCCTGCAACATAGGGCAGATGATGCTGAAGACCGCCAAAGGAGGAACAATATTAGGGTGGTGGGCTTGCCTGAAGGTGCAGAGGGGGAAAAGCCTACACTCTTCGCTGAGGTCCTGTTTAAACAGTAGCTTTCCCTGGAGGATTTACCCCCCACTTATGTGGTAGAGAGAGCACATAGGGTCCCCACTGGAAGAAGACCCCCTGGTGCCTATCCCAGACCTTTCCTGGTCCGATTTCTGAACTATAGAGACAGGGATATGATTCTAGCTAAATCTAGAAGAATTCAAGACCTGAAATATGAGAATGCGCGCCTAATGTTGTTCCTGGATTTTTCAGCGGCCACGCAGCAGAGACGCCGCTCTTTCAATGATATACGCAGAAGACTTCGTCAAAAAGAGGTGCAATATAGTATGTTATACCCGAGCAGGCTGCGAGTACAATACAAGGGCACAGTGAAGTTTTTTGAAAATCCTGCGGAGGCTTGCGAATGGATGGATAAGGAACTTGCTTAAAGTTTCTCTGTCAGAAGATGGTTTGAATGAGCAAGTAAGAAAGTGTTATTTTGCATAAAGGTTGCACCAGTTGTGCTGATTGATTGTTCCCAGGTACTCAGGCCCTAGAATGATCGGTCTGTACATTCTTTATGTCAGTCCTTCGCATTTGATAGACTATTACCGGTTCAGGCATACGTACGCATGGAATTATTTGACAAGTGACGTTAATGAAAGGTACGGGGTGCGGACAAACCCAAACCCCGGGAAAAATAAGTGGATACCATACAGGCCCTGGGCAAGACTACATCATTGGGCATACTCCTGCATCAGTTGTCTGGATTGGATGACTTCAGTTTGGAATCTCAAAAAGAGCCATCATTTCAAGATTTCCCGTTGCATGGTTTCCAGTAAATGGCTGTCAACATACTTCGGTAGACCAACAAGTGTCTCCTATTTCTCCTGATAGCTTACTGGAACACGTTGGAGCAAGGGCTACCATTCCCCTGAAGTTGATGGATCCTGCTGGTCGAAAGAGGACTTCGCTGTCAGGAGTTTCTATTACCCTGGTGCCTCTCTCCCCCATTAGAGAGATTACTTCTTCTCTTTTTCTTTATTTTTCATGGGGATATCTATATTTTAAATTTTTTGCAAATTACACATCTGCTCCGACAATTCACTTTTTTCTGTTTTTTGGAGCATACGGTAACAGAGACCAACACAAAGAAAACTCTGCCGAACTTTGATTAATGCAATTGGAACTCCCCCATCAGGATTGGTTCGTGTTTTTGGGGAAAAGCTACATACCGGAACTTTTTGATTTTTGCATTCTAGTTTATTTTTTTTTTACTGGAAATTTTTTTTTTTTTTTGATGTTTCTAGTATAATAGTAGGGGGGGAAATGTCACTTGTCACAGCTCATATAACTAAAGTTAACTCAGCAGCCTTTGATATAGAAATATTATTAGAATGTATAATGGTCAGGGTGAGGGGAATTCTAGTTTCACTAGTAAGTGGTAAGAATAATCATTATAATAGTGATAATGATGGCAGATAAACTAAGAGTGGTGTCTTGGAATGTCAGAGGCATGGACAATAAATTTAAAAGGGCATCGGTGTTCCAATACCTCAAACAGTCCAAACCACACATGATTCTTTTACAAGAAACACATCTGGATGGCAATAGGGTAATGTCCCTGCGCAAACCGTGGATACAGAGGGCTTTACACTCTACGTATTCTACCTTTGCCAGAGGAGTGTCTATTCTAATAAGCAGATCGGTCCAGTGCACTATCCACAGGGTCATTTCTGACCCAGGGGGAAGGTTTGTGGCTGTTGTACTAAATGTATATCATTGTCAAATTCTGCTGGTAAATGTCTACATACCTCCCCCATTCCAGGGCCAATTACTATTTGATATGCTAACTAAATTAGCCCAATTTTTACATCTGCCTGCTCTCTTTTTGGGAGATTTCAACGCCATTCTAGATGCAGCCTTGGACTCTTCTAATGTAAGCAGAGGGAGCTCAGCAGCCTTGAACGGATGGGCTGCCGCGGCTGGGATGGTTGAGCTCTGGAGATGGAAACATCCAAATGTTAAGGGGTACTCTCATATATCTCTTTCGCATGGGTCATCGGCCAGGATTGATCTGGCTTTTGGTAACGCTCGAACTTTGCAATATGTAATAGACGTTGAATATATGGTAGGGGGACTGTCAGATCACAATCCCCTATTGCTAACCCTGTCTTTTGCTACAGCGCCGACGAGGGGAGGCTGGCGACTTTCACCCAGTTGGTTACAACATGAACAAGTTGAAACTCAGCTAGCCGAAACAATTAAAACATATTGGTCTAGTAATATTGACTCATCAGAGCCTCCAGTTCTGTGGGATGCCTTTAAGGCGGTGGTAAGAGGGGAATGCATTTCGGCCATAAAGACGGCAAGAGTGAATGATAATAAAATACTAAATGCTTTGAAACAGAAAGAGAGGGAGTGTGCAGATAAGCAGGCGGAGGCCCCTACAAAAGCCTCGTATGAGGCTCATTTGGAGGCGAAGAGAGAGTTGTCACTGCATATTAAAGGGCTGACACGAACAGAATTAAACAAAAACACACACACGATATTCGCAGAAGGAGATAAGAACAGGAAACCGTTAGCTATGCTAGTGGCAGATTATCACCCAGTGGCACACATACCAGTCATAAGAGACAAGGGGGGCACACTGGTCACTGAACCATCGTTGATTATGAAGGAATTCATTGATTTCTTCTCTACATTATATACACCCATTCCACAAAATGATACAGAGGAGTTAGATTCGCCACTATCAAAACTGACTATACCAAGACTAACTATAGAAGACTGTAATACCCTAGATGCTAACAGATAACAGTTAAAGAGGTACAGAACACCATTTTTGCCTTCCCCTCAACAAGGCTCCGGGCCCTGATGGCTTCCCAGCTGACTTTTACAAGGCGCATGTGGATCAACTGGCCGAGAGATTTAACTGGCTATTAGATCATAGTATTGAAAATTCTTCCCTACCAGTTTCCATGCTTGAGGCCTATATGATCCTTCTGCCTCAACCAGGGAAAGACCCGACAGAGTGTGCCTCATACCGCCCCATAGCATTACTCAACGCGGACCTTAAAATTCTAACCAAAATACTGGCAACCAGATTAGCTCTAGTCATTCAAACGGTGGTAAATATAGATCAGACCGGTTTCATGCCAGGAAAATCGACCGATACTAATCTGAGAAGACTTTTTACCCACATACAACTCCCACCGACAGATACTGATACCAGAATTGTAGTGTCAAAAGATATAGAAAAAGCCTTCAACACGGTTGATTGGTTGTTTATGTTTAAAGTACTGGAGGCAATGGGTTTTGGGGCGCAATTTAGACGATGGATTTCCATGCTGTATAGAAACCCCAAAGTAGCTATCAGAATGGGATTGAGGATTTCTGAATTCTTTGAGGTGGGCAGGGGCACAAGACAGGGTTGCCCGTTGTCCCCTTTCCTGTTTGCCCTGGTTATGGAGCCCCTAGCCATTGCATTGAGAGCCTCTGGGGAAGTGCAGGCAATCAAAGTAGGTACAATTCACGAAATACTAGCTTTATACGCAGATGACATGCTCCTGTTTCTAAGTGACCCTGATACCTCGCTAAAGGCAGTACTGAAAATTTTAGACGAATTTGGGAAGTTCTCTGGGTTGAAGGTAAACTGGAGTAAGTCGTCCATACTACCACTAGATGCTAAAGCTAGGGAAAAAGCGAACTCAAGTATTTGGGGGTGAAAATTACGGCAAAGATTCAGGAGTATATTCCCTTAAATCTACTCCCCCTGTTGACCCTTCCCAAGGAAAAAGTGCAGGCTTGGAGCAAATTACCCCTTTCGCTCAGAGGTAGAATCAGCCTACTCAAGATGAAGTTTCTTCCGCTACTATTATACTTCATACGCCACTCCCCAGTTTGGATACCCAAAACATATTTCAAACAAATTAAAGGGATTATAGGTTCCTTTCTTTGGGCTCCCAAACCCCATAGGATAGGAACCAAAGTATTACAAGAACCTTGTGACCAGGGAGGAATGGCACTGCCCGACTGGCACAAATATTATCTGGCTGGTCAGATGGTATTTGCCCGAAGATGGCTACTGTCAGATGATGGGAACTCGGCCACAGTCTTGGAGGCGGCACATTTGGGTTCCTATGAAAGCCTGCGCTTGGCGCTATTTCGTGGCACCAAATCTGATCAAATGACAATGACTAGCAATAGATTGCTGGTGCTGTGTTTAAAGTGCATCAGTGCAAAAAAATATATAAGAATTCCAAAACACTTGAAAAATGCCAGCTAACTTCAATACAAAAGAAATTTAGTAGATAAATATCGAGATAGAAGTGTAACCGACTGTAGGTAATTCATAAAGTGAAACCCATCTACAGGATGAAAAAATATATAAATAAGTGTCAAAAAATATTAATTGCAGTTAATGCCAACATCATCCAAATTAACTGCAATTAATATTTTTTGACACTTATTTATATATTTTTTCATCCTGTAGATGGGTTTCACTTTATGAATTACCTACAGTCGGTTACACTTCTATCTCGATATTTATCTACTAAATTTCTTTTGTATTGAAGTTAGCTGGCATTTTTCAAGTGTTTTGGAATTCTTATATATTTTTTTGCACTGATGCACTTTAAACACAGCACCAGCAATCTATTGCTAGTCATTGTCATTTGATTTATGTTATATATAGAGTTCTTATATCTCTATTAATATTAACACAGTCACCACTACCTCAATCACTCTTGCCCTGCCCACTTTATTCACATCACTTTAATATTGCGCGAAATTCCTTTATTATTATTATTATTTTATTAAGTGGTTGTGTGAACACTTTTATTTTGCAGCAATATTTTATCCTATATTTAATTATTTTTTTCACCTTTACCAATATTATCGTGTTATTAGTAATTGTCACATCCACTAGCGCGAAGGAAATCCCACTATTCACCAAATCTGATCTGCCTCTGACCTCAACTATGAAAGCTACTATTAAGGCATGGGAATTAGTGGTAAGGTTGGCATCCCCTAGTTATGGGGGGCTTTCCCTGTCGACCCCAATATGGATGAATCATACTTTACCTCACTTCTATAACTTACCTGATCCAGGTGTATGGGCAGTTAAGGGCATTAAAACACTCAAAGATATCACGACATTTGGAGATCTTCTGACCTTCTCCCAAATGCAGTCAAGACACGAGTTGCCCAACTCATATTTATTTCGTTTCTTTCAGATTAGACAGGTATTTCAGGAACAATTTAGAAAGTTGAGGGTAGAATCTCTGCCATCCACTCTTGAGTCCCTACTGTTGGCGGAACAAGGTTCTCTCGGTGACGTTCAAGGAACTCTTTAAATCAACACCGAAAGCGATCACAAAATGCAGAACTAAATGGGAATCAGAGGTTCCGGACCTACAGGGGGAGGATTGGGACGATCTTTTGAATCGGCCGTTCAAGCACCTGGTATCAGCCAGAGACAGATTAATACAATTCAAATTTCTACATAGAAGCTATTATACACCAGCTAGGCTAGCCAAGATTTATGGTAATACATCGGTGGAGTGTTGGAGATGTTCTACGTCTCCAGCTGATGCTGAACACATTTTCTGGCTATGTCCACACATCCAAAATTTCTGGAAAGAGATTACGACGTGCATAACGGACCTCTTATCAGTACCTATACCAATGACAATTGGGGTGTGTCTGTTGGGATTGGTGGATGAGGTGGTTCCAAAACGAGCCACACGAACATTACTTACTATTTTATTGTTTTACGGAAAAAAAAGCCATACTGCTTAGATGGAAAAATGCCAAGGCACTAGGGGTGCGCATCTTCACTGGCCTCACGATTCGATTACGATTATCAAGTCAACGATTCGATTCGATTCCGCGATGCATCACGATTACAGCGCAAGTCCGCAAGTGCTCATGGTTTTCATCAAAAAAAAATTCAAGTAGTCAGGAGAACTCCATGTTTTTAATTCTATCTGTTCTTAAGAAAAAAAGAGACAGCAGAGGAGCTCCAGGCTCTCTTCCAAAATACTAAAGGAGATGGTCAGAGACTGCAGACATGCTACAGGAGCTGGTCAGAGACTGCGGACATGCTACAGGAGCTGGTCAAAGACTGGGGACATGCTACAGGAGCTGGTCAGAGACTGCAGACATGCTACAGGAGCTGGTCAGAGACTGCAGACATGCTACAGGAGCTGGTCAGAGACTGCGGACATGCTACAGGAGCTGGTCAGAGACTGCGGACATGCTACAGGAGCTGGTCAGAGACTGCGGACATGCTACAGGAGCTGGTCACAGACTGCGGACATGCTACAGGAGCTGGTCAGAGACTGCGGACATGCTACAGGAGATGGTCACAGACTGCGGACATGGCACAGGAGATGGTCACAGAATGCGGACATGGCACAGGAGATGGTCACAGAATGCGGACATGGCACAGGAGATGGTCACAGACCGAGGACATGGCACAGGAGATGGTCACAGACTGCGGACATGGCACAGGAGATGGTCACAGACTGGGGACATGGCACAGGAGATGGTCACAGACTGGGGACATGGCACAGGAGATGGTCACAGACTGGGGACAATAATGCAGAGTTGTGGTGTGATGAATGCACATAGAAGACAATTGTATGATATGGACTTGTGTCACAGCGTCCCCCCTCCCCCTCTGTACTTACATGCTGCTCTTCCGCTGGCAGCCTGTAATGAGCAGGGCGATCTGTCTGCTCACCATCTCCCCCCCGATCTCCACTCCAGCCGCCGGTGTTCCGCCGGTTGTCACATCTCTCCTGAGCAGGGAATTCTCCCGGGAGAGCGCTCTGTGCGTAAAGCTGTTACTAGTGTGTGTATTTTCCGCTCATGTGACTCTCGGCCACGCCTCCCTCCTCTCACGTTTCTCCTGATGTCAGCCCCGCCCGCCTCTCTTCTGACCTGATAGCTCCAGTCAGTGGGCAGGGCTGAAATCAGGAGAGACTGAGAGGAGGGAGGCGCGGCCGAGATTTACATGAGCGGAAAATACACACACTAGTAACAGCTTTACGCACGGAGCGCTCTCCCGGGAGGGGGCGTGGCAAGACATCGATTTTTCGGGTCGCATGCATCGATGCCGCATCGGGGACACCCGAATCGCGATGCATCGATGCTGCGATTAATTTCAGCAGCCCTACAAGGCACCTGACAAACTTTTGGAAAAATTTGGTAAATTCAATGTTACCCCACTATAAATATACATATGAAGCAAGGGGATGTATTAATAAATTTGATAAAATATGGAAAGTGTGGTATGAGTCAGTTACCACGGTGGGTTAAAACTGTTTGATATGGAAGTCTGTACGACCAGATAAGACATACTGCAAAAACCTGAGGGTGTAAGACAATGAACATTATTATGGGGGACAGACTGAAACTAGTATGATGGATAATATATAATATTGTTACTATAACTCTCATTTCCTGACTACTAATTACATGGTTTATAAGTATGGAAAGATAATATGGTGCAAAAGGCTATGCTGTACAATATAAGTTGTGAGCTGTGACAATGAGGGTAGGGGGAGGTTGTCTAGGCCCTGCGTGGCCTGATGTTGTACTGGGAATGTGCTACGTTGGCATATTCTCAGTTTATGTATGTACATCAAAATTTTTAATAAAAAGAAATTTACAAAAAAGAAGAGGATGATACCAGGGTTATGGCAGCTAGCTGCTGCCATAACAACAATATCCCTCTTCAAACTGCTACAGTATATCGGCGTAAACTGGTCCGGAAGTGGTTATAAAGCATAGTGCTTTACAAATGTTCTCTGTGATCCAGAAATAAATGAAAGTTCTGTAAAAAAAAAAAAAGTTGGAAGGAAAGCCTCCTCCACTTACAGAGCTTTTTCTACTCCAGAGAGAACCACATGAGATTCTACTAACAAATGGGATGGGCCGTGGCCTGTGTAGTGAAGCACAGTGTAACAGAACAGAAAGTGATATCCGCTCTCCATTATAAATGAGCCCCTATTGCCTGTTAGGCCTTTTGAAACATCAGTTGCCCTAAATGGGATAATGTTTACGTTTTGCAGAAGGAAGGCATTTATCTGTCCTAGTCTGCAGTGACCTAGACTGGAAATTTGTAAAGATTCAGCACAGTCCTGTCTGTGAGAACATTCTTTATGCCCTTCCATGTGCACCTTACTGCAAAGGCTAGTTATGGATTTAGGTGGTTGCTGCTTGTTCACATAACTAGTCATCGGAACTGGCGCGGGAACACATTGAATGTCTTCAGCCGCCATTGTGCGCTTGCTGGGCATCCAGCAATCCCTGTACCTTAAGGCTGGGTTCACACCTATGCGAATTGGATGCGGAGTTCTCCACATCCAATTTGCATAGCAGGAGAATGTGACTGGCTCTCTATGGAGCCGCTTCACATATCCCTGGGGCGGCTGTGAAGCGCACTGCACAGAAGCTCTGTGTGTCTTTGGCTCTGTTTCAAGGTTGAATTCAGGCAAAGATTTGTCCCTGAAACGGAGAACAGCGTTCCTGTGCAATCCGCGGCTGGTTTAGGTGTGAACCGAGCCTAAAGGAGGAGTGGGCTCTCTCCAGGCAAACCTGCCCTTAATTTATCCACTGCTATATATGCTCCAATTCGGAGACTCTCAAATCTATAGAGTTAGGACTGTAGTATACAGAGGAGCCTTGACGTAGACATTGCGGCTTACACATATATTTGCAAATGTGTATAACTAACCTCCTGTCTTTAACGTAAATTGTTAGCCAGGGTCAATTTGTTTTTTTTTGCAGACTAGCTCGTAAGTGTGCTAGGAAATTTTTGTTTGTGATGTGGGTTGCCCTTCCATGTGCACCTTACTTCAAAAGGTTAGATATTGCTTGGGAAGGTTGCCACATGTTCGCACAACATTCCTTATTGACCCTCTACCTCCACTTCCCATTCAGGCTGCCAGGAAACTCCAGGGCTACGTTCAAGGCTCCTGTTCCCGATTAGCCATATACAAAACAATCCTCCAAGGAAAGGTACAAGTAATAAAATAAGCAAAAAACAAGTCTTGATATATTATTATACAAACTGCTTCATAAAATCAAGGCAGTTAAGTCAACATGTTTCAGCCAGAATGGCCTTTATTATAGGTACCTGTGAAGTGAACACACACCATTCATAAAGCCCTGCCCTGAAAAATAGGTGGAGTAACAAAAAATCAATAATATACAATTGTGAACATCCGAATTATCTTTGAACTATCAGCCACAAGTGACAAGCATAACTGCCTTATTTTTATGGAGCCATTTCTGAAATTATATATTCAGGAGGACTTGTGCCACGTGAAGGATTTCTTTGGAAGATAACATTGTATGGTGTAGACTTCTATATATAGCATGTCTGCCAGCAAAACTTGAGATTGTCCCACTGGGCAAAAGCTGTATAGGCATAACCCAACAAGACAGGTAATGATTATTTTTTGAAAAAAAATTACCAAATTTAACAAAATCTAATTTCTCAAAACAGTGGAAAAAAGTTGGTAAGTTTTAAGAAAGTATGTTGCTTCCTAACACGCCAAACTGCTACCAGCATCTCCAAAGGTGCACAATTTCCAGTGAGACTTTGGAGCGATCAAATTGCACAAGTGTAAATGGTGCCTAAGGGCCTGTTCACACCAGCCCACACAATAAAACATGACATTGTGTATTCCAATGCACTGCACTGTAGTGACCAGTGCTTACTTGTGAACAAGCCCTAAAAAAAGAAACCCATTAAAAGTCCACCTAGCTATAGCCAGACGAGTCTTTAGCAGCCTTCTTTAACCTTTTTACCCCTGACTCTTAAAATAGATTTCCGGAATTAAAGTGTTTATTACGGCACTTATATCAGACTATGCCAGCCCCTCTATTAGAGGCTGGCATAGCACACTGTGTAAGTTGTTTTTAAAAAAGAGGGTTCTAAATACCAAATTTCAGCTGTCTTCAGGCCGGCCACGTGACTCGCATACGCTTTCCAGCTCTGATGGATGTCCTCTGTGGGAGGGGCCGTGATCTCCCTCTGACGTCACTCAGGGAGATCACATGGCCGCTTGTCTCCTCCGCAGAAGCCATCTATCGGAGCTTTAAAGCGGCTGCGAGTCACGTGACCGGCCTTAAGTCAGCTGAAATTCGGTATTTAGAAACCTCTTTTTTTTTAAAAACTTACACAGTGTGCTATGCCAGCCTCTAATAGAGGGGCTGGCAGTGACAAATTTAAGTTTTTATTTTTACAATAATAGCGGTGGGGGGCGGGGCAGACAGACAGAGAGAGAGATGACAGGCGGGGGCAGGTTGGAGGAGAGCAGGCAGCATATGACAGAGGGACGCACTTTGACCACGGTGATCAGGGTCTTTTTATTTATTTTTTTTTACATTTTAGATAGGGGCAGATTACACCGCACAAGTACTGTGCGGTGTAATCTGCTTTAAGGGACCAGGATCTATCTATCTATATATATAAAAATTTCTTTATCGTACATCACGGGACCCAGAGCCATAGTAGTTACTATGTGGGTTATAGGCCACCTTCAGGTGATGGACACTGGCACACCTTAAGACAGGAAGTCCACTCCCTATATAACCCCTCCCATTACTGGGAGTACCTCAGTTTTTTCGCCAGTGTCTTAGGTGTTGGTCACAAGTAAAGATGTCCTATGCTGAGCTCCACTGGAATATTCCTTGCTGGGGCAGGCTATGCAACTGGATCCACTCAAAGTGTCTTTTTAGGCCGAATTGAATGGTACCCGGGCCTCATGGCAGAAGAAACAAGGTTTAGCCCATAACACTTCTTTTTAGAGAGCTGGGCCCTAAGATCAAGTGCTTTGGTTTTTTCAGCCATAAAGTTTCCTGGCGGGGTGCTTTACGGGTCCAGGGGTGTGGATCCCCCGATAAAAAGGGGTCCCTAAAGGTTTTTCTAACGAAGCTCACCGTGAGGGGTGAAGATTGGGTCTGTTGGTTTCACCACAGAATCCCTGCGGCGGGAAAGGTAAGTGGAGATTCCTAAGGACTTTTAAATTTTCTTATGAATGTCTCCTTTAAAAGTAAATATTGTCATGCCCAAAAGTCACCACTGGGGGCTGTATAGAGCACGCACCTTGTCATGCTTCCCTTAGCTCGCTTGGCGTCAGCAGAAGCTGCAGACTTCTCTCCGGCTAGCAGTCCCAGGCCTCTGGTAAGTTGAGGGGGGATTTTTTCACTAAAACATTCCTCCACCTGGGCAGAAGCCCTCCCCCACTCCCTGGATAGGAGGAAGCCAGAACAATCGGCAGATGCCACTCCATTCTCCGCCGCCTCTGCACGGCAGTTTGTCACCAACTCTCCTCCTCACCACCCCCCCCCCCACACACACACACACACACACACACACACGCACGCCAATCCCGTCGGATCGGAGGCCCGCGCGGGAAAACTCTCTTTTGAAAAGAGGGGGGGGGCACTGTGTTACGGAGGGGCCGTGGCTTAGTGCAGCGTTAGCGTGCGGCAACGTCCAGCGCGGGAGTACATTTTAAAAAGCTCCATTTTGCTGACTGCAGCTGTCAGAGGGAGACAAGAGCAAAAAGGGATATGTAAGTGGTGACACAGGTATTCCCTCACGTTTACTAAAGCATCAGGCTGAGCATTAATAGCAGCAGCAGTTGCTGGACTATTTGCTCAAGCAGTGGGTGCAATTTTTTCTGGTAGTACCTCTGCATTTGTGCATTGGGCTATGGTCAGAAGGGGAGGTAGAGACACCCCAAAAAAGGGCTCAAGAGGGACTCCTTCAAGCTCAAAAAAGCCTAAACTCATCTCTACAGTGGCATCCTCCAATGAGAGATCTGAGGTGGCCGGTCAGAGTGAGCCATCAGGGCCGGTGTCTTGCCGAGAATGTTCCCTCGGCGAATGTTCCCTCGGCCTGCGCAGTACATACTACTCTCAGCCGCCGGAGATAGCCAAAGCTCAAATGCTTCAATCAGCTGTACACGGCGCCTGCGCTCTGGGTCCAGGTTCCTTCCCCACCATCCAAGTGGACCTAGAGGGGGAATCTAAAAGTGCCGAGCGCAGCGAGGCCGTGCCTGAAGCGTGGCGAGCGAAGCGAGCCCGCGAGGGGCCCTCTTACAGGCGCCGTGTACAGCTGATTTTCAGCTGTTCTGCTTCGGCTATTTCTGCCGATACCTACTGCGCAGGCGCAGTAGAGGGGGGAACTTATACGCCGAGCGGAACTTTCTCGGCAGAACACCGTCAAATGTTGCAACTGTTTCCAACACTGCAGCCCCTGTCTATATTACTGAAGAGGTTTTTTCCTCAACCATGATAGGATTGGAGCAAAGGTTAGCGGCTTTAATCACATCCCAGAGTGGGACAAAGCGCGACAGGCCCCTTCCATTACCCAGGACCCTCAAACTGAGGACTTTCTCAGGGGACTGTGAAGAGGCTGATGACTCCTCTTCTGAGGGGTCAAATGCTGAGGGATCAGCTTCACAATCTGAAAGATTGATTGTACAATTTCTTACTGAATTGGTCCGCTCCACATTTATGCTACCCTTAACTGAGTCGGTTGATAAGCCCACTTCTTGTTTGGGTTCGCTAAAGCCTCCCCAAGCTGTGCATGTCTTTCCTGTCCATTCATTGCTGGAAAAGCTTATGTATTCTGAGTGGGATCACCCAGATAAACTTTTTAGTAGGAAAAAAATGCTTAACACTTTATCCTATGGAGGAAAAGTTTAATAAAAAATGGGAGATACCAGCAATTGACGCTGCTATATCCTCTGTGAATAAAAGTTTGACTTGTCTGGTAGACAATGCTCAAATGCTTAAGGATCCAACGGATAAGAAGTTGGAATTCCTATTAAAAAACACATTTTTTCTGGCAGGTTCAGTGACTCAGCCTGCGCTGGCAGCAATTGGTGTATGTCAATCCTTGAGAGACCAGTTTAAACAGGTGCTCAAGGTTATTCCTCATCAGCAGGCCCAGGATTTGGCCGAGCTACCAGTGGCGGTATGTTTTGCAATAGACGCTATGAGAAATACTATTCTTCAGACCTCGCGCCTTACGCTTGGGCTGGTGCATATGTGTAGATTACTATGGTTGAAAAATTGGTTAGCCGAAGCGCCATGCAAAAAGCTCCTGGCTGGTTTTCCTTTTCACAGTGAACGGCTGTTTGGGGATGATCTGGATAAATCCAAAGAATTTCTAATGGAAAAAGTATCCTTTTGCCAGTTAGGAAAAGGAGTAAGCGTTTTTCATTTAAACAAGCTTCTTCTCCAGTGCCAGGGGTATCAGCCTTCAGGCAGTCACGACGGCCTCCGCCGTCAAGTTCAAGAGGTAAACCTCAGGGTCAACCCCAGGGACAAAAGAAGTCCTGGGGAAGGAAACCTACAAAACAAAATACTAAAGCCTCCTTATGAAGGGGCACCCCTGCTCGCTCGAGTGGGGGGAAGACTTCAGCAGTTCTCAAGGGTCTGGCAGGAAGAGTGTCGAGACAGATGGGTGGCTTCCTCAAAAACTCTAGGGTACAAACTAGAGTTCCGAGAGTCCCCGTCTCCTCGTTTTCTCAGATCAATCATTCCCAGATGTAGATCTGTTTGCGTCCAGGTTCAACAAGAAAATCAGCAACTTTGTGTCAAGAACAAGGGATCCGCTAGCATGCAGAACAGATGCCTTAGTGTTCCCATGGAATCAGTTCTCACTGATTTATACATTCCCTCCTATTCTGCTGTTGTTTTCATGATTTCTTCACAAGAAGGGAAGTCTGTGATTTTTGTGGCCCAGAAGATCTTGGTATGCAGAGATAATAAAGATGGCAGTAGGGTACCCATGGACCCTACCACCACGTCCAGACCTTCTCTCGCAAGGTACGGTATTCCATCCTACCTTACAAACGCTAAATTTAACGGTTTAGCTATTGAGTCCCACATTCTGAAGAAGTGTGGGCTGTCAGGTTCAGTGGTATCTACCTTGATTAATGCAAGGAAGCCGGCCTCCAGAATCATATATTAGAGTCTGGAAGGCATATGTCTCCTGGTGTGAATCCAGGGGCTGGCACTTCCTGGGTTGGCCCAGGAAGTATTTCATAGGTAGAATCCTTGACTTTCTGCAGATGGGGTTAAAATTGAAGCTGGCCTTGAGTACTATCAAAGGCCAGGTCTCGGTATTATTTCAGTGACCACTTGCTTCGCATTCTTTTGTTCGTAGCTTTATTCAGGGGGTAACGCAGCTTAATCCTCCGGTTAGGTCACCCCTGAACCCTTGGGACTTGAATTTAGTTCTGTTGGCATTGCAAAAACAGCCTTTTGAGCCGATACGGCATATTCCCTTGGTAATTTTGACAAGGAAACTAGTTTTTCTGGTAGCCATATCTTCTGCAAGAAGGGTATCAGAGTTGGCTGCTCTTTCTTGTAAAGAGCCATATTTAATTATTCACAAGGATAAGGTAGAATTGCGTCCTCATCCAAACTTTCTACCGAAGGTAGTGTCTGGTTTTCATCTAAACCAGGATATTGTTCTACCTTCATTTTTCACAGAACCTTGTTCTATGGAAGAGAAATCACTACATTCTCTTTATGTGGTGAGAGCAGTCAAAGTTTACTTGAAGGCGACTGCTCAGATTCAAAAAATGGATGTTTTTTTTATGTTGCCTGAAGGTCCTAAAAAAGGACAGGCAGCATTGAAATCTACTATTTCTAAATGGATTCGGCAAGTAATTGTTCAAGCTTATGGTTTGAAGAGGAAGATTCCACCCTCTCAAATCAAAGCGCACTCCACTAGGGCTGTTAGTGCTTTGTGGGCAGTGCATAACAAAGCTTCCATGGCTCAAATCTGCAAGGCCGCAACTTGGTCTTCAGTCCATACATTTACCAGATTCTATCAGGTGGATGTAAAAAGGCATGAGGATATTGCCTTTGGGCGTAGTGTGCTGCAGGCAGCAGTAAAAGTCCTCTAGTCTTATGGTGCCCTACTTTTGTTGTGTCTCCCTCCCCTCAGTTGGCATTGCTCTGGGACATCCCACATAGTAACTACTATGGCTCTGTGTCCCGTGATGTACGATAAAGAAAATAGGATTTTTTATAACAGCTTACCTGTAAAAATCCTTTTTTTGGAGTACATCACTGGACACAGAGGTCCCTCCCCTCTTCTAATACACGTATATTGCTTTGCTACAAAAACTGAGGTACTCCCACGAGTGGGAGGGGATACATAGGGAGTGGACTTCCTGTCTTAGGGTGTGCCAGTGTTAATCACCTGAAGGTGGCCTATAACCCACATAGTAAATACTATGGCTCTGTGTCCCGTGATGTACTCCAAGAAAAGGATTTTACAGGTAACCTGTTATAAAAATCATATTTTATTTTTTTTTGGGTTAACAAATGCTTTAAGAGAACCTTAAGACCACAGTGGTGGTTACAATGCCACCCTTACAGTCAGCTGAAATTATCGTTGGTGTCATGATACTGGCTCTGCCAAGTGGGGATGGAACTGGAAATATGAAGGCACCATCAGATGGGAGGTCACTTAGCCATACATAAAGAAACCCCTAGCAACCTCCTCTGGAGGAACCCTAGCTATGAGTGGCAGAACTTGAGTGTTATGCCGCGTACACACAGTCGGAATTTCCAACAACGAATGGTCGATGTGAGCTTGTTGTCGGAAATTCCGACCGTGTGTGGGCTCCATCGGACATTTGCTGTCGGAATTTCCGACAACAAATGTTTGAGAGCTGGATCTTAAATGTTCACAAATGCTGAGCGTGTGTAGAAAATGCCGACGTACAAAATTCCACGCATGCTCGGAATCAAGCAGAAGAGCCGTACTGGCTATTGAACTTCATTTTTCTTGGCTCGTCGTACGTGTTGTACGTCACCGCATTCTTGACGTTCGGAATTAACATTTGTGTGACGGTGTGTATGCAAGACAAGTTTGAGCCAACATCGGTCGGAAAAAAAATCCATGGTTTTGTTGTCGTAATGTCCGATCGTCTGTACGTGGAATTAGTTTAACCCAGTGGTTCTCAACCTCAGTACTCAAGTATCCCCAACAGGCCATGTTTTCAGGTTTTCCTTTATGTTGCACAGCCGCTTTAAATTAATATCAATGACATGGTATTGTTAAGAACTATTTAATCTAAGGGAAGTTCACAAAACACAGCCAGTTGGGGGGTACTTGAGGACTGTGGTTGAGAACCACTGGTCTAACCCACTTGTATCCCATTTCAATCGGTGTACTATTCTAAAGGCTCATTACAATACAGTGAACTCACAAACATTGTATATAGCTCTGTTAATGTTTCAACATTTAGGGCTCATGGACAAATTTAGTAGGCAACCAAGTTTATTGCTGAACAAATGATAAACTTTCTCATTTATAAAAACTGAAGAAAAGAAAAAAAACTTCTTCCCAAGAGTGAGAACTTGACTCACCTTTTAATCTATGTTTAAAAAAAAGGGTTCTGTCTAGTAATCGCAGAATCTTTTTCCAATTTTTGTATATTTGTTATTAAGCTCCTATAACTGATCGCTCTACAGGTTATGGCTTTGTTAAATTTGTAGCTGACAGATCATGTAGTCTACAACTGTATAGATTTATTTTCAGAAGGTGCTTTCCTAACTTATTTGTAAGGATATGAAAAACAAAGGAAAAAAAAGGTGAAAAAATTATCCCTGAGAAAAAACATTCAACATCCAAAAACACAAAGCAGTGCATTCTCTTAAAACAGGTTCTAAATTTTGTCAGGACAGAATTTGTTATATATACTGTGTTAAAAACAAATACATCGGAAAAAGGATCTTCCTCCTTTTTTGTTAAAGCTAAGCTCACCTTTAAGAATATGTTACATCTGTATATGGGGTCTACCATGTTCTTAAGCACCTGCTTCACATTCATGATCGGCGCGGCATTCACTCACAGAGATCTATGAATGAATAAACTACAAGTTCCATCCTCTACTGCAGCAGGTGGACTCATAATTCCTAATGGACACTTTGTCCAGATTTTAACTGAAAGCCTGTACAGGTGTAGAGACAGCGAGCTGGAGGTGTCTGCTGAAACCTGACATTGCACCTGAGATGCACTGATCATGGGTGCAATGCTTTGCAGGGTTCAGTGGGAAAAAATAAGTGCACATTTTTTTCCCTGCAAAAATATGTGGATTTATCATTTGTGTCTTAAAGGAGAACTTAGCCTTTAACAAATAATATAATGGGGGACATTTATTATGCACATAAGCAACACAATTAGATGCAAATAAGGCTGCCTTTCATTTAGCAAAGTCTATTCAGACAGAGTAAGATCTCATACACACTATACAACTTTTGTTGTCAGATTTCCTTTAGATTTACCAAAACCATGTAGTGCAAGGGCCTGCCTGATTGCAAACAAAATAAAGGTTTGACCTCATATTATATGGTTTTGGTAAGTCTGAAGGAAAAAATATACAGAAAATTTATAGTGTGCATCCAGCTTTAAGCTGGATACACACTATACAACTTTTGTTCAATTTCCTTTAGATTTACATTCAACTATGTAGTGCAAGGACCTGCCTGATTGCATACAAATTGAAAGTGTTTAGGTTTGACCTCATATTATATGGTTTTGGTAAATCTAAAGAAAATCGTATAGTGTGTATCCAGCTTTATACAGGTCTGCAAAAGATTTAGCAAAGAAAAGATGAAGGCAGAGCATCACTTCAAACAGATGCACGAAATAAGTTCACATTTACTCAATAACCCCCACTCCCCCCCCTCAATAAAATCATATGTGTCCTTGTTTGATCTGTACCTACCCTCCTCCTACAGCTCCAGCTTCACACTGTCTGCAGCCCAACCTGGGTAAAAATCTAGCACTGAGCTGCCTTGTACAAACATCCCATAGCCTTGAATACTACAAGAGCAACACCCATGTAATCCAATTCCAGTGTGGACCAAAAAAAGGGTCCTGCACCATTTTGGTGCAAATGCAATGCGATTTCAGCCATACAGTTTGTATGCCTGAATTTGCATTGCACAGACATCGCATGTGATCTGCACAGCAATGCGGTGTGAATTGCATGCAATGTCTATGATCCCACTAGTGTGAACCCAGCCTGAAGCGTATCTAAGTAAAACAAAAATTGAATATATTGCAGCAGTCCTTAGATGTGGTTGCTACATTATTATTTTTTTACCGTTTTCTTTTATTTTTACCTGGTAATTCTGCTGGGAACACTTCCAGCCCTAAGATGATGACTTTTAATCACTATTCAATAGCAGCACGGCATAAAACCGGTCACAGGAAATTATCAGCTCCCAAGATTTCTGGCAGGATCAATAGATATTTGTCTGAACTTACCAAAGAGATAACACAATGCTCTCAATTGTATTTTTAATTGAGTAGCTGAGAGAGGAATTTATGTATAATTATAGTGAATTTATCTCGCTGCTTCTGTTTTGACATGCTATGCCGAATTGATAAATGCCCCCAATGAGTTTCTGAATATTAAAAAGGATAGAAAATCACATTGCGATCCATCTTCAGTACATTTTAGTGTGACCTTTTGTATTTCCCCCCCCCCCCCCAAAAAGCATTACAGCTGATCATCTGGTTCTTTTTCAAAAATATGCCAACATAAAGATCCCCTTTTGCACTACTTGCGATCATGTGCTGTAGGTTTTGTAGTGTGCAGGCTTTACAAAATAACTTTTATTTTTTCTTTTATATCAAAGTACCTTACAAATATATTCCATAAACATTTCTAAGTATTGAACATAAAATTCTGTAATAAAATTCTCTATTTCTCAGTTTAGGGAGCCTGAAAGCCCATCTCTAGGCCCATGGTAGAGATGCATCTTATAGTGCCTTAACCAAATCTTCTTGTTCACCAATAAAAATTAACTTTTTCTCTGTGTAGAAGCAGCCAACTTTACCCGTGTATCAAAGTTTCATACATTTGCGCTTAGTAAAAAAAAAAAAAAAAAAATGCCAATGGTATCTTCATTCCCCGAATGCCAATGTGTTCTGCTAGAACAAATTTAGCGCCATTAACGTCCGATGTGCTGGAAAGTTTCAATAAGGACGGCAGTGAGCAACAATCGTTTCTGAGAAGTATAAATGTTTGTGTGATACTCCGAACCGTGATCTAACCAAGATGATGGCAAGTCTGCTTTTACATAAAGGCTCCTGATTTAGACTGTCTATGAAATGGTAGGTCAGAAAGTGTAAGGACAGTGGAGTACCATGATACCAAGGACATCCTCTCCTTGGATGAACCTGAGTTAAACCTGATTTAAATATTGCTAGATTATCTTCTAAATCTAGACTGCTTGTAAAACCGGAGACATCCTGTGACAAAAAATTAAAATATAGTCCTTTTCTTGGATTTTTTTTTTAGGAAGACGAATATGACAAGGAAGTTTGTTTTCAGGATATTGTCTTTGTGACACATTAAAAGAACTGGAAAACCGCTGTCTTTTTAGCACTGGCAAAGTGAAAGGCACAGATGCGTTTTAACCAAACCCGCGAGAGGAGGAAAATGGTTAGGTATAACCTTGCTCCCATCAGAACGATGAATAAAAAAAAAAATCTTTGAAACAATTCCTCCAGCCCCTAGTACATGTCCCTGTAGATTTCTTGCAGTAATGGGTGAAGAGCTGCATCGGTTTCAGTCTTTTTGATGGTCTGGACGAGGAGGGCATGTTCCGTTACAAGCTGCCTCAGGTCGGCCATTTTCTGCAAGAGTTTTGGGAAGAGGAAGCCATCATCTGGGTGGTTGGACTGGAGGTGCAGCTTCAGTACATGAACAATGTTTTCTTGCATTCTCTCTATGCTAGGGACATTGAGCAGTCCAGGACGGTCTGTTAAATGACAAAAGAGAAGGTGTATTAATGAGGAGTTAAAACCCAATTCCAGTTACAAAAAAACAAAATATGTAACTAGGCACTTCTAAAAATAAAAAAGTAGATTTTGCCACAGTGCTCACCTTTGCATTATGTTTTGTGCAGAGTCCCTGCTCTGCAATCCAGCGCTGGTCCTCTACTGGGCTAAATTATGCCCATTGTCTGACTATCTGTAAGTGCAGAGCATCACTTGCCCACCCCCAGGGTTCACACCAACGTGGTGGTCTGCATTTACAGTGAAATGATGCAGAGAATTGTGCTGATGTTACCACTTCAGTGAAGATCACTAAAGATCAGCGTTGAAGAGGACCCTACACATCACATGACCAGCATATTTGGTGTGCATACTGTGACACATGGACTTATACATAGGGTCACTTCAAAATGTGGATTTTAAGCTGTGTGTGAGTGTTGGCGCCAAATGGCCTACATAAACTGGAGACAGACATGGAGAGATTGCCAAGTGGTTTTCAGCTAGTTCACGTTAACCTGCGACCAGAATAGCTGCTTCCACCTTCCTGTATACAACCCAGCTTGCCCTCTGACCTGTCTTTGGATCTGGTCCTTCCCAGCCTGTATTTTAGACTCAGCTTTCTGCCATGATGCTGTACCCCACAATCTCAGCTTGTATCCTGACACGGCCTCTACAACTTGATTCATCACCTTGCTGTCTGGCTGTTACCGACCCTCAATTTGTGTTGGCTATGCTCCTGCATCCTACTTGGGTACTGCTATGTTCCTGCATTTGGTCCGAGCCAGTGGTTTGACCCACACATCTGACAGCTGGTACTACCTATAATATCGGCCCTTGGGCCACTCTGTGTCCTAACATTTGCTGTCACCACTTCAAGTGGTGCTGGGCAAGAGAAGCCCTCCACCAGGTAAGTGACAGCTAGCCTTGATAAACTTCAGATGTCCAAAAGTTCTGTCAGTTGACACAAACTAGAAACTACTGGTACTTCGGCTCTTCCCAAATATCTAAAGCAATCCCCTCATATCCTGCAACTGGTTTCAGAGGATGCTCCTTGCAGGGCACTTTTGGACATATTTGGTGGGAGTGCCAAACTGTGCAAACGCTTTGGTCCAAAAAATACAAAAACCCCTGTGTTTCTGACTTCAAATGAACCCATTAGAAGCTCTCCTGCGTAAAAACTCGATTTATTTCGCAATAGCCAGTTCCAGCTGAAAACCTACAGTACATCTTTGCAGCAGCTAAAATCGATGATTGCAAAAGCATGAAAAACCTTTACATTGTACTATGCAGAATTTAAAAATAGAGTTTCTCAAACTATGTTCTTTGCAAAGCTTACTGAGCTCCAAAAAGACAAAACTGGACTCACTACCGATTTAGGAAAAACATGCCACCTAATTCCACAAAGCTCTCATGTACAGGATAAACATCAGATGTCAACCAATATTTTTTCAGTAAACACAACTTCTTTTGTTCTGTCATGGAAAATAGTTTAGTAATAAATCTACAGCCAAGAAGACTTTGTTTTTAGCTTTAGATAAAGTAGGTATGGACTATCAGGTTTTTCTTGCCATGTCCCTGGGAAAGGACAATCACCCTCTCTGTTAAGGTGATATATAGTTACATAGTAGGTGAAGTTGAAAAAAGACACAAGTCCAACCTATGTGTGTGATTATATGTCAGTATTAGATTGTATATCCCTGTATGTTGCGGTCATTCAGGTGCTTAATCTAATAGTTTCTTGAAACTTTCGATGCTGCCCCCCCGCTGAGACCACCGCCTGTGGAAGTGAATTCCACATCCTTGCCGCTCTTACAGTAAAGAACCCTCTACGTAGTTTAAGGTTAAACCTCTTTTCTTCTAATTTTAATGAGTGGCCACAAGTCTTGTTAAACTTCTGCGAAAAAGTTTTATCCCTATTGTGGGGTCACCAGTACGGTATTTGTATATTGAAATCATATCCCCTCTCAAGTGTCTCTTCTCCAGAGAGAATAGGTTCAGTGCTCGCAACCTTTTCTCATAACTAATATCCTCCAGACCCTTTATTAGCTTTGTTGCCTTTCTTTGTACTCTCTCCATTTCCAGTACATCCTTCCTGAGGACCGGTGCCCAGAACTGGACAGCATACTCTAGGTGCGGCCGGACCAGAGTATTGTAGAGCGTTATCGTTTTATCTCTGGAATTAATCCCTTTTTAATGCATGCCAATATTCTGTTTGCTTTGTTAGCAGCAGCTTGGCATTGCATGCCATTGCCATTTATGTTCCAGTTGTCACCAGCGTAGGAAAATTTGGATGCCTATTTCAATGAAACCTGTCTAACCGGATGTCTCCTCACTTTAGAGAGTTTTTCCTCTCACTTTTTGTTGTGTCTCTGAGATAGGATGTAAAAGATAATCCACCCCAAAGGGATACAGATGGGGAAAAAAAACGAAATAAAGGAAATGACCAGCACACCATATGGTAGATCTAATTTTTTCTGAGACCGCATATGCAACCGTACAGCGCTCTACCAACATTTTAAGGACACACAGGTTCCCTTTCTCAAGGTGAAAAATTATATTCTGATAACTGCATCATACTTGCCAACATCTTCATCCCAGTCTTTGAAGCCGTGGCACCCACAGCCCACACATATCATGCCCTCCTTTCCGGCAGTCCCTTCCAGGTCACGCCCACTTTCCAGGTGGTCCTGCCCATATCACGCCCATTTTCTGTGCAGGCCTACCCTCACAGTCTCACTCTACTCTGTAATACCTTGCTCTGAGTTGTGAAGAAAGAAATCCAGAATGTGTTGCACTCCCCAATGTCTTTGTTGAATACAGTATATCACATGCACATCAAACACAGTATGGGGACATTAAATGTTAATGCATTTTTAGCAATAAACAGCACTTGCTCATTACCAGGTGGTTATGAGTAAGCGCCGTTTATAGTATGAAATGCATTAACACTTATTGTCCCCATACTGTGTGTGATTTGTATGTGATATATTAAACAAAAGATATTGAGGAGTGCAAGGATTTCTTTCTTCACATCTATCTACAGACGGGCTGTTAGCACCCTTGGGATCTGCTCCCAGTAAAGGCAATCTAGACAAGTTCACCTTTTGCATTACCTTGCATTCTTTAACGAAAATAAGGGTGATATTGTGATCTCAGGACTCAGCGTCATTGGGACAGAGCACCTAGATGAGGAAGTGAATCATTTTGCAATTTGTGGACACCGTTTTTCAATACAAGTCTACTAATTTAATGTAGCTCTGCACATTGGGTAATTTAACAATAAAACTATGACTGCATGCATGGCTAGGAAGAGGATAAGACGTTTTTGCTCTTGTGACAGTGGAAGATGTACTCTGATGGTAGTTTTTCGTATAAAGAAAGTCTTACCTCCACAACAAATAAGAGCAGCAACAAACAATGCAATGTCGCTGTCATCCAGTTCCAGGGCATTGAACTTCATGGCAAACTCAAACTTCGGTTCCATCATGTCACCAACAGGCTTCCTCAAACTCTTCAAAAACTCCCGGGTAATAAAACCATTTCCATAGGCCACCAGCATCCCATCTTTGTTCATCACAGAAGCCAGCATGGCAAACATGGCTTCATAAACTCCGTATTTTAATAGAGTCACCTGATCGTTTAGGTCCAAGTCAGTAAAACCCGGGATGGATTTGGCAAACTCTGTAAGTTCTGTGACAGTTTCCACAGAAGTGCACTGACAGCAGTGGAAGATGCGTACCTCAGCTTCTTTGTTCTGAATACCGTTGGCCACTAGTTTAGCTACCAGTGTTTTCTCTGCCATACACAACGTCTCCATGTCATGTATCACAAATGGCTGCAAGGAAGACAAATGTAGATTGAGAATATGAGATTTAAGTATATATACACCCTAACAACTTCTATTATTTGCTTCCTTTAGGTCTGGTAAATAACCACTTGACCTCTGGAAGATTTACCCCCCTACATGACCAGGCTATTTTCTGCGATACAGCACTGTGTTACTTTACCTGACAATTGCGCGGTCATGCAGCGCAGTACATACATTTTTATTTTTTTTGCACTATAAGCTAAACAATTTTGAAAAAAAAAACAAAAAAAACATAAAAAACAAATAAAACTATAAGGCATATCCAATAAAAAAAAAAAAGGAAAAAAAAAGATTTGCTATAAAAAAAAAAAAAAAAACCCAATAAGCGTATATTGAACAAAAACAGCAAATGCTAGCGCTCAGGATACCGGCATAGTGACTCACAATCAATTGGATTCAATAAAAGTAAATGAATAAAAGCAGGGCTGGAGGTGGATATAAAATCAATTATAAAAAGTCCATGGGTACGGATAAAAAGTCCAATCAATTATGGAAGATAGCGGATCTTGAGAACTTGATGAAGATGACAGAGTCTATTAGATAACAAACACTAAGGGCAGCTCTTCTAGAGAGTGAAGCCAACTCAGGATAACAACATTAATAAAAAGCACAGAAAAGCGCCTTTCATGGAACAGCGTGTGACATCAAACACTGATCCTGCTGACGTCACACGCTGTTCCACGAGCAGATTGTCACCATCTCCTCTGTACGAAACAGCCGGCTCCTTGCAGCTTTCACAGCCCGGACTTGGTACTCCTCTGGACACGCTCCTGACACCAGCAATACCATCGTGAGATACTAATCTCCAACGAGCACATCTGTACTTACTCTCACATGTAAGTGTTGGATACTTTTATTGTATTACATATTAAACATTGCACATAGAGGCGTTTTTCTGTTCTTTTTTTCATATATTGATTGGTTTGCGCAAAAGTTATAGCATCTACAAACTATGGGAAATGTACTGGAATTTTAATTATTTTTTATACTAGTAATGGCAGCGATCAGCAACTTATAGCAGAACAGTGATACTGCGGAATGGGTGTTGTTCCCCCCAACCCCCCCCCCCCCCCCTCGGAAATCAGCGGCAAGAGCCTGCCGCTGACTTTTTTCTAACTCTGCTGACGTGGCTGCTGCTCTAATCCAGTGTAATGGCTCCGCCACTCGGCTCCAGCCTCCAGTGAGTCACGTGCAGTGCAGACTGTCACTATAGACGTGGCGCAGCCCCCTCGAGTGGACTGAGGACTGGCACTGACTGAAGTGGTGCACAGCACTTACGGAGGACTGGAGGAGGAGGTCCAACTCAGGAAGCAAGGAGGACTCATCGCTGCCTACTGCCTAGGCTGCCCTCATTATCACAGGAATAAATCCTGAAGTCAAGTGGCACACTGGACTGGCATGCCACATACCTTCAGCAGTGAGTAAAGAACCACAGCCAGCCAGGTAACAACTTAGAAGGAGCATTGCATATTGGAAAGTTGAAAGTGGAAGCTAATGCATTTGCTGGAATGATCATATCCTGTCCTCCTATATACAGCTATATACACCCACCTTCCTTCCTGTATCCCTCCATCATCACTAACTGCAGATACATTATAAATCATCTGTCCTGTATATATAGCTGTATACACCCATCTTCCTTCCTGTATATAGAGACCTTCCTCCATCATCACTGACTGCAGATATATATCATCTGTCCTAAATACAGCTATATATACACCCTTCTTCCTTTCTATATATACTAACACCATCCACCCCCACTATATACACACATACTGTACAGGCCACATTTGATGGGCACAGTGAGGCCGCATTTGATGGGCACAGTGAGGCGGCAATTGACGGGAACAGTGAGGCGGCAATTGACGGGCACAGTGAGGCGGCAATTGACGGGCACAGTGAGGCGGCAACTGACGGGCACAGTGAGGCGGCAACTGACGGGTACAGTGAGGCGGCAACTGACGGGCACAGTGAGGCGGCAACTGATGGGCACAGAGAGGCTGCATAGGTGACCTTAAAATGATGCCGCCCTCCCCGGGCATGAAGTTCTGCGGATGCCCATGTACTGCGGTGGACAATCTGACACTGACACTTTGTGGGAACCAGTGAGACACGAATTCAGTGATCAGTGCTAAAAATATGCATGGTCACTGTACTAATGACACTGGCTGGGAAGGGGTTAAATGTGTGCCTAACCAGTGTATTGTGTACATTGTGTGCTGCTTTCACTAAGGGATGTGATGGAAAAGCATGGAAAGAAAATCCATCACATACCTGCTGTCAGGACGAAGCTCTGCATTGTTTACATATGTAGAGCTTCGTCCAGCCTCTCTCCTAAACCATCGGCGGGTGCAGCTAATCACAGTAGAAGCAGCACGCCCCCTATGCGGAATGCAGAATCACGTGATTTTTACACGTGATTCTGCACACAACAGCCACCCTGTAGCAGTAAATCTCCTTTATGGTGGTCGACAAGTGGTTATGTAATATGAAAATGTCTTGCTTTATCTGTTCAATAAGTGCAAAAAATGCCTGTTGATCCTGCTAGAAATCTTGTCAGCTGAAAACTTTCTTATACTCAATGCCCATGCTGCACTCGCCTTAGCTACATTATTCCCACCTCTCTGTAAGGTCTAGAGAACACCTCCCTTTTATGCTACTGGAAGGGTGTTGTATAGTTCTTTCCTGGGCTTAAATTGCTGCTTCTCCATAGATATAATGCAGTGGTTGAGTGTTGTCATCCTAGGACTCTCCGGGTGAAAATAAAGGAAAGAAAGCCTGGAAAAATGAAAGCAGCTACTACATCCTGGGAATGATAACTTGTACATCTGTGGCCAAAAGTTTTGAGAATGGCACAAATATTAATTTTTACAAAGTCTGCTGCCTCACTTTTTATGATGGCAATTTGCATATACTCCAGAAT
Source organism: Lithobates clamitans (assembly GCA_037952925.1). Lineage (NCBI taxonomy): Eukaryota > Metazoa > Chordata > Amphibia > Anura > Ranidae > Lithobates > Lithobates clamitans. The sequence continues at coordinate 2,558,723 of JBBGZY010001451.1, read as the reverse complement.
GTTATGAAAATTGATCAGATGAATTGCCAAGTCCCTCTTTGCTATGAAAATGAACTTAATCCCATAAAAAACATTTCCACTGCATTTGTAAAGAAGGCTTCAGGGCGCCCAAGAAAGTCCAGCAAGTGCCAGGACCGTCTCCTACAGTTGATTCAGCTGTGGGATTGGGGCACCACCAGTGCAGAACTTGCTCAGGAATGGCAGCAGGTACACAGTAAGGCAAAGACTTTTGGACGATGGCCTGGTGTCAAGAAGGGCAGCAAAGAAGACACTTCTCCCCAGGAAAAACATCAGGGACAGACTGATATTCTGCAAAAGGTACAGGGATTGGACTGTTGAGGACTGGGGTAAAGTAATTTTCTCTGATGAATCCCCTTTCTGTATTGTTTGGGCATCCGGAAAAAACCTTCTCTGGAGAAGAAAAGGTGCTGTGTCTTGCCAACAGTAAAGCATCCTGAGACCATTCATGTGTGGGGTTGCTTCTCAGCCAAGAGAGTGGGCTCACTCACAATTTTGCCTAAGAACACAGCCATGAATAAAGAATGGTACAAAAACATCCTCCGAGAGCAAGTTCTCCCAACTATCCAAGAACAGTTTGGTGAGGAACATTGCCTTTTCCAGCATGAATGAGCACCTTGCCATAAGGCAAAAGTGATAACTAAGTGGCTTGGGGACTAAAACCTTAATCCCATTGAGAACTTGCGGTCAATCCTCAAGGAGGTGGGTTAACAAACCCCTCCCTCCCCCTTCACAAATTCTGACAAACTCCAAGCAATGAATATGCAAGAATGGGCTGCCAACAGTCAGGATGTGGCCCAGAAGTTTATTGACAGCATGACAGGGTGAATTGAAAAAGAAGGATCAGCACTGCAAATGTTGACTCTTATGCCCCGTACACACGGTCCGACTTTGTTCGGACATTCCGACAACAAAATCCTAGGATTTTTTCCGACGGATGTTGGCTCAAACTTGTCTTGCATACACACGGTCACACATAGTTGTCGGAAAATCCGATCGTTCTAAACGCGGTGACGCAAAACATGTACGTCGGGACTATAAACGGGGCAGTGGCCAATAGCTTTCATCTCTTTATTTATTCTGAGCATGCGTGGCACTTTGTCCGACGGATTTGTGTACACACGATCGGAATTTCCGACAACGGATTTTGTTGTCGGAAAATTTTATATCCTGCTCTCAAACTTTGTGTGTCGGAAAATCCGATGGAAAATGTCCGATGGAGCGCACACACGGTCGGAATTTCCGACAGCACGCTCCGATCGGACATTTTCCATCGGAAAATCCGGCCGTGTGTACGGGGCATAAATTTCTGCAAAATGTAATTGTCAATAAAAGCTTTTGACACTTCTGAAATGCTTGTAATTTTACTTCAGTATACTATAGTAACATCTGACAAAAAGATCTTAAAACACTGAAGCAGCAGACTTTGTGAAAAATAAAATTTGTGTCATTCTCAAAACTTTTGGCCACAGCTGCAATATATTATTATTTTTTTTATTATACAATTTAAAAAACAAATCCACAATGGCAGCCTTCATGTTTGTGTCCTCATGTTTCACTTTTTAAGACCAGAAGCAAAGTGCAGTAACCCATAGGAACAAATCATAACTCTCCTTTTCCACATACCTGACTTCAATACTTTGTAGCCTGATTGGCTGCTGAGGGTCATTGCCCTCTGCACATGCCACTGATCTTTGTACAGCCTACCAGAATAATCCCGATCATGTTTGCACTGAAACATTTGCCCCAGAGGCTGTTGATCAGAAAGTAGCATAGAGGTTAGGTATAAATACTTGTGAGTGACTCCATACAGGTACACTGCAAGGTGAACTAGTTCATTCACAAACTCTGAGTGCCTGAACTTTGTATGTTTATTCTGTATCTATTAACCAGACGTTGCCCTGCATAGAGAGTGGCTACAAGGTTGAGCCAGGATAACAAAGTAATTTTTTACTTATGAAATGACCTGCTTTGATCAGTGTAATACCTACAATGAACAGAGAGGGCAGAAGTGCCCTGGTAAAACTAATGCTGTGTACACACGAGCGGACTTTATGGCAGACTTGGTCCGGTGGACCGGACTCCGGCGGATAATTCGATCGTGTGTGGGCTCCAGCGGACTTTTTTCCCCAAAAGTTCGACGGACCTAGAAATGAAACATGTTTCAAATCTTTCCGACGGATTCGAGTCCGGTCGAAAAGTCCGCTCGTCTGTATACTAGTCCGACGGACAAAAAACGACGCTAGGGCAGCTATTGGCTACTGGCTGTGAACTTCCTTATTTTAGTCCGGTTGTACATCATCACGTAGGAATCCGTCCGATTGGTTGATCATGTGTAGGCAAGTCCGTTCATTCGAAAGTCCGTCGGAAAGTCAGTCGAAAAGTCCACCAGACCTAGTACGCGGCATAACAAGCTATTATATATACTGGCCCAGGAGGCACCTCCGCCCTCTCAGTTTAGTCCTCCCTTGGTATTTCCTCTGTTCTTTACAGAACTGCTGGGGATTGTTTTTAAATGTGAGAGGGTCACTTTAACTAGAAAGGTTTATCAAAGCTGCATTCAGTTTCGATACAGTACTGAATCGTTTCCATAAAAATCTGCACAAGCAACTGATTGTTCTTTTATGTAAGCCACATTGTCATTTTCTTTGTAAAAACAAGTCTTCTATCTTTCTGTATTTGTTGGAGGGGAGTGTAGAGTTTTTATCAGTAAAGTGAGCAGTAGAGGACACACCTGCACTGCACAGTCTACACACAAGTTCAGGGAAGGTCAGAGCGACCTTGAGGGCTGCCACAATCAAAGAGAACCTTTGGGTCTTTGGAGGGAGAACAGCAATTAGAAGATGACTTACTGGGTTGCTGCCTTTCCCCGTGAGAATGGCCCGAGCTTTTAATTTGTTCATGTTGAAGTTTTTCTGATAGGCGTCATAGAGGAGTTTGGCTAGGGACAGAAGGTCGGCCATCTGAGAGTCCTTGATATCCTGCTCGCTGGTCAAAATTTCTGCCGTCAGCTTCGCTTTTTCTGAACGAGGCATTCTCCCGAATCGAATCGCTGAAAAGACACAAGGGGCCTTGTAATTAGCAAAAAGAATGGCCCTCGCTTCTCCAAGAGCTTTAAACAAAAACAGAGGTTGATTTACTAAAACTGGAGAGTGCAAAAGATCTGGTGCAGCTCTGCATAACAACCAATCAGCTTCCAGTTTTTTTTTTTGTCAAAGCTTCATTGAACAAGTTGAAGTTAGAAGCCGATTGGCTACCATGCAGAGCTGCACCAGATTTTGCACTTTCCAGCTTTAGTAAATTAACTCTATTGTCTGTGTTGTGCCACAAACGCAACAAGATCCAGACATTAGTTCTCCAACTGTCCAGTGCAGGTTCAAAGGGGATTCTGTCTGCCAAAATCTGTATTTCAGTATATCTGAAGTCATGATTCTCTGTACATACTGTAGTTTTCCTAAACAAATTATTTGCAATATTTCTCATCTAGAGATCCTTCCAGAAACAGAACTTCCTCTTGCAGGCTGACAACGCTAAGTCACTGCCTAGAAAGTAGCAGCAGCGTGGTCAACATGCCATGCGTTCAGAATGGATAGACCGCCCAACAGCCAACGAAACAAGCACATATGGCAGGCCAATGCTGCTTCTGCTAAATATAAGGCAGTGTTTTAGTGTGGTCAGCCTGCAAAAAGAAGTGATGTTACTGGCAGGATCTTCAGGAAAAATAAAAACTTTGCAATTGATTCACAAACAATTATCTGTATGAAGTAAGATATAATATCAAACATACTGAAAAACAGATTTACATACGGGTTTACATACATATAAATTTATGCAACAAATACACATTCCTACATGGAGATAGAATAGCTATCATGGATGATAATCACACCCACTGAGTAAGTCCCGGTGAGGAGGATACATGTTAGGGAAAATAATGGCATGACATCAGCATTCCTGTATGGCACCCAGCCACCGATACAGTTATCAATATTGATAACTACAAGCTGTATGATACACATGCATTTATGAAGGTCCATATTAGTGTTGCACAGAGGTCAAACTTGTTTTTTTTAATATAAATGTACTGGGGCCATAATAATAATGTGGTATATAAATAATAGAAAAAAAATGAAAAAATGTAAATAATAATAAAAAAAACTACTGACACTGCGTACTGACACTGTCCATGTTTTAATACATTTTAAAATGTGTGTTTGAGTTTTGGGGTGTACACCCCAATGCAATAGGCTGCGCACACCTATGGACACGAGACTGTTTCACCTTTATTTGTATATAGGTACATGATACAGTATAGTGTCCTAATGTGAAGAATTTGAATTGTATGGTATCAGGTTTGGAAGATATGGGACTCTCATGGCAGAAGATATAGGTATGACATCATGTCTCCAGCACACAATGGATCCCTACAGACACTGCAAGAATTTTATAGGAGCAAATAGCTCATGCAGATCCATAGTGTTCTGGCAGTATATACCGTATTCTTATCCATGCTGATACCAGTCAACCTACTGGCAGTTGCTGCAGGACCCCTTCTTCAGACCTTGCCCAGGAACATGTACGATAGGAATATTTTATGTGCGTCTAACATCACTCATGCAAGAAACTGCCCAGGTGATACCATATTACACACTCATGACTTGTTGAAACACAATTTATTCAGTGTATATAAAAAGGAGACTTCTATGGACTTTATCTGCACATGTTTATAGTTATCATCTATTATTCTGACCAGGTGCAGTGGATTGCATTAAAGTATTTCTGCATATTGTGGTGATGCCATATACTTGCCTTGCAGCTGAATAGCTTACTTGATATAGTGGGCGCAATACCCCCCCAGCTTCACACACCTTTATATAACATATATAACAGGACAATTCTCTATCTAGCACACTTTGAGCCATAATAAAACCTATGGATTTGTAACAGGATGTGGATCTAGGACAAAAGTACTCTTAAGGATTTATGAGCATGTTTGTGTACCTAGTTGCTAGTGATCTTTCAGCTATTGCGCGGTTTAAGTTTCTAGGTGCTGCTACAATTTAAGAATAGGATATCGTGAAAAACTTCTTAGTTACCATTATATTTCTTGCTTGTGAATTTACATGCATGCTTACCATTTTTAAGTTATTTTAAATGTCTGTGGTATTGTTTGCAGCATTTTGAAATGAAAGCAGTATTAAACCCAAAACCAAAAATGTAATATATTGCAGCTTACCAATCATTAGATGTGGTGGCTGCATCAGTTTTCTTTTCTAAGGCTTTTTTCCCCCCTCTGTTTTCACCTGGTGATCTGGCCAGTAACACACCTCTTGTATTAGTAGGACACCACTCTGGATGAAGGAGCACAGGGCACCTTTGGAAAGCAGCATTGTTATCTAGGGGAAGGCGAGTGTTATGCCGTGTACACACGGGCGGACTTTTTGGCATCAAAGGCTCGACGGTCTTTCTGACGGACTTTCGAACGGACAGACTTGGCTACACACGATCACACCAAAGTCCGACGGATTCGTACGTGATGAAGTACGACCGGACTAAAATAAGGAAGTTCATAGCCAGTAGCTGCCCTAGCGCCGGTCCATGGGACTAGCATACAGACGAGCGGATTTCTCGATAGGAACTGGGTCCGGCAGAAAGATTTGAAACATGTTCCAAGTCTAAAGTCCGTCTGATTTTCGACCGAAAAAGTCCGCTGCAGGTCCGATGAAGCCCACACACGGTCGGATTGTCCGCCCGTGTGTACACGGCATTAGATGTACTAACGCGGGTTGCACAGATATTGGTATAATGCTATGTAAAAAAAAATTATAAAGCCTAAGTGCAGCCAAAATCACAAACAGAAAATCCAGCACACCTCCTACTTACAATCAGTAGGAGGTGTCCCTTGTGCGGATTCCTCCGTCCTGCCCCTCCCTGTCATAATCTTCCAGTGCAGCGGGGGTTAATACAACTAACAGACTGTCACAGGCATAAACAGGAGAGCCTGACCATGCCTGCCCTTTCCGTCCAGTTGCTCCATTCATAGAAGTCAATAAATAAACAAAATCCATAAATAGGGAGGGGGGCTGTAATACAGCTTCTATGAATGACAGCCCGTCAACTGTATTAACCCCTACCATGCTGAAAGATTATGGCAGAGGGGGTGAGAGGACAGGTCAGAGGAAGATTTTCACAAATAAAAGAGGAATCAGTACAAGGGTCCTTTGTGCTTTTTTTCCTGTTTGTGATTTTGACTGCACCTAGGCTTTAAATGTTTAAAATAAAAAACAAAACGTTTGAAAGCACTCCCACATACACACAAATACATACATGCATAAATGCATGCTATGTACGAAAAAGGTTATCTACGACGTCAGGGTATCTACATTCTTGTGCCTCTCAGGCTGGGCCCAACTTGTGGATCTCTTTGGTTCCCTCCCTCAATGCCCCCGCACTGGGTATATGGAAACTACTGCAACTGTCTTGTTTACTACATTCCCTCCCAGATCCTGTGTGCTTTACCAGGCGCCTCACCCCATTTGAAGACCTCTGCTTCGGTGAAGGTCCCATTCGTAAATCACTCTCTTTCTCATATCATATCCTTCTTAACTTCTCTTCCCAGCAGGATTCTCCATACCCATCCAAATGGGAAAGGGACCTGAATACCACATTTACTGACAATCAGAAGAACCGTATACTTTTCTTTGCCCACAAATCTTCCTTGTGTAGCCAATACCAAGAGACTACATATAAAATCCTGTCACAATAGTACCGTACTCCCTCTGTTCTAGCATCCATGTTTCCTGGACATAGCCCTTCTTGTTGGCGATGCGGAGCCCAGGTCGATACAATATTCCATATATTTTGTGACTGTCCCAATATTCAGCTTTTTTGGTGACAAGTCTTGCAAATTCACAAACTAAGGGAGGTCTCCCTTTTTGACAAGCCTGCTGCAGTGCTTCTTAAAGAGGAAGTAAAGTCTTCCTTTTTAATTGTACCTACAGGTAAGCCTATAATAAAAGGCTTACCTGTAGGTACTGTAAATACTTCCTAAATTTGCACTGTTTAAGAGATGTTTTCTAAATACGCTAACATCATCGGTGCATGTGCTGTGAAAAAACGGTGCATTTTCTTCAGGACCCTGTGCCATGACTGGCAGGTCCCGCGTGCGTGGGCGGGAGTGACATAATCACGGCTCCGGTCAATCACATCGCCGGAGCCCGCAAACCCAGAAGAAACTCCGGGGAAAATGTCAGCCATCTCAGCGGTGTGCGGGCTCGCTCCACTGAGAGAGCTTTGTTCTAAAGTAAGTGTTTCATAATGAGCTAGTATGCAATGCATACTAGCTCATTATGCCTTTGTCTTACAGGTTTTTTTTTTTGTGTTCGGGGTTTACAACCGCTTTAACTTAACCCCTGTGTCCAGTAAGAGATACGGTAAGTCACTACTAAAGCATTTACTGAATGCTGCCAGGGCCTGCATTCCTAGTATGTGGAAAAAACAATCTCTACCTACTATCTCTCAATGGTTCACCAGGGTGAAGGACATCTAACACATGGAGCATTTACTGCCGCCCTTAGAAACAAAATAGAGCACAACACACGATGGGACTTGTTTTACTATTCAGACAAATACTTATATAGTTTAAAATCTATCATTAACTCACGTGCCACATCCATATAGATGATTTCAACAAAAACAAAGAAAGAAACCCACTAGGTCTGACTTTGAAGGCAGATTGGATCGACAATATTGATTAAAAATTATATTTTATTCATACATAAAAATGACATGTAAACATACAAAGTGTACACATTTAAAAAAAAAGCATATGTCCAATATCAGCCAAGGATGGCCAGAGAAGAGGAAGACACATATACCCAAATGAAGGTCAACAGTATGATAACAAAAGAATGCATGAGCCCCTGTGCGTCTACGTGTTTCGCTGGTTCGCTTCTTCAGGACACACATAGGGGAGTATAAAAACAGGTCTCACTGGTCCGGGCTTGTGAAACTGCCTGCATAAAAATCTCCAGGCGAGCAAAAGAGCAGTGGGGATGGCCAAACCAATAATCCCAAATAATCATAGATCGTCAAATAATTGTACCTCTAGGGGCAGGGAAAATCCTATGTTATAGACTTCATATGAAATGGTAGTCACACAGCTGCTTTTACGTAAGTGGTCACAGCATGTTTATAAGATCATTATAGCCTGGTTAAGACACAGGAGTTAGATGGAAGTTACTCAGCAGTTCCAACCGCATTTTCCCCCAGGGGGCCAACACCTACTTATGTGCGCATATAATGTCCCCGGGAGCTGTCATCACGTCTCTTTTGCTCGCCCGGAGATTTTTATGCAGATATCATACTGTTGACTGTCATTTGGGTATATGCCACTTCCACTTCTCTGGCCATCCTTGGCTGATAGTGGACATATGCCTTTTTAAATGTGTACACTTTGTATGTTTACATGTCATTTTTATGTATGAATAAAATATAATTTTTAATCAATATTGTTTATCCAATCTGCCTTCAAAGTCTGACCTAGTGGGTTTCTGTCTTAGTTTTTTTTTTTTTTTCAGACAAAATACTTATCGTTATCCTAACCTGCAAGCATTTTTTGCATTGGATTCGATTTGCGGATCCGTCGCCCCCACCGTGGACCCCTGCCCCTTCCTCTACTTCTCCCTTTTTTTTTCTCTTTTCACATCTTCCCTCCCCCCTCACACACCCCAGGATGTCACTCTCCCCATTAAAAATATTCCAAAATGTTTTCCAGTGTACGTTGATGCCATGGATATGATTGCTCGCAGGCCATGTGTACAGGTTCTGAATCTTGTACTTCACCTGAACTCTTTTCACAGGTTGCGATTTTAAAGTGTATGTACATGGGCCTTAAGGAGGTCTAACACCTTACATCTCAATGGTAGTTTTAATTGGAAGTATGCCTTTATGGTGCTAGCGACTAATTTTTATTGCTTTGCAATCTTCTGTACACTCTTGTTCTATGGTTTTCTAATTTTGTTCTGATGACTGTTCTTCATGGCTTATTTGTACCCACTGATATTATCTTGAAATGTTACTTCGACGCATACCAATGAAGAATTAAAAAAAACAGTTCCACCACTCCGCGCTTAAAAATAAAATAAAACTGCTGCTGCAGTTGAATATAATAATAAATACAGTATATCTTATGAAACACAGTATTCACAGATTCGTCCTGCAGCATTAAAAAAGTGTGTAATTAATTAATCCATACAGAGTGCTAGAGCTGCACGATTAATCGTTAAAGAATCAAGATCGCAATTCTACCCTCCTGATCTTAAGATTCAGTGCAGAGTTCTCTGCTCAATCCAACAGCTGTCAAAAAACAAAACACAAAAAACAGGCAGCCTGCCAAGTTTCTCACAACATTGCTAAAGAGACACATTGTATATTTTGGTTATTTTAGATCAAAGGGATGAACTTCTGTCTATAAATTAGGTCAGTTTAACCACTTAAAAGACTAAACCTTTTTTAAAGCTTGTTGCTTACAAGTTAAAAATCTGTATTTTTTGCTATAAAATTACTTAGAACTCCCAAACATTATATACTATTTTTTTAGCAGAGACCATAGAGAATAAAATGGTGGTTGTTGCAATATTTTATGTCACACTGTATTTGTGCAGCTGTCTTTCAAATGCAATTTTTTGCGGAAGAAATACACTTTAATTAAAAAAAAAAAAACAGTAAAGTTAGCCCAATTTTTTTGTATAATGTGAAAGATGATGTTACGCCACAAGAATAGTGAAAGAATTGTGATCTTTATTCCAAGCAAAAAAAAAAAATCGCTGCGCAAATACTGTGACCTAAAAAGTTGCAACAACCGCCATGTTATTCCCTAGGGTCTTTGCTAAAAAACATATATAATGTTTGGGGGTTCTGAGTAATTTTCTAGAAAAAAAAAGATGATTTTTGCATGTAGAAGTGAAGTGCCAAAATTGGCCCGGATGGGAAGTGGTTAAGGCTTGACATGTTGGGTATCGATTTACGCAGCACAACCTTATTTTATGTATTTCACAAACAATTGGGTAATAGATTACATCTGTGTACACTAGAATTACATTCAATGTATTTTTTTTTTTTTTTACAAAAAATGTGGGATTGATAAACCATTGTGTTAATGTCTTGTGACATGGGGAAAAAAGGCAACTACCCTATTTTATTCTGCAGGGTCTCTGCTTTCAGAAAATATGGCGGGTTTAACTAATCTTCAAGCCTACAATTTGCATTTTAACATGTACCAAAAATGCAAAAATGGCTCTGGGACTAAAATATTTAAACTTTAAAATTATTAGGGCAAATTGATCAGGGAACTGTGATAACCATGAGAAAATGGCTGGACTCAGTAGACCCGGGGTGATTGATGGCTCTGCATTGACCCATGGTTGCTGTATAGGATCTTGAAAAGAAGGGTTCAAAGACACAGTCCATGGTAAAGAACAGTCATGCAGAAGAACCTGACACTTTCATATATATAGAGGTCAATGTAAGAAACATGTGCTGGAAGCTTACCATTATGGGACATTCCCACACTAAGGCACTTTTCGAACCGGCAATATTGGCACTTGTTCCGATTTTTCTTCTGGATTTTACAGAGCCGCTCACACCTGTCATAAACCAGTTTCAGGCGTATTGTTCTTCGGAAAAAGCCCTAAAAGAAGAATATATACATCTGTCTGTTCTTTATTCCAGTTATACCTGGAAGCCAGAGAGCTAAATAAACCACCAACTTCGTATAACCCTTGGGTTCTCCAAATAGATAATGAATGCAAAAGGAAGAGAGTGAGACCCCCTTGTAATGAATAAATGAGGGGGCAGATCCTGAAACCTGGATTCTTAGTTCCCACGACTGGAGTCCACTAGATATATATGAGGTTGGTGTTCAGTTTTTGGTGGACTGACCCTTTACAATGAAATAATCACAGACCATCAGCTATTCAAATGTACTAATTAGGAGAACAGACAGATTCCCAATATTTTCAATAAATTCTCCACTCAGGAACAGATTGTATTTTGCTTACAGCTGTGCTTTCTCTTGAACCAGTTGCAAGTTATCCCATATTTTCTGTGATGTAATTTACAAAATTGTTCTCCCACTGGCTCTTTGCAGACAGAAAAATGAGATCACCCAAAACAAAAAACAGTAAAGAAAACAGGAGTTCTGCCTGCACAATGAAAGATCTCTGAAGAACAGTGTTGAGAGGTAACATCTACCCACCTCTATAGGAAAATCAACAAAGCACAACAGTTATAATACCCTGCCAGGTCTCTAAATGTTAGCACTAATAAGTTCCCTGCAATAAAAGAAGCATATACTCACCTCTCTGCTACTTAGTTTCTCCTACCTGTCCTGCTGTTCCAGAGCTGCAGCCTTGGAAAAACTCTTTGGAATTTGTCACTTTTTGGGAGTGTCAGAGGCCTGTGTCCCCCACCCTGCACTTAGCTCCTTTCCTTCCACTCCTACATCACTGCTGAGTCCTGCATTGACATAGGGGGTTGACGTAAGGAACCATTGCGTAGTGGGGACTGCAGTGCTGGAACAGAGGAGAGTTAAGAATATGAACCAGATGAGTATATACTGTCTTCTTTGGGAGGGACCCTCTGGATTAAAATATTTTTTGGGGTATCTTTAAAATGTGACTGTCACTTTAAGTTACAATAATATCTGTAAATGCATATGCCAAGAAAACACACTACATTTTCCTTTGATGATGATGTATGTCTGTATTATCACTGAGATTTAACTGGACAAACTAAGGGTAATAAGTGCATGTGGATTCCTGGAATACATACCTTGTTACATATTATATTGTACCCGGCAACCTCATCTGATAGTGACTATTTACAATGCTCAGTTAAATATTACATTACATATATAGCACAAGTGGCTGTTGCTGATTTTTAAATATGAAAGAGCATGATATGTGACATGTCGTGGGTAATTTTGTAAAAGAAAAGAGTTCTGTGTATGCAGCCCTCTGGCAATTAAACAATAGTCACAGAGATCCTGCACTTTGTACCTCCATACTATCTTCATTCCTTTATTGCCCTTTAATTAAACCTGACAAAATCAAATTAAGGTCATATAGTTTTGTAAACTGACAAAAGACATGTCCATCAAGGTAAGCCTTGATAAAATGACCAAAATTTTATATCTTTAGAAACCTTGAATAATCAAGAAGGCACAAACTCTTTAAAAATCCTAACCAAATAAGCCTTAAAGTGGTTCCAAAGGCTGAAGTTTTTTACTTTCATGCATTGAAAGTAAAAAACACCTTCTCTATGCATCACCAACTGGGGGGCTGGGGCCCCCCTTATACTTAACTGAGCCCGATCCAGTGATGTGCACGAAAGCAGCTGCTCGCCCAGCTCTCCCTCCTCCTTGGTTCAGACATAGCAGTGGCAGCCATTGGCTCCCAGTGCTATCAATTTCAGCCAGTGAGGAAGGGCTGAGCCCTGTTCTGTGTGTCAATGGACACAGAGCGGGGCTTAGGAGCGAGCATGCACGAGTGCCCCCATAGTAAATGCTTACTATGGGGGCATCAGCAGGAGAGGAGGACCCCAGAGTGCCAGCGGGGGAACTAAGAAGAGGAGGATTGGGGCTGCTCTCTGCTAAATCATTGTAAGGGAGCAGATAAGCATGACATGTTTGTTATTTAAAAAAATAAATAAAAATCCTTTAGTATCACTTTAACCACTTAAGGACCGGGCCTCTTTTTTAGATGTGTTGGTTACAAGTTAAAAACTTTTTTTTTTTGCTAGAAAATTACTAGCAATACCCCTGTCCTCTCAGGAGTTGTCCCCCGCAGTAATTCTTTTTTTCTTTTAGATGTCCTCAGTATTCCAGGCTATATGATGCCAAGTGTATTGCTTATCCAAGACACACACACACTTTTTTTTCCATACCTTGCAGCCCTCGCAGGCGTGCACTCCATAGTGAAATCCTGATGCCTTATCTCCACACACCCGACATTCGATGTTTAGAGATTTGCTTGGGTCTTCTGTGCCACTCAGTGCTGCTGGGATGGTGATAGAAGATGGGCTGGACGCTGGCGAGAGGGTATCTGCAGCAAAACGAAGGGGGAAGGGAGAATTTAATGCATTGTATGAAAAACCTCTGATAATCTTTTATTGCAATTTTGCATTTTTCTTCAGAGAAGATCCCTGGTCTGCACAAACAAGATGTCTATTAATTCCGCTGTAGAATATATCTGCAAATAAAAGCTATTGAAAGCTGAAGTTTAATCTGGGGTGGCAGGATTCTGTACAAAGCTTCCTAAAAGCATCACAGCACCCAGCCTCAGTACTCCTCTAAAGCGCCCTTAGCCTTGATGCAAGCAGTGGGTTGGCTTTTGGGAGCAGTTATGCAGATATCAAAATGCCTTGATGGATGGATAACAGTTTGGAGGAATGGGCATTCTTACGCCCCATACACACGATCAGAAATTCCGTCAGAAAAAACTTGGATGGTTTTTCCGACGGAATTCCGCTCAAGCTTGCCTTGCTCACACACGGTCACACAAAAGTTCTCTGAACTTTCGACCATCAAGAACGCGATGACGTACAACACTACGACGAGCCAAGAAAATGAAGTTCAATGCTTCCGAGCATGCGTCTAATTGTTTCCGAGCATGCGTGATTTTTTGCGCGTCTGATTTGCATACAGACAAACGCATTTTCGGATAGGAACTTTTTCCGACCGAAAAATAGAGAACATGCTCTCAATATTTTGCTGGCTGGAATTCTGCCAGCAAAAGTCCGATGGAGCATACACACGGTCGGAATTTCTGACCAAAAGCTCACATCCGACTTTTTGCCAGCAGAATTTCTGATCGTGTGTATGGGGCAAAAGGCAATTATTTATTAGGGGTGGGCCAGGGACAGTCAGCCTGGGAGAAAAGAGCAAGATGACACTGGATGTCCTCCAACCAGGAAAAGAGTCAGGCTCTATTTGACTTGCTGCAACCTGAGAAGCTCACAGTGTACAGTTCCAGTACAGGAGAGAAGCCTGTACAACTGTGCAAGACTGAAGGGGAGGCTGGAGTTCAGATTAAAGTATATCAATTTTGAACTGAGTAGAGATTGATTAAAACCCTTTTTTTTGCCATCTGGGTCTTGTTGGGAAGATTTCCTTCACTCCCTATCCTGTAAACACAACAGAAAGTGAGGAAATATCACCAAAGTGAGAGAAATCCCCTCTCCGTCACCAGGAAAACATACTCACATTGGAAGATTTCACCCCATTCCACTTCTGGTAACAACTCAATTTTGGATTTTCCTATTATTTCAGCCAGATGACAAAGGAAACCAGGACCAATATAGGGGGAATCTCCCCCCCCCCCAGCGGGGACAGAAATAAAGACCTAACAGGGGTTCTAATTCTTCCACACTTCCCATAAAAAATAAAATGCCTTTAGATATCAACTTTAAAAGCAGAACTTTACTCTCTCAATCAACATTACCTATTTTTAATCCTTAAAGTGGTTCTAAAGTCAGAAGGTTTTTTAGCTTAATTCATTCTATTTATTAAGCTAAAAAAAGCTTCTGTATTCAGCAGCCCCCTAATACTTCCCTGAGCCCCATCTCGATCCAGGGATGTTGCACATGAGACTCAGCTGCCAGGGACTCTCCCTCTTGATTGGCTGAAACAGACATTGGCTTCTGCTCCTGTCAAAGTCAGTGAGCCAATGAGGAGATAGAGGGGCGGGGTCAAGCCGCAGCTCCTTGTTCGAATGGACACACGGAGCTGTGGCTCAGCTCAGGTGCCCCCATAGCAAGCTGCTTGCTGTGGTGGCAGGAGGGAGGGGCCAGGAGCGCCAGCGAGGGACCCGAGGATTGATGTTCTGCTGTGCAAAACGAATGCACAGAGCAGGTAAGTATGATTGGTTGTGAAGGTTGCCATAATGCTGAGATACACGATTGTCCTGCATTCATCAGATAGCGCATTATCAATTTTTGTAGACTTTTTTTTGGAATCAAGTTATGGTGTAAAAGAGAGAATTCGGGCGCTTTAGGAAGTATTCCGTCTGAAAATTTTAGTGATTTCATGAACCCAGGTCCAGAAATCAAGAGATGGACAAATTGTTTTTTTTTTTTGTTTTTTTTTAACACCCCAGTACATTTTAGTTAGTAAACCCTAAAATGTAAAAAAATAAAAAAGTGTGTGCTTAGATTGGAGGTGTACAAACAGTTTACTAGTTCCGAGTCACTGCAGAGATCTCATCAATGGCAATGCTGTAATCCATTCCACAGTTTATTCTATGGGTCACCTTCCCCTACCAATAACACATGGAGAATTATTCCCACAAATTCCTAAGCCTCCTTGTTCTTCCAGAGAACTCTCTCAATTTCCGGTTAGTCACCAAATCCTGCCCTGACTTATGGCCAATTCAGCGTTGACTCACGGTGGTCAGTATGTACGTTGCTGTTAACTGGATAAGTCGGCGCTAAGTAAAACAAATGACGCATGCAATACGTTGGAAAAATAGAAACACCAACTCTATGCAAAGGTGAAACAGGTCACAGTTTGATTCTTAACTGGGTCTTTAACTGTTGTCAGATAGTTCCCAGGAGCCCAGTAGGAAGATCTCCTTTGGCCACGTACGTGGTTGTGACATTGCCAGTCATATGTGCTGATTTACGAAACGTTTGCGCCACGAGTTGAGGCGCAATGCACATTTTCATATTTACGAAACGTTTGCGCCGGTAACAGAGCACTAATCCCCATTTACTATAGCGATCTCGGCGCACGTGAGAATGAAATCTGAGTGCCACTATTGACATGGCGCACGGCATCTTCAATTCAATATTAACAGAAGATGGAGGTGCCAATATTATGGGGGTGATGTGAGGAAGTATAGAAACAACTGCCCAAGTAACAAATATGCCCAAAATAGAATGAGAAAGTAACTTTTTCTGAGCAAGCCTGCTGTTCCTGCAAGTACATTTAGAACTGCGCGAGAACAATTTAAGCACTGCGCATGCGCAAGCAGCTCTTGCACTCATTCTAATGCGTTTGTTCACTGCGCAGCCAAAATCTTAGTAAATGTGAAGCAACACAAATGCAATTGCGCAGGTTGAACGGGCACAACTCTAAACTTGACAATTTCTTGTTTACGCTGGTTCACCTTTATGTATTTTTTTAAGGAGATTTGCGTACAGGTCATGTTAACATGTTACATTGCCAACATGTGACATGCACTTTGTTAAAATTATGTAAAAAGACTCTCGATCCTCTAGCTCCTCCTAAAAGGGCATTTAACCATCCCCCTCTATTTTATATGATTTCCTTGGACTAGCTTTTGATCGTAAAGGGGAACTGCACACTCCATTCTCCAATGCTCTTGTCTCCCCCCTGTAATGCATATGATTTCCTTGGGCTAGCTTTTGCTTTTAAAGGGGAACTCCACACTCCACTCCATTCTCAAAAGGCTGTGAGCTGCCTTCACCAATCCAAACCACATCTTTTTTCAGAGCATACAACAGGGGCAGCTAGGAAAGGGGTGAGAGGAGCGATCGCCTAACCCCCTCCTGAAGCATACAAGGCCACATGCACTCAACATAGCTGGATGCTTTTGGGGCATGTTGGGCTCAGCCCAATACCAACCACAAAGCACCTTGTACCCACTAGTTTAAAGGGGCTTTCCACATTCCGTAAAGCCCCCTGTCTGCAGCCCCCCCACAACCCCAGCCTAGGGTTGTGTGGAAGAGGGCCTTGTCCCCCTGAATAGGGGAACAAGGTGGTTTACTTTTGGGGTGGCTGAGTCCGTCCTGCCCCCAAGCATCCACCCCCCTTTTATAGGCTGGCTTGCTGAGTGTTTGGCTAGGGGTTTGTTAGTGTGTGGGAGGGGCACAGTATTTTTTTTTTTTGTGGGTGGTATTTTTCATGTGGGGGTTCTCATTTTAAGCCTGAAAATGGCCTCAAATGGCCTTGTATGTATTGGGGGTGCAGGCTATTTTTGTTTTGTGTTAAAATCTTGCAGCTGCAATGTTGATTTGTACATTTTCTCTAAAGCCGTACATCTTTGAAGCAGCATTTTCGATACATGCTACAGATGCACCACTTTACAGGCAGAGTAACCCCCTCCCCCCAAGTTACTAGCTTTAGGGCTAGATCACTCCATAGAAACGCAGTCCAGATGCTTTACTGCATGTGCACTTTTGATGCGTTCCAGTGAGTTTATGATACATTTTTGTTGCGCTTTTGATGCAGTCCAGTACTTTGTTCCACCTTCTTTTTTCTTAACCTTAAATGAGGACATGCTGGATGATGTGCTTAATTTTTGACAGGGGGGTGACTTATTTTGTGCTAGCTGCATTTGGATTGGCCTGGGCATGCTCAGGGACTTAGTTTTTTTTTGTGTGTGTGAACAGCACTTGGATGTTTCTGGGCATGCTCAGAGAGTGTGTTTTTTGGGTTAGTAATTTAAGGACACATTTAACAGGTGTACCCACTTTGAAGTTCAGTCTCTACACTCCATGTTCTCCCAGTTTTAGTAAATCAAGCCCACTGTCCTTCTATAAATCAAACTGTCTGATGTGCAAAGTGCACAGATAATTCACGCAGTGTCCTTATATAAATTAAATTGATGAAAAGAGCGTGTCAGTCCATTTTGTGTATATTGGAAACGGTTAAATAAATGGTCTCTCCACACTCATACACCTCTGTGTATATATTCAAAATCCACGTGCTCCCTCCACTGGTTGTGCCCTCACCTTATAGGCTATATAAATACACCTTTGTGAATAATCAATCCTCTGGGGTTCTCTTTCTGATATTCCATCGCCTTATAAACTGCCCACAAGCTCAGGTCAGATCGATCACCTTTTAGTATAATGCCTCCTTATTGCTGCCCGTGAAATCCAGTCTCATCGGCCACATACAAAGCAATCAGATCTTGCAATAGTGAGTCTCAGTGGCTTGACACTTGTGTGGAGAACTTTTTGCACATTGCACTTCAAAGTATTAATTTATAATTGTATATACCTTTGCACCTTATATCCTTAGTGGATACTATTATGATTTATTTTAGCGCTGCACTAATTTTAATATATCTTGTTTAGTCACATTATTAGAAGGTGTGGGTAGTGCCGGCGGCTTCTGTGGATTAGCATAACAGCTCACAAGGTTTTTACATATTCATGATCCATTACTATGTTCTGCACCTCTTAGCTGATTCTCTCAAGCAATGTGTAGAGAATTCATTCTGCTCAACCTCTCGATACTGTATTAGAGGTTTGGGGGTGATCCTACCTCTGGGTCTGTTAGCAGTAAAGACCCAAATGAGCCTCCAATGCACACAGATCGGTCACCTTACAATCATGTAAAATTTGCTGAAATCCTAATAAACCTGCTCGGTTTGTTATAGCACATTCTACTCCACGATTACTTAAGTTCTCTTTACGCAAGGGTCTAATCCTATCCCACCAGACGTCTTAGAGAATCAACTTCACTGGTCCTGACAAGAAGTTCTGGCTCACGTCACTGTCCTCTTACAAAACTACCTCTTGTTTTTCCTTCTGCTTGACTTTACTCTCCATAATGCTTTATATTTGATCATTTCCCTTCTCTTCCACTCTTCATTTCTGTTAACAGTTGGGAGCTCCAGTCTGATTTAAAAATTAAAAGTCATCAGCTACAAAAACTGTAGTTGCTAACTATATACTCACTCCCAGGATCCAGCGCTGTGCTCACCCGAGCCCTTTGTGCCACTAGTCTTCAGTCCCCGGCGGCGGAATCTTATCTGTGGGAACCCGGCTGTGACAGCTTGCGGATTCACAGCTGAATGCCCAATGTGCATGTGCGAGTGCGCTGTGCAGTGTGAATGGTCCTGCAGTCTTCTCGGACCTGTGACGTGTCCCAGAGGACTGCGGGGATGGAAAGGGGGGAGTGTAGGAAAACCTCCGCTCAGATCACGATCTTAACCGGTAGTGGGTACCTGTCAAAACCAGGTACCTGACCCCCCCCCCCCCAAAAAAAGTGCCATTTGTTGATGAGGAGTAGGGGAGGAAGCCTTAAAGCAGAAGTTCCCCTTTTGGGTAACTATAAGAGGTGCAGAATTATACCTTTTGATGTGCATAGATTTGTTTTTGTTTTTTTATATCAGGGTGGTATTTCCCCTTTTGTTTTTACACCTTTTATTTGTGTCCTGTTAGCACTGTGGCTTTGACTTATCTGTACCTCTGGTTACCTTTAAAGTGGACCTACTATCAAATGTTCACATAAATCTATATTAAGAATTTTCCTGAAATATGTACCCTTCCTTAGGAAAACACTGTTTCAGGCTCCCTCCAATGACACATGTGAAGGGAGGCTAAATTTTAGGTCACGTTACTTCTGGTGAAGTCATCTATTCTAAACTTGTATCCCTTCATCAGCGATCACATGACCAAGTGCCCAGGCCTTCAGACATGTGGCAAGCACTTAAAGGAACTCAGATCCTATTTTTTTTTTTTTTTTACAGGAAAGGGATGTATTTTAGCCCTTCTAGCAGCAGCCAGTCTTGGCTCCATAATCTACTTTGATGAGAAGCTATCCTGTCCATAATGACCCGTACACGCGATCCGAAAATCAGACGAATAATACCGCTTTCGATGCGATCGTACGATAATCGGATCGTTATTCAGAGCTTTCGAGAGCCGATCATGACAGTTTATCCGATATTATTAGATTAGACAAGCACGAAAATTTTCCTCGTACAATACCAGATCGTATGATTTTCGCTTAGTCAGTACAGTTGTCGTCCGAAAATACAATACAAATACGCTACAACACATGACATCACTTCTGATTTTTTTTTCTGTCATACGAGAATTTGTGACTTTAGTAACCCATTCAATTTCTACTTGCGACTAGTAAGCGAAAAAAGTCAGACGATCTGTCGTCCGATTTTCAGATCGTGTGTACGGGGCATTGGACAGTGACAGACAAGAGCGATAGACAGAATTCAATGAACTTTCCTTGTGGTGTATGTGAAAACCTCCGCAACCCACATCCAGCATAAGTGGGCCTTTAAGTCCCAGAGGGCACAGATGCAGCTGTGCAGTCCCAAAACCTGCTATTGCCACTGTATCCAAATCTCGCACACTAGGATGTATGAGAAATCATGAGTAGCCAAATTGAGGGTGTAGTTGCACTGCATAGTTACATAGTAGGTGAGGTTGAAAAAAGACACAAGTCCATCATGTCCAACCTATGTGTGTGATTATATGTCAGTATTACATTGTATATCCCTGTATGTTGCGGTCATTCAGGTGCTTATCTAATAGTTTCTTGAACCTATCGATGCTCCCCACTAAGACCACCGCCTGTGCAGAGGAATTCTACATTCTTGCCGCTCTTACAGTAAAGAACCCTCTACATAGTTTAAAGTTAAACCTCTTTTCTCCTAATTTTAAAGAGTGTTCACGAGTCTTGTTAAACTCCCTTCCGCAAAAAAAAGTTTTATCCCTATTGTGGAGTCACCAGTACGGTATTTGTATATTGAAATCATATCCCCTCTCAAGCGTCTCTTCTCCAGAGAGAACAAGTTCAGTGCTCGCAACCTTTCCTCATAACTAATATCCTCCAGACCCTTTATTAGCTTTTTTGCCCTTCTTTGTATTCGCTCCATTTCCAGTACATCCTTCCTGAGGACTGGTGCCCAGAACTGGACAGCATACTCTAGGTGCGGCCAGATCAGAGTCTTGTAAAGCGGGAGAATTATCGTTTTATCTCTGGAATTAATCCCCTTTTTTAATGCATGCCAATATTTGGTTTGCTTTGTTAGCAGCAGCTTGGCATTGCATGCCATTGCTGAGCCTATCATCTACTAGGACCCCCAGGTCCTTTTCCATCCTAGATTCCTCCAGAGGTTCTCCCCCCAGTGTATAGATTGCATTCATATTTTTGCCACCCAAATGCATTATTTTACATTTTTCTACATTGAACCTCATTTGCCATGTAGTTGCCCACACCAGTAATTTATTCAGATCTTTTTGCAAGGTTTCCACATCCTGCGGAGAAGTTATTGCCCTGCTTAGCATCGTCCGCAAATACAGAGATTGAACTGTTTACCCCATCCTCCAGGTCGTTTATGAACAAATTAAACAGGATTGGTCCCAGCACAGAACCCTGGGGGACCCCACTACCCACCCCTGACCATTCTGAGTACTCCTCATTTATCACCACCCTCTGAACTCACCCTTGTAGCCAGTTTTCAATCCATGTACTCACCCTATGGTCCATGCCAATGGACCTTACTTTGTACAGTAAACGTTTATGGGGAACTGTGACAATTGCTTTTGCAAAATTCCGGATACACCACGTCTATGGGCCTTCCTTTATCTAGATGGCAACTCACCTCCTCATAGAGGGTTAAGAGATTGGTTTGGCAAGAAGGATTCTTCATGAATCCATGCTGATTACTGCTAAAGATACCATTCTCATTACTAAAATCTTGTATATAGTCTCTTATCATCCACTCCAAGAGTTTACATACCATTGATGTTAGGCTAACAGGTCTGTAATTCCCAGGGATGTATTTTGGGCCCTTTTTTAAATATTGGTGCTACATTGGCTTTTCTCCAATCAGCTGGTACCATTCCAGTCAGTAGACTGTCAGTAAAAATTAGGAACAATGGTCTTGCAATTACTTTACTGAGTTCCCTAAGTACCCTTGGGTACAAGCCATCTGGTTCCGGTGATTTATTAATGTTAAGTCTAATTTTAATTCTGTCCTCTGTTAACCATGGAGGTGCCTCCTGTGATGTGTCATGAGGATAAAAACTGCAGTTTTGGTTACTGAAGCCCCTCGATTTCCCTTGTGAAGACTGAGAAGAATAAATTCAATACCTTCGCCATCTCCCCATCCTTTGTAACCAGATGTCCTTCCTCATTCACACTAGTTCCCAGACATGCCTGCTCCCTCACACTTACCCGTCTGGTCTGTGCTAATAGACCCATTGGAGCCGGGGCTGTTTCCCAGATACTGGTACTCTGCCACACCGAATGAGTTGGAACCGTCATCCCCGATATTCTGAGAGATATCCTGGATGTCCCCCAAGTCTGTGAAGAACTCCTTAGGCAGCGGGCTCCCAAGATCATCATCCTCCAAGGTAGCAATGGAGCAAAACTCCACATCTGGGTCTACCTTGATGGTGGACATGGTAGATGGTGTCTGTAACCATTACACTGTGGATACATAAACACACAGTTATTTTTCCAAAAAACAGTGATTCAAGATCAGTTAAATATTCCAAATCAACATACAAGGACCTACACTATATGGGCAAAAGTTTATGGGCACTTGACCCTCACACCTATCTACTGTATATGGCCAAAAGTATGTGGACACCCTTCCAAATTACACAGTTCAAGTGTTTCCAGTAAAAAAAGTACTGTTAAGGCTGCAGCATACAAAGACATTTTAGACAAATGGTGTGCTTCCAGTCTTGTGTTAACAGTTCAGGGAAGGCCCTTTTCTGTTCCAGCATGACTGTGCCCCTGTGTACAAAGCCAGCTCCATAAAGACATGGGGGTTGATTAACTAAAACTGGAGAGTGCACAATCTGGTGCAACTCTGTCTAGAAGCCAATTAGCTTTACTTTTTTTTCTGTCAAAGCTTAATTGAACAAGCTGAAGTTAGAAGCCGATTGGCTACCATGCACAGCTGCACCAGACTGTGCACTCTCCAGTTTTATTAAATCAAGCCCATGGATCAACCAGTTTGGTGTGGAGGAACTTGAGTGTCCTGCACAGATCACCGACCTCAACCCTACTCAAAACCTTTGCGATGCATTGGAATGCCAACTGTGAGCCAGGTCTTCTCATCCAACATCAGTACCTGACCTCACAAATGCTCCCTTGGCTAAATGGGCACAAATGCCCACAGACACTCTCCAAAATTTAGTGGAGAGCCTTTCTAGAAAAGTGGAGGCAGTTATAATCTTTCCGAGAGGATCCAGCGCTGTCCTGCTGCGATTCCGCTGTTATGGGGTCATTAGCCAGGGTCCCACGCTGCTATTGTGGCCCTCAGTGATCTTGAGCCAGCTGCCTTTTCCAGGATCAGGCGCAAACTCCTGATGATGTGTGTCAGCTCTTCCCACGGCTGCTGGAATACGTGATGGGTATATGTTAGAAGGCTGTGGGAGAAGAGACACATCATTTTCATCTAGGCGTGAATGGCTGGGGGGGGGGGGGGGGGGCAGGCCAGATAAATTAAAGTGGTTGTAAACCCTTATAATATACTGAAGTAACTGGCCTCAGGTGATACACAGGAACAAAGTTGAGACTGTCAATCAGCTGGAGCTCCCCTGTCACCATTTTTCTATTGGTATCAGGAAAACTCATCAGAAGGGACTCGTGCTGATAGCAGAGGAACAACCCAGCAGATATAAATGACAAGTATACATTGTAGAGGAATAGGTTTTGTTCATATTTCATGTCTGAGGTTTACAACCACTTTACAGAAAAAGTAAACTTTTTTCTTTTTTTAATCTCCTGTTTATATTGCAAAGGAGGGAGAGCAATACAGAGACCTAAAGCCTCTTAAGGAGGTGAAGGTCCAATTTAACACCTGGCAGACATAAAAGACTAAAATAAAATTCAGCTCTGTATTCATGAATTACGAAGTTTATTTTTTAAAGGGGTTGTAAAGGTAAAAGTTTTTTCACCTTAATGCATTCTATGCATTAAGGTGAAAAAACATCCGACAATACCGGCCCCCCCGTTTTACTTACCTGACCCCTCGAAAGTCCCGCGCCTACCCCCGACATCCTTTTCGCTGCTCAGCCTGGCCGTTGATTGGTTACATTGGATGTATTGAAAGCAGCGCAGCGCGCCGGGGGGCGGTGTCGAGTGATACGCCGGCCGTATCACGGGAGCGCGCCCGCAAGCACTCAACACCATGCGAGGGAGCTCGCATGAAGGTGTTGAGTCCTTGCTAGGGGGAGCTGAGACAGCCGCCGAGAGACCCCAAAAGGACCAGGTTCGGGGCCATTATGTGCAAAACGAGTGGAGGCAAGTATAACATGTTTGTTATTTAAAAAAAAAAATTATCTTTAGTGATCCTTTAAAAAGCAAGTGGTATAAGTACCTGAATTTAACATAATATCAGCCTCTTGCAGTCCCTATACAGAAAAGCTCAGACTGGGAGAGGGAGAAGCAGCACAAGGACCCAAGTCAGTTGTACTGCAATGTTCAGGTTTTAACAGGGGAGCATGCAGTTAGGAGGAGAGAGCAGAGTGAGAGGGGGGAGATCATCAGTCTGCTGCTCCTCATTTTTATTGTTCAGTCACAGGCTCGTGGGAAAGACAAGACAATGGAATACTGAGGGGAAGTGCGATCCGCACCAGGTGCTGACTTTCTGTAGGCGATGTGGTCACCCAACATTTTTTTTAAAGTGCTGCACCCTGTATGCTGGGCTATATAACAAGCTAGGAAACAGAAACACCAGACATAAATGATTCATCTGACAAAAACACAAGTAGATCAACCCTGTCATAGTACAGCTTACACATTACACTGTAAAAGAGAAAACTGGTGACTGCTGTGGAGTGTCACTAAACCCACATCATAAAAAATGATCAATAAATGGTGTATTACATGCTGTTCATACTCAGTCACTATGAGATTCATTTTCTTTATTCTGTTGGCAGCTCTGCACATGCTCAGTTTTCAGTGAGTTTCTATGCTGAGCATTTCCTCTCCATCACATCTGAGCAGCCGATGTGACTATAGAGTCACACATGTGGGTGTATACAGAGTGGTAAATGGAAGCCTACTTCCTCCCTCCTCCGCCATGCTTACTAACCAATTAAACACAATGGGAGGGGGGATATTAAATGCAGAATAATGGAGGCTTCACCTCCCTCTTATTCTAAAACACAGGCAGGAGGGGCGTGACACAGCCTGTGACTGGCGGAAATCCACCCACACCATGTTATTGTTAAAAAAAGAATAAAGATTTGATTTCAAATATATATTTGTATGATGATTTAAAACAGTTTATTGATATTATTTTGTATTTTTACTCTGTAATCCAAAGGCCATTTTATTTTGAACATATGACCAGCAGTAGAGGACTAGAAGCTCCTCCTGCTTATGTTTCCCTGCAGACAGGCTGGGAAAGAGCCTGGGTCATGTGACAGCTGTATATCGATTAGGAAAAAGGTACTTTGATTTTTATTTTATTCAAATAATTACAATGTCATCATCCCATACAGAAAGAGAAAGGATTATGTCAATTTAAACAGTGTGCGTTTATTGTCACTTTAGCTATCACTTGTACTAGATCAGTGATGTATGACAGCAGAGCTGAATGAAAAAAATTGCTAGCAAGCACAGTTTTTTTTTTGTTTACACGGCCTGTAGCCCAATAGGTCACTTGGGTTTGGATACCCATTATCTCACAACATGTGCTGATGGAAAACACAATATCATTTTTATCTACAATTAATGGTAACAACCTAAGTAAATATAAATGTGCTTACCCTCTTATATTCTGCTGACCATGGAAAACCAGGAGTTTTGAGGCACTGTTTCACAAGCATTCCATTTCTGTCCAGGCGGTAAAAAAAGATATTCCTCTGCAAAGTAGGGAAAAAAAAAAAAAAAAAACGTAAGCAACGCAACAAAATCTAAAGTTCCAGGACATTGGTGTCTGACAGGAGAGAAGTCAGGGCTCAGCAGTGTCAGCGGCACGCGGAACGCGGCTCATGATGGAAAGGCTCCCCTCTATCTCTCTCCATCTCAGTGTGATTAGCAGGAGGTAATGGATTAATCATTACAACTACATGTCAAATCATTAACCCGCTAATGTGTTCACAGAACACACTGGCTAATGCATTGCAGCACAGGCTGATTGCTATGCACTGCGCAGTGTGATTTAGGTCTATGTTGGAATATATTTTAACTGCGCTGTAGTACAATTACAAAAAACACCTAAAATGGCAATTTCTTAATAATAACTAAAGAGCACCTGTTTTATAGTAATACAATACTGTGAAGGAGAAGGGACATTTAAAGTACCCCAGGTAGATATAGAGTAAAACACAGCTATATATTTATCAAAAACATTACAACTAGTGCAAACATCTAAATGTAACTTAATATCAGCATCTTATGATCCTCTGTACTATAGTACTCAGCCTGCAACAGAGGGGCAACACAAGGAGTATATCACATGTCCTAAATGCATATTTGGTAACCAGGAACATGCCAACAGGAGGAGCAGAGAGATGACCTGAGTGTGCTGCTGCTCCTTCACTGTCCAATCATAGGTTGGGGGCGGGGAAGTGACCTAGCTATGTTGCTTAACTGCAGCAGAGTAAAGCCAGGTCTGACTGTACTGTCAAGTAAGGCAGATAAAACAGCAAACATATTTCTAGTGTGAATGTAGCTTTTTGCCTGGAGTTAAAAGTGGTTGTAATCCACTTTTTTTTTTTAACCACTAAAGCCCCGGACCATTTGGCTGCCCAAAGACCAGAGCACTTTTTGCGATTTGGCACTGCGTCGCTTTAACTGACAATTGCATGCGACGTGGCTACCAAACAAAATTGACGTCCTTTTATCTCCACCAATAGAGCTTTCTTTTGGTGGTATTTCATCACCTCTGTTTTTATTTTTTGCGCTATAAATGAAAAAATAGTGACAACTTTGAAAAAAAAAAAAAAAAAAACGCATTTTTTTACTTTTTGCTATAATAAATATCCCCAAAAAATATATAAAAAAAAAAATTTTTTTCCTCAGTTTAGGCCGATACGTATTCTTCTACATATTTCTGGAAAAATAAAAATCGCAATAAGCGTTTATTGATTGGTTTGCACAAAAGTTATAGCGTCTACAAAATAGGGGATAGTTTTATGGCATTTTTATTAATAATTTTTTTTTTACTAGTAATGGCGGCGATCAGCAATTTTTGTCGTGACTGCGACATTATGGCGGACAGATCTGACACTTTTGGCGCGATTTTGGGACCATTCACATTTATACAACGATCAGTGCAATTAAAAATGCAATGATTACTGTGTAAATGTGACTGGCAGTGAAGGGGTTAACCACTAGGTGGCACTGTAGGGGTTAAGTGTGTCCTAGGGAATGATTCTAACTATAGCAAGGATGGGCTACGTGTGACACGACACTGATAACCGCTCCAGATTACAGGAGCGGTGATCAGTGTCACTAGGCAGAATGGGGAAATGCTTGTTTACATCAGCATTTCTCCGTTCTTCCTCCCTGTGAGAAGATTGTGGGTATTCCCGCGGGACGCGCGATCACACTCATGGAGGTCGCAGCGGAACCGCTTCTTAAAGGGCAAAGTACAGGTACGTTAATCTGCCTGTACATGCCCTTCTGCCGACATATATCGGTGTGAGCCATGCCTATAACAACCATGCCTATACTTACCTGCTCTGTGCAATGGTTTTGCACAGAGAAGCCCGATCCTCCTCTTCTGGGGTCCCCCTCCAGTGCTCCAGGCCTCTCCTCTTCATCAGGTGCCCCCACGGAAAACCGATTTCCCTGGGGGCACCCGTGCGGGCTTGCTCCCAAGTCCCGCTGCTGCGTCTATTGACAGACAGCAGGACTTGGCCCCGCCCCCTGCTCCCATGTCACATTACTTGATTGACAGCAGCGGGAGCCAATGGCTCCTGCTACTATCAATCTGTCCAACGAGGAGAGAGACAGCGGCTGGAGCCGCTGCGCTCATGCACATCGCTGGATCGGATCAGGCTCAAGTAAGCAAAAGGGGGGTCTGGGGGCAGCTGCAGCACAGAAGGTTTTTCACCTAATGCATAAAATGTATCAAGGTGAAAAACCTTACGGCTTTAGAAACACTAAGTTTTAAGACACAGATATCCTTTCAGAAGCTGTGATAGATGTCTCAGCTGACCTGGGGAACTGCTGATGGCTGCCAGCACAGAAAAGTATGTAGCAAGTCCGGTTTGGCGTTGCGTGGTGTGTGACCTTGAGCACTGTTATCTCCCACGTCCCAGTTTAAACAATTATAATGTAGTTTTCAAGCGTCTCACATGACACTGCTTTGTGTGACCAATGGCAGGGACAACAGAACAAGTTACATTGTACAAAACGTACAACCCTAGAAGTTCATTTATTGCTTGGAAGGGCCGAGAGTCCGGGAAAGTTTACTGGATTCCTTTCCATATTCTGGACAGTTGTACTTAATCCACTTTTGTTACAGAAAAACCCATGGAATGTCTCATGATAAGTAATAAATATTTCAAGTAGATTAACTATTATTTTTTTTTCTTTTAAAGTAGAAATATAGGCAAAACTTTTTTTTTTTTTTTTTTTAGACAAGAGTAAGAGTGGGGTATAATCCCTGTCAGTTTTTTCTTTTTTGCCATCTGGATCCCATTAGAGATTTACCTCCACTTCCTGTCTCATAGAAGTTAGAGGAAATCCTGCAAATTAAGGCCCCTTTCACACAAGCAGATCCAATCGGACCCTCCATTGTCCTGGAGCGGCAAATGTACATGGGCATGTGTCTGTTTACACCCACCAACATCGAATTTGATTTAATCCTCTAAAAACAGATGGATGGGGATCCGTTCCTCTTCCGTTTAGCTGCTAAACGATGATTAGTGTATGGCAAGCACACTGCGGATCAGCCTTATAGGTCTTATTTCTTTGTCTATGGGAGCACAGTGGCTGCACAGACACAGTTGCTTTTCCCAATTTGACAGCGATGCAGGTGAGCGGCCCTAAAGCAGACAGCATGCGTTCATTGCACTTCACCCATGACTGCATGACTGTCCATTGGCTGCATTCCCATAGACATGAATGTGCTGCCAGCACCTGGTGGCTCCAAGCATTTAAAAACACGGCCCATTCACAGAGTATGGGTGTAAGGGCCTGTGTGAATGATGCCTTATGGTAAAATACACACATTATATATACACACACATACATACATACATATATTACATACATACACACACACACACGTGTGTGTGTGTGTGTATATATACACACACACATACACGTGTGTGTGTGTGTGTGTATACAGTGCCTTGCAAATGTATTCACCCCCCCCCTGGCTTTTTACATATTTTGTTACATTACAGCCTTTAGTTTTTTGCAAGGAGCAGTTTTGCAAGGAGGAATGAGCAAAAATCCCAGTGGTAAGATGTGGCAAGCTCATAGAGACTTATCCAAAGCGACTTGGAGCTGTGATAGTCACAAAAGGTGGCTCTACAAAATATTGACTTTAGGGGGTGAATAGTTATGCACATTGATTGACCTTTTCTGTTATTTTGTCCTATTTGTTGTTTGCTTCACAATAAAATTAAAAAAAAAAAAAATCTTCAAAGTTGTGGGCATGTTCTGTAAATTAAATGATGCAAATCCTCAAACAATCCATGTTACTTCCAGGTTGTGGGGCAACTGTACATTTATCTGTGTGTATGTAACAGGCCAAGCAGATATTGTATATGTTGGAAAACATCCTCATGACCTAATATAGCTTTTATTAATAGTCGGAAACCCCCATTAAAATCCTTACCCACTATTTCAAAGCCACTGTCTGGAAATAGTTCTGAGTAACATCAGCTGATTTGCTCTATTCTTCTTCTTTCCCCACAAACTCATTAACTTTCTTTAGGCTTCCTGTTTTGTAGAACTGAATTGAAACAGAATATAAATCAGTTTCTGTTTCAGCAAACTGAAGGTTGTACAGCTCTGTGGTACAGGAGAAATATCATAAGCTTGTTATTTCCATTATATTAAAGGGTATTTAAACCCAATAATAAAACTTTTGTATA
Source organism: Lithobates clamitans (assembly GCA_037952925.1). Lineage (NCBI taxonomy): Eukaryota > Metazoa > Chordata > Amphibia > Anura > Ranidae > Lithobates > Lithobates clamitans. Next base: position 2,528,906 of record JBBGZY010001451.1, on the reverse strand, counting down.
TTTCAGCTCAACTGAAAGCAAAGCAGAACAATGGTATCTTTCTTGTGTAAACTGCTAATCCTATCAGTCCTAAAGTGACAGAGATGAACAAAGCTGACATGGTTGAAATCCAGCCTGGGTGGCAGCAGAGGCTGCCTCTATAGATACAGTGAAGGATTGAATGTGGCCACGGGAAGTCTGCTAACCACAGGATCATACACTGAAGGTTACAGGACCCTCAAGGTGCTGCCTAATAGAATATAATATATATAGATAATAGACCCTCAAAAAAGAAATAAGGAGGAGGAAGGGGATGGGAGCTCACAATGAATATAGGATTGAAACTCAAAAATAAAAACCTGATGTAGCTCAACATACCCAATGGTAAAAAGGGTCTATGACTCCAATCACCATACACCCGTTATTGCAGAAAATACAAATTATTCATTTCAAAAAGTAGTGGAAAACGACACTGATAAAAACATCAATTATACAGAGCAATTATGCTATAAAAACATATAGTCCACCTCTGGATGGCTGTGGTATGACCACCCAAGAAAAACAGTAGATGGGGGGAAATTTGTTGTGTCATGGTTTCATCCCCAGGCTACAATGGCCTATCAGAGAGGGGTGTAAATGACCTAGTAAAAACTCGGTTTAACTATTGGGTCAGTGGTGGGTTATCTGGTAGGGTTGTCCTGATACCGATACTAAAATCAGTGGCGATACTGAGTATTTGCAGGAGTACTTGTACTCCTGCAAATGCTCCCAATACCTGGACACTCAGGGACGATCGGTGCGGCAGCTGGGGACGTTATAATTACCGATCTCCCTGTGTAGCTTTCATTAAAGTTACACTAAAAGGTTTTTTGTTTTTTTTTAAACAACAAACATATCATACTTGCCTCCACTGTGCAGCTCGTTTTGCACAGAGTGGCCCCGATCCTCGTCTTCTGGGGTCCCTCGGTGGCTCTCTCGGCTCCTCCCCGCATCTGATAACCCCCTGGAAGAAGCGCTCTCCCGAGGGGGTTACCTTGCGGGTGCGCTCCTGAATCCAGCATTTGGCATCCATAGACACCGAATGCAGGACTCGTCCCCACCTCCCGGCGGCCGCATCAAAGGTAAATGGTTGTAAAGACTTAAGGTTTTACCTTTTTTTTTTTACCTTAAAGTGGATGTAAACCCAATGTCATCCTTTCAAAACTACTGCCATAGGGGTTATCTATAAGGATATACATGCCTCCTGCATGTATCTTTACCTGTCAAATGTCTCCCCTCCGTCTGTTATGAGAGCCAAAAAACTGCAGTTTCTGTGGGTGGGTCTGTTGTCTGGAGCTCGGTGGGTGGAGTCGTCATGTCAGTAGACTCCCCGCCCACTTCTACACTCCCCTGTGTATTTCTTACACTGAACTTCTGCTATGATCTCTAACATCCAGTGAAAAAAATGGAAAGTAACCACATGACTTCAGCATGCCAAATCATGCTGAGGTGTGGAACAGCCAATCCTTGCAGAGCTGCTGAAGAAAAGAGTGGGGGAGGGAATTAAAAAATAATGCCTGTGTCTAAGGCTGTCACTCACAGCAAGGGGGAGGATTTGACAAAGTTTTTCTCACTTTGTCAAGAATTGTCTCACTGAACAATAAAAGAGGATTGCTCAGAGATGGATTAACTCTGTGTGGCAACACTGGGCTCAAATGATAGGAAATCTTATACTCTACAGTATGATATAAAAAAAATTATTTTTTTTAATCGGGTTTACATCCACTTTAATGCATTCTATTTTGCAGGGGGATAAAATGTGCATTTATAAAATTTTCTTCCCACAGGAGCCTAAAAAAAGCATTGTACCCGTAATCAATGGATCAGGCGTGCAATGCCAGAATCCTGCAGACAAGCCCTGTAGCTTTCAGCCTGTACTTCTGATACTGACTGTTTAACTCCTTCAGATCCGCGCTATAGCCGAATGACGGCTACAGCATGGATCTGCTTTGCCGGGAGGGCATCAATAGACGTCCTCCCCTTTAAAAGCTGGCCACGCCCCCCTGCAGGGCACGCACTGTGATCACCCGAGTCACAGATTATTGAGACTCGGGTAATCACAGATCGTAGTAAGGGGTCAATCCCGACCCCTTACCACGTGATCAGCTGTCAGCCAACGACAGCTAATCACGTGATCTAAACAGATCTAAACAGAGGCTCGGTAATCAATTTTTTTAAAAAGGCAATCACCGACTCTTGTTGAAGGGACATCGGTCCCGAGCAGGGAAAGGTGAAGTCGCCTCATATGTGCCCATCAATCAGTGCAAACAGTGCTCACCAATCAGTGCCCACCAATCAGTGCCCCCTTTCAATGCCCACCAGTGGTGCCTCATCAGTGCCACCTAGCAGTGCTGCCAGTGCCGATCAGTGCCCATCAGTGCCAACTATTAGTGCCCTTCAGTGCCAACTATCAATGCCCTTCAGTGCCCACCAGTGCCACCTCATCAGTGCCCATCAATGCAGCCTATCGGTGCCCATCAATGCAGCCCATCAGTCCCCATCAGTGTAGCCTCATCAGCGTACATCAATGAAGGAGAAAAATTACCTGTTTGCAAAATGTGTTAACAAAATATAAAAGGGTTTTCATTTTTTTTAACAGAGGATAAAAAACCGAGAGGTGATCAAATACCACCAAAAGAAAGCTCTATTTATGGGAAAAAAAATGATAAAAATTTCATTTGGGTACAGTGTTGTGTGGCCGCGCAATTGTCATTTGAAAGTGACAGTACTAAAAGCTGAAAATTGTTCTGGGCAGGAGGGGAGTTTAGGTGCCCAGTAAGCAAGTGGTTAAATGCTGTAGGGCTTTTGAATGAACTAAAAGTGCACTCATCAGCACCCTTGCAGTCTACAGATCTCTGTAAATGAATGAAAGATGCAGCCGTGTTAGCGGAGCCCCGCAAGGCTACGCGATTTTAAGAATGTGACAGCAGATGCGGGTAGAGACTGTTTTATCTAGCGGGATTGACATTAATGGATTTCCCACATCCAGATAGTAGAGCAGGTCTTACGTTGGATGGGTTTTATATCAGTGGTCATCAACCATGTCCTCAGGGCCCACTAACAGGCCATGTTTGCAAGATAACTGAAATACATCACAGGTGATATTTGCTGCTCAGTGATTGCAGTATTCTAGTCTGCATCTCCCCAAGGTAATACATAAAACCTGGCCTGTTAGTGGGCCCTAAGGACAGGGTTGATGACCACTGTTTTATATGATATGCTGTGTTGCCAAGAACCTTTATTAGTATAAAGGCCTCAGATGCACTGCAGCTGCTAAACGCCCATTTTAGAGGCGTTTGACTTTATTTTCTGCCCCTAAACAGCCCTCTATTTTAGCTTATGTGTCCATGCACACATAGGCGTTTACAGGCTTCTATAGGGAGGGGTGTTTAGAGGCAGAAATCTGTACGCACCAAAAACGCATTTAGGGGAGGAGCGGTTGGATAGAAAAACCTCCCAACATGCCTGAACACTAGGTGCTTTTATCGCTTGAGCGTTCATTTATTTCAATGACCAGAATAAATTAATATTGGTGAAATGAATGAACGCGAAAAAAGCTTGATGCACTTGAACGTGCCTAAAACTTGTTTTAAATGCTGCAGTTCTCCTGTCAGGAGAAAAGCGTTTAGAAGAGCCTAAGGCCGGCTATACACAGTTCCAATGTCAGCCAGTTCAGCTCAGATGGAGGAATCAAGCCAATTTATTCCTGCCACCCGTGGTTGCAGGAAAGGAATTTGCTCTGTCTATGGCTGGTGTTCTATCGAGAAATGCCCGCCGTCGAAAAATGCCTCAGTTGGGTCTGCACATGCACAGTACCAAATGTCACTCCAGCTGATATGTTGATCAACTGGCGCGATGTCAACACGGTGCATGCGCAAATCGTCTGAGGCAGTATCTGACAATCTACTAAGCGCCAAGAGAGAATGAAATTGGCAGATTCTGCCTCACTGTTGCGGGGCAGGTTTTGGCTGTATTGAACGGCATTGTTTTCGGTCTGTTGCACGGCAGCTTGAGTGTGTTAGTTTTTGCTATGTCTAAGGGCGGGTTAAAACACACACAAAACCCGCCCTTCAACACACCCATAACCCTCCCCGCAATAGGGAGGCAGAATCTTACAATTACATTCTCCCTCGGCGCTTAGCAGATAGTCGGATTACTGCCTCAGATGATCTGCGCATGCGCCGTGTTGACGTCACACCAGCTGATCAGCTGGAATGACTTTGCGTACTGTGCATGCGCAGACCCATCAGAGGCATTTTTTGAAGGAGGGCATTTCTCAATAGAACACCGGCCTAGAAAGAAAAACAGCCCGTGGTGCACTCAATGACCCTGTGAGCAGGAAGCAGAAGAATACAGAACATATGAAATACCTGAGTAACCACCAGGGGGCGTAAAGAGCTGGAAAACAGCCCACACAGTAACCAAATTGTAAAAAATATATTGCTTTAATATGAATAAAAATGTATCATACTTGAAGGAAAATTATGACAACATGATAAAATGAAAGTAGTGGTCATGCTGCTGCCTTTTGTAGTAGCTTGGGGGACCAGCATCTAGAGACACAAAAGAAAGCGGGGACACATTCCAGCCTCTTAGTGTAGTCAACTTTATTAGTGTAGCCATAAATAAAATCAATAATACTGTATGCACTCACAAGTGAGCAGGATCGGCATGTAACAGAGCAGGGATCGTCCTGAGGTACAGAGCCTCAGATCATCAGGCTGAAACTGCTGTGTGGAAGCCACCATGCACAGGGATCACTGAAGCCGGTATGGACACCTCTGCACTGGGTGTACGGCCAAGCCTGTTTCTGCTTCTGTTTCCAAAGGATAATGGGAAACGCGTTTCGAGGAGTAGAGCCTCCTCTTCATCAGTCTTGCATTCTCCTGCCTATGGCAGATTGATGAGACCATCACAGCCCAGGCAAAGTCACAGAACTGGAGCTTAGCTGGTTGTGGACACTTCAAAAAAACTTAACTGAAGTACACAAAGCATATGTTAGTATGTCCTGTCCTCTACCCCCTTGCGCTCCCCCTCACAACTTTCAAAATAAAGCGAAGTTGCTGTGTAAAAATAGATAGTAAGGCCTGGTCCACATTAGTGTGATTTCTGATTCGACTGGAGTCACTCACAAAACGCATGATCGTGGAAATAACATTGTTTTCAATGATGAGCGTTCAAATCAATACAATGCAACTGCGACATGAGTTTAGGGAAGGGTCCTGTGCTACTTTGGTGCGGTGCAGTGCAACTTTGTGGCCCATAGACATTATTAGAAATGCATCAATAAGCATGTATATGCAGTTTTGGTGCGTTTTTCTATTTTCCTTCTTTTCAGGACCATTAGTAGTAAGTAGTAGTAGTATCACCACCAAAATACACAGCCATTAAAATGCATCAAAATTACACTTTATTTACATCAACATCACCAAGCACTCGTAATGCAGAATTGAACCTCAAATCGCATTCAAAACTGATGGCACTAGTGTGAACCCGGCCTCATACACTTTATAAACACTTTCCAAACATAGGAAAGAGCAGCCATTTTCAATCAGGGTGCCTTCAGGTTTCTACAGGGGTGCCATGGCAAAATGCAGAAAAATTGCCCAAAAATTGTATACAAGCCAGCGAGTGAATCAAGCCTGCCTTTTAAAGTAGACAAAACCACAGGTTTTCATTGGGAGGTTTTGCAGCCTTTTAGCCGACTGCATCCTAACAACCAATGATGTCATTGGTTTATAAGAAGGAAGCTAAATACCTGCAAAGCATCCTTTTTTGGCCCTCCCCTGCCCTTCTCTATCAGTACTGGGATCATATAAGCTGAATGAGGGAGAGAAATTGAGGGAGAAGAGCAACATTGGAATACTAGTCAGTACCAGTGTGCAAAGGTGTATTCACTTTGGAAGAATAGATCACCTCTAATGTTGGGTGTCCTACATGTGGATGTTGCTGTGTAATGCAAAACGATTACTTTCATTTTTTTTTAAATTGTAGAATGGGGTACCTCAAGATTGTGCAAAATCTTAAAGGGTGCCTTGACTGAAAAAAAGGTTGACAAACACTGGGATAGAGAGATAAAAAAGTAACAAATTGTTATTTTGTATCTACTCTGTTTCATTCATCTGCATATCAATGTCATGAGCTTCCACCTGCATATGTCGTGACTCAGTAGTTTGATCCTTTGTAACCCCTTATTAACCCTTATTTTACCCTAATCAGCCAATGTTGTGCTCTTTGCTGCCTCAGCAAAATTGAAACAGCATGCTGCTTTTGCTGGGCGGTGCCACCGCCAAGCGTGACGAAGGCAGCTGTATGAGGCCATGCCAACACTGCACCACACACACATGCATGCAAAGCAAGGTAATACAGCAATTATAGGGTTTGCGACATATCGCCTTCTCGCCACCTAACACCTCTGAAAAGCATCTCGAGTGTGGATTGCCTGCTGCAATTTTGGATGAGCCCCAAAAGAAAACATTGTTAAATAGTGACAAAGTTATTTGTGTTATAAAGAGGTCCATAGCAGAAACATAGATATTGCTGTGGTCCATAGGGGGGAATACAGGCGTGGCAGCTGAACTGGATAAATGGCTTTTTAATATTAAAAGGAAAAATACTGTTTCTGTATATCGGGACATGACAAGCAGATCTATTCATGCAGATATAGAAAATGATTGAAGGGTCTACTTTGAAAGAGAAAGAACCTACCTGTATTCCAGCCCAGTATACAATTTGTTTATCTCAAGGGACAAACTTTAACGTCCTCTAATTCCACTATAATCTCACACATGCTGACTGTGCTCCTTGAAAAGTCTTTTCACTAATCCACATCCTATTTCTTCCCAATACAAACCAGACACCAGCAATTTACCAGAAATAAATACAAGAATAAAATGAATTGAAGGACAATGGAGACTGCTATTGATGACCCATCCTAAAATGCTAGCTGCCCAGCTGTCATGCTGTTCCAATGACTCCAATATTTTCTAACACAGTCACCTGGAACCAGTATGCAGGTCAGGAGACAAAGCTGCTGCCCGTGTAATCAAGTGTTGTATTTAGAAGCATAAAATTGATTGGTTAAGAACACGTAACAAATTCAATTACTTGGAGGTTAGATTAATCACTTGCCCTCAGGAAAATTTACCACCCTTTATGACCAAGCCACATTTTTTGCGATATTGCACTGGGTTACTTTAACAGACGATTGCGCGGTCAGTCATGCAATTTATGTCCTTATTTCCCATAAATAGAGCTTTCTTTCGGTGGTATTTGATCACCTTTTGCGCTATAAACAAAAAAAGAGCGACAATTTTGAAAAAAACAATTAATTTTATATATATATATATATATTAAGCATTAGAGGGGCTGCACAGTCTTTTACCTTCTTGCATAGGAAAACCTGTAACTTTTAGAACCACTTTAAAAACTTCACTCTAAAGGGGAAATTCTGCTTTATGTCCTCCCCACCCATCCTCTACCACATTAAAAATGTTTTTGGGGAGTGGGTACCTAGTTTTGGTAGGTACCTGCTTCCACTTCCAGTCAGATCGCCTAGGCACCAGAAGTTCAGCATCCCCCCCTCCCCTTCCCTGCAGGACATGATACAGGTCCCAGGAGGCTGCGGGGCCGTTCACAAAGCGCAGTGCGGTTCTTGCATGTGCAGTGGGAAGACAGCTGTGAAGCTGCAGGGAGGCACAGCCGGCTTCCCTTAGTAAAAATGCTGGTGCCGGGGACCCGAAGACCAAGGAAGGTCTAGCTCAGGTGAGGACAGCCCTGGATCCCTGGACAGGTAAGTGTCCTTTTAAAGTCATTTGTCAAATTACAGTATTTGTAGCTGCTGACTTATTTATTTATTTTTTTTCTAGGGTAAAGAAAGATGCCCTTTGACAGGCAGTGTGACACTTTTACATCTATACATCAAACCAAAAAGATGGACAACTGTGGGGGAACAAGGGAATTGTTAAAGTGATCCTGAACCCTTTCATCAGCTGATTTAATCACTTACTGAGTTTGCAGCTTCTTTATCCTTTAATCCTTGCCCATGTTTCTGTTAAGCTAGTGCCATGACTGCTGCCCCAGAAGTTTGGGGTGGCTCCTTTTTTTTTTTTGCAGTATCCTTTAGAGCCACCCTTGCATGCAGGGACTAGAGTTGTGTCTCCCTACATGGTGTGCATCAGTAATAACACAGCCCCTAGCCTAGGGTGGCAAGGCACTCCTCCCCTCCTCCCTCTTCCTTCTCCAGGGTAACTCTCTTATGTGAATGCTGGAAGTTCAGGGAAGCAGCACCGAGAGAAAAGCAGTTTTATTTATGTTGCTTTATTTATTTGAGAGAGAAGTAGTAGGCACGTGCAGAACGAAAAAATTTTAGTTTCATTTCAAATCGTTATTTACATAAATTCCTTGAGTTAAATTTGTTTAAGCTGTTTCATTCATTTTCGGAATTCGTATTCTAATTCAAATAGTTTTTGAATAGTCTCCCAATTTCCAAAGAGAATAAAATAGAATAGAAAAAAAATAAAATGGAATAGACATTTTCTGAACCAACTTTGGGGCCCCATATCTCAGGGCCACTTGGTGCTAGGAACCCCAAATTTGGTGTGCAAACCCAGTGGAACTGGTACCATAACATATCCAAAGCTGGGGTTCCTAGCACCAAGTGGCCCTGAGATATGGGGCCCCAAAACCGGTTCGGAAAATGTCATTCTCTGCTGCAGAAAAGTGCTTGACATTTTCTGAACTGATTTTTGGGGCCCTGTATCTCGGGGCCACTTAGTGCTAGAAACCCCAGCTTTGGAAATTTTATAGTGCTAGTTCCACTGGGTTTGCACACCAAATTTGGGGTTCTTAGCACTAAGTGGCCCCGAGATACGGTGCCCCAAATTCAGTAAACTGTATCTATCTGCAGCCATGTCATTTCGGGACCCTTTGGGTTCAGAGACCCCATATTTTGGCTGCAGCTAGGGGGCATCTAGGAACACTTAACTACCGAGTTTGAAGTTCAGGGGACCTATGGCTGCAAATAGGCACAGTGAGGCATGCAAATGGGCACAGTGATGCTGCAAATGGGCATTGTTGACCCTCTTTACCACTTACAGTAGCTGTGCATTTCTCACCCTCGTCTTATACTCGGGTCAATAAGTTTTTCCCATTTTTTTTGTGGTAAATTAGGGCCTCGACTTATACTCGGAACGACTTATACTCGAGTATATACGGTATATTGTTTTTTTAATTGTATTCTTTTAATGTTTATTCTATTCAAGTTTATTCTATTCAAATTTCGGAAGATGGTTATATTCTATTCTATTGTTTTTTTCTATACTATTATGTTATTTTCTATTCTATTCTTTACTATTCTATTCAAATTCAATCGATTCTATTAGAATTTTAGGAAATGGTAATATTCTTTCTATTCTATTTTTTTTTAAATGTATTTCTTTTCTATTTTATTAGTCTATTCTATTCTTTTTTCTTTTCTATTCTACTCTTTTCTTATGTATTCGAATTCAAACTTATTCTATTTGAAATTCACATTTCAGAAGATGGTTATATTCTGTTATTCTATTCTATTGGTTTCTTTTATATTCTAGTCTATTGTATTCTTTTATTTTCTGTTCTATTTTTTTTCTGTTCTATTCCTTCATTTTCTATTCTATTTTATTCTCTTTGGAAATTCGAAAACGAATTGAATTTGAAAACGATTCGAATTGGAAAAGTATTCGAAAAACTATTTTCATTCAAATTTTTAATCGTTATTTCGGATTCTTTTAAATTCAGTACTATTGTAATTCAGAAATTCGGATACATCCAAATTTCCGAAAAAAACGAAACAAACCGCACATGTCAAAGCAGTAGCCAGCAGCATTAAAAATTGTAAACGGCAAGTGCTGGGGTAAGAATTTTAAGAAATAGTTTCCTAGGGAATGTTTATTTTATTGTACTCTGTGTTTTAAACTAAAACCACTTGCCAACCGCACTATAGCCAAATTGACGTCTTCCCAGAACTGCCCCCCTGCTCGCACTGCGATCGATTTTTTGTCCTTCGGACACAGTTGATCACAAATTGCAGTAAAGGGCCAATCAAAGAGGCCCTTTACCACATGATTAGCTGTGTCCAATCACAGCTGATCACGATTTAAACACACGTGCTGGTTATCAGCATTCCTTTCCCCGTGCTGTCACAGCACGAGGAGAGCTGGTAACTGGCAAGTGTGAAAGGGGACATCTACACTGAAAACCAGGGCATTAATCATCAGTGTCCTGATAATCAGTGCAGCCCCAACAGTGCTGCCTATCAGTGCCCACCATCAAAATGTATCTGTTTGCAAAATTGTATAAAAGAAACTAAGAAAAATGTTTGTTTGTTTTTTTTAAATTTTCTGTCTTTTCTCATTTGTTTAGCAAAAAAAAAAAGTGGTGATTAAATACCACCAAAGAAATCTCCATTTGTGTAAAAAAAAAAAAATGATAAAAACTTCACGTGGGTACAGTGCTGCACCGGGCAGCAAGTTCCATTATAAATAATGCAGCCCTATGTGTTATTTATACAGGATAGGATTTTCTAGACAGCGCAGTACGTGACAGGATGGCTGTATGAGGCGGCAGAGAATGCCCGCTGCCCTCTCTCACCTGTATAAATAATAGCTTACTCAGCCCGGGGCCCCCAGAGGAGAAAACTAGAATGCCGCCACTGAAAAGTCACTTTTCCTGCTATTCAGGATTGGCAGAGCCTTTCTAGTAAATGGTGGTTTAATGTCATGTTGTAGAAATCTGTCAAAGATTACACAAAAAAGCTTTTCTAATGGAAGTACCTTTTAGATCCCTGAATAATCTCTTCATAAACCTGTCTTGGTTTGGAAGCTGGGGCGGCTTTTGATATGCAAAATAGCTGATGGGAACTAGAGACCCAGAATCATCAGTCGTCTGCCCCTTCCCTGCACATTGGGTTTAGGATCAGAGTGAAGTTGGCCATACATACAAAGATTTTGTCTGTTCAGACTGTGGGTGTAAAAAAAGAAATAGATGTGTCCATCCATGATAAATAATGCAGATGGATACATTTCCCACTGCAGGATTTATTCTGACAGCCAGCACCTGCAGATGTCAGAATACCTAAATAGTGACTAAATCGCATGGTACCACAGTACCACATTGTTTGGTGTGACACAAATTTAAAAGTCGCGCCTGCCGTACTTTATGCTTGTTCTTGCACGCTTGGCAGCCTGTTGAAATTAACGGGTTGCTGAAAATGTGCAATGTGGGAACATGCAAATCTGCACGCACTCAGACGTACCTGTTATGGTGTAAACCGGTGCCTAGTCTGATGTTTGGAATTTAATTTAAATACGCATTATCCACTTATCTACTGGGCATTTTCACCCCTTTCCTGCCCAGGTCAAATTTCAGCTTTCAGCGCTGTCACATTTTGAATGACAATTGCGTGGTCATGCAACACTGCACCCAGATGACATTTTTATCATTTTTTTCCCACAAATAAAGCTCTTTTTGGTGGTATTTGATCACCACTGGGGTTTTTTATTTTTTGCTAAACAAACAAAAAAATATAAATAAATACGTTTAATTAGTTTTTATAAAATTTTGAACACAGGAATTTTTTTTCCTTCACTGATGTGCACTCAAGGCTGCACAGATGGGCATTGATAGGTGGCACTGATAGAAGGCACTGATGGGCCTGCACTGATAATCAGGACACCGATAATCAGTGCCCTGATTATCAGTGCCCTGATTATCAGTGCCGATGTCCCTGTAACACAAGCCAGTTATCGGCTCTCCATCTCTCCTCACGCTGTCACGTGAGGAAAGAAAAAATAGTAACCGGCTTGTGTTTACATCCTGTGATGAGCTGTCATTGGCTGACAGCTGATCACATGGTAAAGTGCCTGTGATTGGCATCCCAATCTGTGATCTGCTAAGTGCTTCAGGCTCGGCGATCACAGAGCGGGCAGCCCGAGCGCCACAGGTGGGTGCGACCACGGGAGGCCGTCAATAGACACCTGCTCGGCAAAGTAAGCCCGCGCTGTAGCTATCATTCAGCTATAGCGCCGACAGTGCCTTAAAATGGAGCAGTGAGGGTTGTAGAACAGGTGAACATCAGCTGGTGAATTTTATTTTTTCCTTAATTGGACAAAGTGACAGATTCAATTTAATTAGTGTATTTAAACTCTACATCCGTTTTTCAGATGTTTGACATCATGTCTCGCTGTATTATTATTATAGTGCTGACAGTTTACGCAGTGCTTTACAACATGAGGGCAGACAGTACAGTTACAACACAGTTTAATACAGTAGGAATCAGAGGGCCTTGTTCGTGGAGCTTGCAATCATTGTATAAAATTTTCTTAACCACTTGACCTGTGGAAGGTTTTACCCCCTTCATGACCAGAGCATTTTGACAATGACAACTGTGCGGTCATGCAACACTGCACCCATATGAAATTTTTATAATTTTTTTCCCCCACAAATGGAGCTTTCTTTTGGTGGTGTTTGATCACCACTGGGTTTATTTTTTATTATATAAATGTAAAAAAATAATGAAAATTTTGAAAAAAAAAAAAAATATTTTCTAATTTTGATTATAAAACATATCCAATAAAATTGAATTTCTTCATGAATTTAGGCCAAAATGTATTCTGCTACATGTCTTTGGTAAAAACCAAACTGTGTTTTTGGGGACACTATACTATTGGGGACTGTAGTATTGTTCCGATCGTGATCAAGATACTGATCCGTACAGACGTTATACTAGTAATGGTGGTGATCAGCGACTTATAGTGTGACTGTGATAGTGTGGTAAACAATTTAGTGCTAACTGACAAAGCCTGGGAGGGACACTAACTGACAAACAAGCTCTGACCTCTCTAGTGACAATAATAGAGTGATAACACTGTACTAATGACATTGGCTTGGTGGCTGTGGAAGGCAATCAAGGGGTTAAATGGGCCTAACAAGTGTATATGTGCTGGTTGTACTCACACAGAATCTGGCTGGCTTTCCTGATCGGAAGAAACCGGCCAGATCCCCTGTGTTCTGTTTAGAAACACTCAGTTCTGTGCTGTGATTGGCCACAGCTGTTCAGCAGGTATACAGCCAATATTATTAGCTGTAACCTGCTGAGAGATTTGTGCTGTGTCCAAATCACACCAAAGAACAGTAGGGGGCGGGCGCAGCATTCCTGAAAACCAGGAAGTAAACTGCAACCATCCTGTGCATTGCTTAGCCTGGAGCCGCTACCCGGCCGCAGCAAGTGGTTAAAGGATCACTAAAGTTTTATATATATATATATATTTTTTTTTTTTTTTAAATAACAAACATGTTATACTAACCTCCACTGTGCAGCTTGTTTTGCACAGAGTGGCCCCTGGTCTTCTGGGGTCCCTCGGCGGCTGTCTCGGCTCCCCCCCCCCCGCAAGGACTCAACACCTTCATGCGAGCTCCCTCGCATGGTGTTGAGTGCTTGCGGGCACGCTACCATGATACAGCTGGTGGGCATAGCCGCTCACTGTATCACTCGACCCTGCCCCCCGGCACGCCGAGTCATTGGATGTGATTGACAGCAGCGCGAGCCAATGGCTGCGCTGCTTTCAATCCATCCTCTCTAGCCAATCAACGACCAGGCTGAGTGGCGAAGAGGATGTCGGGGGCGAGCGTGGGACTTTCGAGGGGTCAGGTAATTAAAAATGGGGGGGGGGGGGCTGGGGGGCCGGTATTGTCAGATGTTTTTTCACCTTAATGCATAGAATGCATTAAGGTGAAAAAACTTTTACCTTTACAACACCTTTAAGCAAATCGTTTTTTGCACCTTACCGTTAACAGCAATTCCTGTTGCCAGCTGACAATGCTTAGCTGCTGCCTTGCAATTCACACCACCAGGCTGCCATGTGTGCTCCTTTGGTTGGTCACTAAGCTACTTATCTGCTAGATCTGACAGGCAGCCCAAAGACCAACTGAAGAAGTGTACACTGCAGGCTGACAGCATTGCCGCTAATTGCAAGGCAGTGGTTTGGTGTGGTCAGCCTGCAACAGGAAGTGCTGTTAATGGTCGAAACTCTAGGCAGAAAATGGAAGCAAATTAAAAAACTATTTGCTCAAGAAAACTGCATACAGTAAAGAATGATGCCACAAAAATAAACGTTGGGTTTACATACACTTTAAGGTATTGATGGGTCCTTGGTTGTTAGCAGTGCTTTTCAAACATTTTTACGCGCTGGACTGCTGTACACAGAGGTCTTGTCGGAGTGTGGCTAGATTTTAACCAGCGTTAAGCTATTTTAACATTTTATTGGTAAGCATGATCTGCATTGCTCTTTGTACTGTCTAACTGGAAGAGGTAATTATTACATAGATTCTATCCCTATTCTTTAATCACCTTTTGCACAATCAGGGGCCGGGGTTGCTTTTCTTCCTTAGGAACCAAACTGCTTATGATCACTGATGTTTTACAAAATTGCAGGTTATCTCTGGAAACACTTCGGCAAAATATTAGAGCATCTGGCTCTAAGGTCCCATGCACACTGGATGCGTCACATTTATAGGCTTTTGACTTCTTTTTTTTGTCTCTTAGGCTGGGTTCCCACTGGTGCGAACATAGACATCACATGCGATTCACACCGCACTGCTGTGCGGCTCACATGCGATGTCTGTGGGATGCAAATTCAGCCATACAAACTGTATGGCTGAAATCGCATCACATTCGCACCAAAATGGTGCAGGACCCTTTTTGGTCCGCACTGGAATGTGTTAACACCCATGCAATCCGATTCCTGTATTATTTGACAGTTCACACTGCAATCTGCGAACCGATTTTGGGATGTCATTAACTTTCTATTGACAACCGCAGCAGTTCACAGAGGGCAGTGTGAACTGCCTGTAAGTGACATGCGATGCGGGAACCTGCACAGGAATCAAACTGGTTCCCAAAATCGCATGTGTGTGAACCCAGCCTTAATGCCCTTCTATGTTAGCCTATGTGTCAATGCATATAGGTATTTATAGGCGTAGAGGCAGAAAAGAAAAAAGGTTTTAATGTACATTTTTAACTTTTGCGGTTCAGCTGGGCTTTATAGTCCTACGCTGCCTCACTATAATTTAGGCTCCATTCCCATAAGGTTCCAGACAAAGGAGTGCTGCACATGTTTCGAAAAGCATTACCGCCCCTTGTGAAGTCACTTTGTCACGTGCATTCCACACTTGTTCCAGAAGTGCAACCATCTTGCCAGTGATTCAGTTCACCTTACTACTGCTGGTCAGTGTGGAGGGTCCGAAAAAAGGACCTGAGACAAGAGAGAGAGCTGGAGGAGCTTGTTTATACCCACAATTGTGAATGTTTTTGACCACTTTTTCTTAATAAATTCAGCCTGACTGCACTTAGAGGCGCCTTCTCTTGCTTTTGTATTTCACCTAGAGTTTGCTTCCACTCCTGAAGAGCAGCCCTGGTGCTCAGGCTCACCTTGGTTTGCCTTTTGAACATGCTCCTTTTAGATAAAGCCTATTCTACCCACAGCACTTTTGGAAAGCAGGCTTGTCAGCCCGAGAGGAGGGAAGTGTTATATGGACTAGTAGATTTAGATACACTAACAAATTGAAGCCACACTCCAGATAACACAGCAATTACACATGCAGTTGCAGCAAGTTTCTTCCTTTTGGGATAAAGCTTTTACATAAATAAACAAAATCTGATCATTGCAAGCACCCCTGCCATTAATAAAAGGTTTGCCTCATCCCTCCAACTGATACATTTGCAAGATAGCTTGTTCTTTTGAAAAACAACTTACTGGCTAAATTAACAGGTAAAAATACAGGAAAGAAATCCTAAAAAAGAAAATGAATGCAGCCATCACAAGAATAGGTAAGCTGCAAAATAAGAAAATGTTTGCTTTTGGGTTTAATACCACTTTAAAAATCGATGTGATAGTTCAGGGAACTTTGCCCTGCACAGCACATTAGGCATCATACTGCTAATTAACATAATTTATTGTGTGATCGGAACGGTATGGTTATGTGGTGTGCTGCAGTACAGGGAAGGTTATACTCCAACAAAGTATTTGGTTTGTATACATTTTATTTATAAAGTATATTTTTTTGAAAAAAGTAATATTTTTAATGTATGTAAAAGCAGTAATATGCAGAAAAATCCCTGGTGATCCCAAACCCACCGTCCACCCTTGTACAGGTGACAGCTGCTCTAGGACATGTGATGTCATTTTCAGTCTCCACCCCCAACCCTCAGGTACTCTTGCCAGGTGACCGGCAAGAGTACCTAAAAAAAAATCAAGTATTTAGATTGCAGCTCTTCAATTAAAAACAAAAATAAAACAGTTTATAATGGTGGATTTAATATCATTTGACAGACCCTATAAACCTGCAGACACTACTACATATATCACACACACATCAGTCTTCGTGCTGTCTGCCATAGCTGCCTTTGTTTTTTTTCCCCCGCAGAACAGGCTACATACATATGCAGTATAC
This sequence comes from Lithobates clamitans, assembly GCA_037952925.1. Classification (NCBI taxonomy): domain Eukaryota; kingdom Metazoa; phylum Chordata; class Amphibia; order Anura; family Ranidae; genus Lithobates; species Lithobates clamitans. The sequence continues at coordinate 2,512,400 of JBBGZY010001451.1, read as the reverse complement.
TACGTGCAACACGCTGGTTGAAGGTGCCCTGTAAAGTGTATTTTGTGTTTACTGTAGTAAATCTTTGATCTGAGAATAACTGGATGTGAGGGTAGATGAACCCAGGAAAGGTGAGTGTTGTCATAGGCCAGGTCCCAAGGTCTCTCTTTAAAAGACTGACAATTCCTTAATGTTTAACCCATTGATAAACACCATCCTCAAAACACTGCATGCAGCAAATTGCCCAGTCAGTTCACGTGGAACGTATGTGCAAATCTAGTTTGGCTGGGGGTTTGGCAGACTTTGTCCAAAATGAATTCAGCTCATAAAGTAAGGAAGAAGACTATTTCTCACAGTAACCAGTTTAGAGTTGAAGGTCTTTAGGACTTGTTAAATGCTGTGTCACTCTTATATACTTGAAGGGGACAAATGAGCAAATGGAGGCCAGGAGGGTAGATGTGAGCAGAGGGAGGCCAGGAAGATAGACAAGAGCAAAGGGAGGCCAGGAGGATGGACAAGAGCAAAGGGAGGCCAGGAGGATGGACAAGAGCAAAGGGAGGCCAGGAGGATGGACAAGAGCAAAGGGAGGCCAGGAGGATGGACAAGAGCAAAGGGAGGCCAGGAGGATGGACAAGAGCAAAGGGAGGCCAGGAGGATGGACAAGAGCAAAGGGAGGCCAGGAGGATGGACAAGAGCAAAGGGAGGCCAGGAGGATGGACAAGAGCAAAGGGAGGCCAGGAGGATGGACAAGAGCAAAGGGAGGCCAGGAGGATGGACAAGAGCAAAGGGAGGCCAGGAGGATGGACAAGAGCAAAGGGAGGCCAGGAGGATGGACAAGAGCAAAGGGAGGCCAGGAGGATGGACAAGAGCAAAGGGAGGCCAGGAGGATGGACAAGAGCAAAGGGAGGCCAGGAGGATGGACAAGAGCAAAGGGAGGCCAGGAGGATGGACAAGAGCAAAGGGAGGCCAGGAGGATGGACAAGAGCAAAGGGAGGCCAGGAAGATGGACGAGAGCAAAGGGAGGCCAGGGAGATGGACGAGAGCAAAGGGAGGCCAGGAAGGTAAACAAAAGCAAAGGGAGGGCAGGATGGTAGGCAACAGCAAAGGGAGGCCATGAAGGTAGACAAGAACACAGAGAAGCCAGGAAGGTAGAGAATGTGAGGGGGCAGGTCAGGAAGGTAGACAAGAACAGAGGAAGGCCAGAAAAGGAAGAAAAACTTTTTCTTTTTTTTTTTACATTTCTTCAGTTACTGCCTGGTTTCTTGCCTAGGCAAATAATGTCATGCATCCCAAGAGTCTTCAGGAGGGGAGAAGAAACGAAGGGGTTTTCTCAGCTAAGCGCATTCTCCTGTATGCATACTTGAGCTAAGAGCAGGAAGTAAATGCTACATTAATCATTTGCCCTTACTCAAAATGCTCAAAAATGCTAGGGGGTGATTGTCAAAGCGATTTTCAAAGCGATTTCTTAACAAAATAAAGCACGGAGACATGGATGGATGGGGGAGTTTGCTTTGAATAATAAAAATTGCAAGTTAGACTTACCGGTAACTTGTTTTCCAATAGGCTTTCAGGACAGCACCCGAGAGATCATGGCTCCTCCTCCCACAGGAAACACCTCATCAATTAAGTCTTTAAATTGGAATCCTCCACGTTGCCTCATCAGTTGTTTGTAGAGAACTCCAGCCCCAGCTGCAACACATAAGCGACAGTTATATCATAGTATTACAGCATTAGCATAAACAAAGGGCGGGTTACTGCTGTCCTGAAAGCCTATTGGAAAACAAGTTACCGGTAAGTCTAACTTGCAATTTTCCAAAACGTCTTTCAGGACAGCACCCGAGAGGATAATCGAGACTTACTCCATTTAGGGTGGGACAACAGCCTGTAAGACTTTCCTTCCAAAAGCCTGGTCCCCAGCCGTCATGAGGTCTAACCTATAATGACGGGCAAAGGTTGTCAGACTTGTCCAAGTAGCTGCCTTACAGATTTGTTCGGGGGTGGCGCCAGCTTTTTCTGCCCAACTCACCGCGGAAGCTCTTGTAGAATGAGCCCGGACATTTAATGGACTCTCCAGACCTGTAAGGGAATAGGCTTCTGAGATAGCCATTCTCAACCATCTGGCAATGGTTCCTCTAGAAGCTTGTCTTCCTTTTTTATTACCGGAAAATAAAACAAACAGAGCATCTGAACATCTAAAGTCTTTAGTGTTTTCTAAGTAACTCAAGACTGCTCTTTTAACATCCAGGGTATGGAATTCTTCTTCCTTCTTACCCGATGGATTAGAACAAAAGGTAGGAAGTATTATTTCCTGAGTTCGATTCTGGATCGAAGCGACCTTCGGCAAAAAATTAGGATCCGTCTTCAGAACAATTCGGTCTGAAAAAATGGAAAAGAAAGGCTCCCTGATTGATAAGGCTTGCAGCTCACTGACTCTTCGGGCTGTTGTAACCGCCACTAAAAATACGGTTTTTAAAGTAATCAATTTCAGGGAGGCTAAATTAATGGGTTCAAAAGGTTCCTTGGTCAGGGCCTGTAGAACAACCGATAAGTTCCATGCTGGACAGCTTTTGATTACCACTGGTCTAGACCGGGTAAGAGCTTTGAAGAATCTTATTACTAGAGGTTCTGATGAAATAGATTTTTCTAGGAATACCCCCAGCGCAGCAACTTGAACTTTGAGGGTGCTGACCGCTAAGCCCTTGTCCGCCCCTTCTTGGAGAAACTCAAGCACAGACGAAATTTGTTTTGTAGATCTGTCAGATGCTGTGCACCAGGAGTTGAAGACTTTCCAGACCTTGGAATAGATTGCTCTTGTAACCTTCTTTCTACTGGATAGGAGGGTAGCTACCAACCTATCCGAGAAACCTTTCCTCTTCAAGAGCTGCTCCTCAGAAGCCAGGCCGTGAGCTTTAGTTTTGCTACTTCCTGGTGAAACAGAGGACCTTGTAACAGAAGGTCTTTTCTTAACGGAAGGTGCCAGTAAGGTTCTTGTTGCATCTGAAGAAGGGATGAAAACCAAGGCCTTTTTGGCCAGAAAGGAGTGATGAGGATCACTATTGTCTCCTCCTTCCTGATTTTTGCTATGACCCGAGGGATAAGCTGAAACGGAGGGAATGCGTAACAGAGGTGAAACTTCCAATCTTGTGCCAGAGCATCCACTCCCAGTGATGCCTCGTTCCTGTTCAGGGAGAAGAAGCGAGACATCTGCGAGTTTTCCTGGGTGGCGAAGAGATCCACTCTTGGACGCCCCCATTTCTGCACTATTAGCTGGAAGACTTCTGGATTCAATTGCCACTCTGCCTCTAAAATCTGGTTCCTGCTTAGGAAGTCCGCTACTCTGTTTAAGGTCCCTTTTAAATGGACCGCGGATAAGGATAGAGTATGGAGCTCTGCCCAACTCAGAATGCCTTTTGCCAAGCTCTGCAGAACTTTGCTTCTGGTTCCCCCTTGTCTGTTTATGTAAGCCACTGCCGTGGCGTTGTCTGACAGGATCTGAGTATGTTGCCCCTGGACTTCTTTCGCAAAGGTCAGTAAGGCCATTTCTATAGCTTTTAGTTCCCTCCAATTTGAGGACCTTAGGGCATCTTTTGTGTCCCACGAGCCCTGGGCCCACCGGCCGCTCATATGAGCCCCCCAACCCCAGGAACTGGCATCTGTTGTCAACCTCACCTGAGTTGGGAAGGACCATAACAGCCCCTCTGAGTACCTTGTCTGGTTCTTCCACCACCACAGACTTCTTTTTACTGAAGTAGGGATCTTCACTAATGAATCTAGTGAATCCTGCTGGTGATTCCAGGTTTTTAACAAAAAACTTTGCAGAGGTCTGAAATGGAGCTTTGCCCACTGGATGGCCGGAATGGAAGAGGTCAGGGTTCCCAATGCTGACATAACCTTCCTGATGGACAGAACTTGATTGGACTGTAGCAATGACACCACTTGTATCAACTTTTTCTGTTTTTCCTCTGGAAGAAAAATTTTTTGTTCTAAAGAGTTGATACGGAAACCCAGGAATAACACTTCCTGTGAGGGAATCAGATTTGATTTTTGAAGGTTTAAAATCCACCCCATGGATTCTAGATGAACCCGGGCTCTGAGCAAGTTTTCTTGAAGACCTTCTCTGGTCTTGGCAAAAAACAGCAGGTCGTCCAGATAAGGAATAACTGAGATTCCCTCTAGACGCAGAGGCGCCAGAGCTTCGGCCATTATTTTTGTGAAGACCCTTGGGGATGATGACAGACCAAACGGGAGTGCCCTGAATTGCAGATGTACCACCTTCTTCCCTTCTTTCAGTGCTAACCTCAGATATTTCTGCGACCTGGTGGCAATAGGAATGTGGAGGTAGGCATCTTGTAAATCTATTGATGCCATATAGCACCCTTGATACAGGAGGTTTCTTACTGAAAATATTGAATCCATCCGAAACCTTCTGTATTCCACTGATTTGTTTAGCATTTTGAGATTCAGGATAAGACGGAACTTTCCTGAAGGTTTCTGAACCAGAAAGACATGTGAGTAGAACCCCTGGAAGAACTCCCCTGCTGGGACCGGAACAATGACTCTCTGATTTTTCAGTTCCTGAATTAGGGACTTCATGGCGAGAGCCTTGACTGTGTCCCTTGGGACGTTTGTCACTAGGAATCTCCTTGGAGGTTCTTCCGTAAATTCTATCACATACCCTTGGGAGAGCATCTTTACAACGAATTGATTCGAGGAAATGGCTCTCCACTGAGGAAGAAACTCCTGAAGTCTCCCCCCCACCTTGACAGAGTCATTGTGGTTTTGTGGTGGCCGCAGGAGGATTGAAGAGCACTCCACCCCTACCTTTGGGCTTCTGAGAAGACCATGCCTTCCTCTTGCCCTGCGTTTTTGCTTCCTGCTGACCTTTTTGGGGCCGAAAGAAACGCTTACGGGTTTGCACCTGTTTTTTCCTAACCGGAAACGACTTTTTCTTGTCTGCCGTGCGGTCAAGAATGGACTCTAGCTCTGAACCAAATAGCAGATCACCTGCGAACGGAATACCACATAATCTATTTTTAGATGCAGCATCCCCTGGCCACGTCTTCAGCCATAAGGCCCTTCTGGCAGAATTTGTTAAAGCCGCTGACCTTGCTGACATGCGGATAGACTCCGCAGACGCATCCGCAATATATGATATTGCTGCCGACAGGGTTGAAAAAGAGTCTAGAATCTCCTGTTTTGAGGAATCTGCTATGACGTGGGCTTTCAACTGGTTAACCCAGTGATCCAAGTTCCTTGCAACACAGGTTGTTGCCATTGCTGGTTTCAGATTGTGCATTACTGATTGCCAGGTTCTTTTAAGAAGCAGGTCCATCCTTTTGTCCATGGGCTCCTTCAGAGTGCCCATATCCTCAAAGGCTAGGTCCGTAGACTTAGAGACCTGAGAAAAGGCAGAGTCCAATTTTGGAACCTTATTCCATACAGAATCTGGATTTTCTTCAAATGGAAATCTTTTCTTGTGAGCCCGGGAAAAGAAAGGCTTTTTCTCAGGTTCCAGCCACTCTTTTTTAATCATATCAGTGATAACTGAATGGACTGGAAAAGAACGGCCTTTTGAATCTTCTAAACCAGCATACATGCGGTCATGCAGTGAGAGTTCCTTCTTTTCCTCTTCTATCCCCAAAGTGGCATGGATTACCTTCAGGAGTCCTCCCACCTCTTCTAGTGACAATTTGTATTTAGAAGTGGTATCTGATTCATTTTCCTCCTCCTCAGAATCTGTATCATCTGGAGCGAGGGAAACGGACCCTTGAGAAGCGTCCTGGGATATCGGACCCCCAAAAATTGTTTGAGAACCACTCTGGGGTTCTGAAGATGGCTGCGGAACCAGAGGATCCCTAGAGGGACCTGGCTCCTCTCTTAGGTTTGACCTAAAAGCCTGAAAGGTGGCCCGGAGCTCATCCTTTATTGTTGATACTAAGTCGCCACAAACGGATGGAGTCTCCTCTCTGACCAAAGTTGTAATGCACTCTGCACAAAGCGTTTTGGTCCAAGCATCGCTTAATTTTTCTTTGCAGACAGGGCACCTTTTCTTGACTGGTTGGGCAGAACCTTTGGCCTGGACAAACAGAAAAGAGGCATGGAACCACGCATAAAAGGCTGTAATACAGCGTAAACAATACACCCAGGTGCACTAAGGAAGGAACATCTCATTTTCCATGTGCCCATGCAAGCCACCACCACCTAATCCCCTGTTGTAGGGCAGATATACTAAATCTAGCCACTGCAACATACCTTCTGAGAGGGGAGGGGGGGGGGGGGGGGGAGGGTGGTGGTGGGGGAAGGGGGGAAAGGGTGAGTAACCCCCCCACAGGAGAAAACGGCCCAGGGTAATAGAGGACACAGTCCCTTACCTTAGCCTTGCTGGCGCCTTGGCTTGCCCCCTTATCCGCTGCATCGCTATCCATAGCTGTCTGCGGTGCGTGGTGAACGACCGGTTCCAGATTCGAAAACGCCGCCGCGCTGACCTGGAACCGGAAATAAGGCGCCAGGTGACCCTGCCCTCTCCCACTGCGCTTTGCGCCGGAAATGACGCTCGCGCCGACCCGGAAGTGCTGCCTGTACGTGGCTGAAGCGCTCTTCTGCCACCAGCAACATGGCGGCCGCCACCGCTCGCTCCCAAAAAGGAACAGAGGGCGGCCGCCCGTCAGGCCAAAAATTGAGGCAGCACCCCCGGCGTACAGGCTCTCCCCGAGCACGGAAGAGGGAGAGGGAGCCCACGGGACCGTCCATGTAAGAGGCAAGTGGGAGGCTCACTCTCCTGGCCTAAAAAGACCTAACAGGTGAGAACCTGTGTCTCCCAGGATAAACCTGAGAGATCATGGCTCCCACCAGAGGTGTTCCTCCAGCTGGAGGAAACACAAAAAACTGATGAGGCAACGTGGAGGATTCCAATTTAAAGACTTAATTGATGAGGTGTTTCCTGTGGGAGGAGGAGCCATGATCTCTCGGGTGCTGTCCTGAAAGACGTTTTGGAAAAATTAATCAAATAGCGTTTTTGGTTTGTGGTGCTCAGATGCAGTGAAGATCCACTTTAAGGTGTCACTAAAGAATTGTGTCTGCATTTTTGTCTCTATTTGAAATGTGGCTGAACCCAGAGTGTCAAAGGTGTCGGGAGGCTTGCAAGGTCAGGGCAACCATTGGAGACAAGCATCTTCAAGTGGCCTCTCCGTGGGGGGTGGGGGGGTGTTAGCGCTACACTAACCTACCATTATAAATAAATGAGAACACTTCAAGTGCATGAACTATTACTTTACTACTTGAGAGAACACAAGTATTCTACATTGTATGGTGCTACAAAAAGTTCTGAAATGGCCAATGAGCATATACAAACTAGGGACAGCAGAGATCCAGAACTACGCACTGAGCCTGGACAGACTGCTTTCCTATCTAACACAGACAACTTTTAATCAAAGACATTGATTTCTGAGCAGTGAATTCTAACCTGGTGATATGATTAGAGGCAAAGGGTCACATGATTACCACTGGGTTCAAACTATTCACATTAAAATAACATTATAAAAACACCAGTAGCTTTGCAGTGAGTTTTTCAACATATTTGCAATAGTGTTTTTTAGTGTTTTCTTTTTTTTTTTTTTTTTTTTTTCTTCAATGTAAGGAAAACATTAAAAACCGCTGGTGAGCCATGTTTTTGAGCGTTTATCAGCGTTTTTTTGACGTTAGAGCATTTTTACAGCTGAAAAACTCCTCTCAGAACCCACTAGTTTTGGGGTTTTTTTACAGACAAAAAACGCCCCAGCCAAAAACAGTTGATAACAGCCTATGTGTGCATGGACCCATAGAACAACATGATGGGGAGTTTATTGACTGTAGAAAAAAAATCATCTGAAGCCAAAAACAGCAGCTGTAAAAACGTCCAGTGTGCATGAGGCCTTAAAGAACCCACTAGTCAAGGGGTTCAATTATGCTCACGGGCACGCAGGTGTATGTTAAAACAAAATGCCACCTTTTATTTTTTTCAAGAAAATACATAGTGTACAGCTGGCCATACACAAGTAAATTTAGGTCGAATCCTGATGGACCAAACGAAATTCGCTTCATGGGTGGCCCCGTCGGTACTCTCCTGCCGAACATCCTTTGAAAAATCAAGAGTCAGATGGAAATTTGTTGGCTGAACAGCACATGCATCCAATTAGATGTTGGCACGGTTAAGATATTTTGAGAGCTGTCAGCAAAAAAATTAAAATCTATGTGTATAAACTTCACCAAAACAGTTTGATAACAATTAATGTTCTTTAACAATAGAACATATACTCCACATTAATATTTATGCTACCAAAAAAAAAAAATAGTGTATGCTATAAATTGCCTCCAGCGCGGATGTTTCGTCTTGCTGGAGCCTGCCATTTTGTTGAAGCCCATATCAGTCACTTCCTTATTGGGAGCTCTGCCCCTCTTCTTGGTCTTTAAAAAATATATTTTGTGTCCCTGGCAGCAGAGTTTGTCCTGTCACCTCTACATTCCCGTTGCTTTCTTCTCCTTTCAGCAACAGTGAATCTTAAAGCTGTCAGATGATCGGCCTCTAGTGGTTCTGATTTTAGGCACAGTGAATAGAATAAAGAGCAACTGAGCATGTGCAGAGCTGGGTGAGACGGCAGGTTACTGGATTTTAAACAGTATATTGTCGGTACTTATTGATAATGTTTTACATAGCTACAGTTGTGCTCATAAGTTTACATACCCTGGCAGAATTTATGATTTTGTGGCAATTTTTCTGAGAATATGAATAACACCACAAAAACTTTCACTCATGGTTAGTGTTTGGCTGAAGCCATTTATTATCAATCAACTGTGTTTACTCTTTTTTAAATTATAATGAGAACAGAAACTACCCAAATGACCCTGATAAAAAGTTTATATACCCTGGTGATTTTGGCCTGATAACATGCACATAAGTTTACACAAAGGGGTTTGAATGGCTATTAAAAGGTAACCATCCTCAACTGTGATCTGTTTGCTTGTAAATAGTGTGTATAAAAGGTCAATGAGTTTCTGGACACCTGACAGACCCTTGCATCCAGTGCTGCACTGACATTTCTGGATTCTGAGTCATGGGGAAAGCAAAAGAACTGTCAAAAGGATCTGCGGGAAAAGGTAGTTGGACTGTATAAAACAGGAAAGGGATATTAACAGATATCCAAGGAATTGAGAATGGCAATCAGCAGTGTTCAAACTATAATCAAGAAGTGGAAAACGAGGGGTTTTGTTGAAACCAACAGTCAGGTAGACCAACTAAGATTTCAGCCACAATTGCCAGGAAAACTCTTCGGGATGCAAATAAAAACCCACAAATAACTTCAGGTGAAATACAGGACTCTCTGAAAACATGTGGTGTGGCTGTTTCTAGATGCACAATAAGGAGGCACTTGAAGAAAGATGGGCTGCATGGTCGAGTCTCCAGAAGAAAGCCATTACTACGCAAATGCCACAAAGTATCCTGCTTACAATACGCCAAACAGCACAAAGACAAGCCTCAAACTTTCTGGCACAAAGTCATTTGGAGTGATGAGACCAAAATTGAGCTTTTTGGCCACAACCATAAACGCTTCATTTGGAGGGGAGACAACAAGGCCTGTGATGAAAGGTACGGTGGTGGATCACTGATGTTTTGGGGATGTGTGAGCTACAAAGGCACAGGAAATCTGGTCAAAATTGTTGGCAAGATGAATGCAGTATGTTATCAAAAAATACTGGAGGAACATTTGCATTCATCAGCCAGGAAGCTACTCATGGGACATACATGGACATTGCAACATGACAATGATCTAAAACACAAGGCCAAGTTGACCTGTCATTGGCTACAGCAGAATAAAGTGAAGGTTCTGGAGTGGCCATCTCGGTCTCCTGACCTCAATATCATTGAGCCACTCTGGGGAGATCTCCAACGTGCAGTTCATGCAAGGCATTCCAAGAATTTACGGGAACTGGAGGCTTTTTGCCAAGAGGAATGGGCAGCTTTACCATCTGAGAAGATAAAAAGCCTCATCCAAATATACCACAAAAGACTTCAAGCTGTCATTGATGTTAAAGTAAAGGGGGCAATACACAGTATTAAGAATTGGGGTATTTAAACTTTTGATCAGGGTCATTTGGTTAGATTCTGTTGTCATTATGATATAAAAAGATTTAAACAGCTGATTGATAATAAATGGCTTCAGACAAACACAAACCATGAGTGAAAGAAAAGTTTTTATGTTATCATTCATATTCTCTGAAAAATAGCCAAGAAATCATAAATTCTGCCAGGGTACGTAAACTTATGAGCACAACTGTATACCTGCAAGAGGGGCCAGCCTGAAGTGATCGGGACTTAATTTTCTGACTAAAAGAGAAAAGGGAATATATAAGCTTCGTAAATATTTATTTTCCAACTTGTTTATTATGCCTATGTAGGCTACTAATGTATTTAAGGTATATGAAAAGAGTATGCCATAGTGTAACTGGTTGACGTGGAGAAGAGGAAGGACCTTGAATACAGCTGTATATAATTATTTAAAGGTGTCTCTAGAACAGGGGTCTCAAACTGGCGGCCCTCCAGCTGTTGCAGAACTACAAGTCCAATCATGCCTCTGCCTGTGAGAGTCATGTTTGTAACTGTCAGTCTTGCAATGCCTCATGGGAATTGTAGTTCTGCAACAGCTGGAGGGCCGCCAGTTTGAGACCCCTGCTCTAGAATGTTCATACAGATGCAGTATTCCATAAGATCATTATTCCCCTAAGCAAATAAGAAAAGTATGAACAAAGGTAATTCAACTATAAAGGTGGAATTGGGCTTTAAAGGATAACTGTGGCTTTAACACAATGATCATACCTCCAACAGGGATAGTCTGAGTTTTGCCAACGCTAAAGTTTTCTTTTAAACCAGAAGCTCTAGGATTACAAACCCTGAATAAATTGGCCAATATGTCTCCAAATCCTCTTCATCCACTCACAAAAATCATCGTCACTTTGTCATATTATTAATAGTATTTTATCATATTAGGGTCGTGTTCACACTGCTCCGACTCAAAAGTCGCACGACTTTGCCAGGGAATGCCAGTGTAATCTTTCTGCAATGTCGGATCCAAATCACATCAATTAAGATGAGGAACCTTTTCCAAAGTCGGACCATTTAGACCAAATCACAAATATGCCAACTAGCTACAACTAGTAGATTTTTGCATAATTAAATTTTGGGATTTAGACAGAGTTGTTGATGTTACCTACGGTTCATCTGGCACATGAAAACAGCTTTTGCACTTTCAGGTTCAAAATGCAGAGAATTCTAATTTTTTACATTTTCAGAGATCCAGTCCCATACCGCCACCATTTGGTTCTCTGACCCTCAAACAGTTAAGGAAACCCCTTGTTAAAGTGTATATATAGCATATATAAATTAATTTTTTTTTGTTTTTTTTTTTTAGTTTTAGGTAAAGTGAGGAAGGATTAAAATCCCTTTTAAGATTTTATTGCTGAAAAAAAGTATTGCTAAAATCAGTAAACTGCCAGTTTCAGGTTTATATTAAAGTGGATGTAAACCCGATTCATGAAATTTGAGCTGGGCACATCTATCTGCAGTGTTTTGTTATCTCTCTTCAAAGCACTAATGGCCCACACACAGGATCTAAAAATCAGACAACAGATCGCCAGTTTTTTGGGGGTTTTTTTGCATGCTAGTCGTATATTGAACCTGAAGAGTTCACAAAAGTTACGAAAATTCTCGTACGACAGAATAAAAAAAAATCAGAGGCCCTGTGTTCTATCGAGAAATGCCCTCCATCGAAAAATGCCCCTGATGGATCTGCGCATGCGCAGTACCAAACGCCACTCCAGCTGATATGTTGACCAGCTGGCGTGATGTCAACACAGCGCATGCGCAGATCATCTGAGGCATTTTTTGATGAGAGACAGTATTCGATGGCCAGTATTCAAAGCTATGCAAACGGAGGTAAAAAAGTGTACTTGTCAGATGCTGCCTCGCTGCTGCAGGGCAGGTTTTCCATGTGCTGAAGGGCGGGTTTTGTCTGGGTTGCAGAGCGGGTTTGGTGTGTTGAACGGCGGGTTTTGCCTGTGTCTAAGGGCATGTTGTGACACACCCACAACCCGCCCCGCAATAGCAAGGCTCAATCTGACAACTATATTCCCCCGCTGTTTGCATAGCCTTCGGATAAGGCCTCAGACGATATGCACATGCACCGTGCTGACGTCGCGCCAGCTGGTCAACATATCAGCTGGAGTGACGTTTGGTATTTTTAGACGGAGGGCATTTCTCGATAGAACACCGGAGATAGACCTGTGTGTCGGGGAGGTTGCTATAAAGAGATTAGCAGACTGCTGCACAATTCAGAGGCAAACTCTGCATGTGTAGGGAGGAGGTGTGTGCCTTTCCTCCAGTCAACTGTCTCACAGTGTCTAGCAATAATCCACTCCTACAGGGGAATGAGGAAGTGAAAATTCTAACAGGACGTTCACTTACTAAACAGTATATAAATGTGAAGACGGCAGATATAGATGTAAAACGTATGTAGGGAGACTGGTTTCATCCCTGTGTATCATCTGAGGCTATCATTTCACTGGGTATATGTGAGGGTTTGCATCCACTTTAAAGTAGACCTATAGTTAATTTTTGAAAACTTTATCTAACTCCCCAGGGAACCAAGTGAATATAGCACTTTGACTTATGCTGACTAGTGGCCCAACTGTCCCCTAAACACACCTCTTAATGCTGGTTGTAGAGCTACCCCCTTTCAAAGCCCAAATTATGAGTGTGCCTGTGGGGGGGATGGTACAGCCATCACAGAGCCCCACCCTCCTTTAAGCTGAGTGATCTGTCACTATAATGAATGAATGGTCAGTGCTGCTTGTTCATTCATAATGGTAATAGATCACTCAGAGCTTTGGCTCTGTGTAAAGTATGTGCCAGTGCCCTGTTTGATGTAATGTAAAAGCAACCCCAAATACATTACACAAAGCTGCAGCAATGCGTGATCTGTTACTATGATGAATGAATAAGCAGCACCAATTGTTCATTAATCATAGTGACAGATGACGCAGCACTGCGGCTCTGTGTATATAGAAGTGGCTGTATTTACACATTCACAGCCCAGGCAATGGATCATACAGCGCTGCAGCACTGTTCACTTTTATGAATCAACAATCAGTGATGTTGGGCAAATCCTGTGTGTGACAGTGATGATCGTTTATTCATAACTGAAAGCTCACACCATGCTGCAGTGCTGTGTCATCCATCAGCCATGCTGTGTACGTGTGAAAGCAGTTGCCGATAGACACACCGTGCCGCAGACTGTGCAATTTTTTTAATTTTTTTTTTGTGAATGGCAGCGCTGGCCTCCAGAGCTGTCCCTGCTGCCACAGACCAGAGCTGTCAATCACATATCCTCCTCCTTTCTAGCAGCAGACAGGGAAGGAAACCTGTCTGACCATACTGCTTAGAAACAAACATGAATTTGAGCCGTACATGACTTCCATAGCAGATTGGCACTTTGCCATTGTTCGCAGTCGCTATCATGGTTTCTCATACCTGTGACTGTGTGTACACTGTGCTTGTTATATTGCATCCAATTCGCATGACAGGAGATTGTGATTGGCTATGGAGCCGGTTCACATATATGCGTTGCGGCTGCGGAGCGGCTTGCACAGGAGTCCTGTGCATCTTTGGCTGTTTCAGTTTGGCTCAGTTTCAGGGCCGAATTCGTCCCTGAAATGGAGAACAGGGACGCACCGGAAACCTGTTGTAAGCCACAGCCATCTTCAGTGTGAATCCAGCCTCAACCTCTCTATTTGTCCTGTTGACTGTTGTCAACGAAATAGGAAATACAACCTTTTAGTTGTCCCCAGAACAGGAATAGAGGGAAATATTCAAATGGGGACACTTGTTCTGGGGACAACTGTCTATAAGGGGGAAGTTCCCATGACTAGAGATTTACTTTCACTTTCTGTTCTCTCTCCATGACAAGAAATGAAGGGAAATCTTCCCGAATGGACAATGAAAATCAAACTTACATGGATTTGAACTTTTCCCTACTCCAGCCAAAAAAAAAAAAAGTTTTGAATATACCTATTCTTTAAAGCGGTTGTAAAGCCCGCACCGTGCACCGTTTAGGAGATTTGCAGCCGGGAACATCTCCGGTGCAAGCGCTCTGAAGGTTTGGCATACCATGCTGGACCTTTAGAGCTTTGTGTCATAACCAAGGGAGCGATGCCATCGCAGCTCCGGTGGAGCCCACGAACCTGAAGGAATGAACAGGGAAGATGTCAGCCCTCTCAGCGGTGACAGCGCGCCGCTGGTGGGCTTCGTTCACATTATGCAATTGCCTTACAGGTGTTTTTTTTTTTTTTTTTAAACTGCTGCGGTTTACTACTGCTTTAAGAACCCCTAGTACAATTTTAATTAAAGGACATGTCTGAATTCAGCAAATGTGTCTTTTTTCAACTCAACTTGGCATCTAAACAGACAACATAACATAAAACCAGTGTCATTTCGGAAAACCATTTCTCGACTGTAAAGGGGACAAGACTGGTAGTTGTGGTGGTACACCATGCACGAGATACACGCAGCAATGGTCCAGGCAGGTTTGTCCAGCACTTTTATTTAGCAAGGCAGCAAAGAAATATAATTCCAGTTCAGGGAGGGCTTTGTAAAGCAATTCCAGAATAAAGAATACAACATATAGCATAATATTAACAAAACATCTGGTCACCCGAGCAACTTAATAACCTCAGGTCAGCTCCTGAGTAACAAGGCGACCCCTAATGGGCCCCCCCAAAACAAAAAAGGCAGCACATGTACCTCTTCAGTGTTTGGTCGGCCTTTTCACCCAGCAGTAGGCTCCACCAGCGGACAGAGAGAACCTCTAGCATGAGGTCAGGTTCACAACTAAGGATGAGCTCAGGCATGTTCGCAAACAGCACGTGCAGAGCCCGCCAGGAAGTCGGCACTGCACAGCACTAATCACAAGCAGTGAGACATTTCCCGATGCGCGGCTGCAGAGATTTATCAACATTGGGAGTTTGCCAACAATATTTGGTGGGCATACATGTTAAGATTGCTATTATAACTTTTTCATTTTAATTATTAATTGTTATTTGTGAATGTTTTAATAAATTGGGCAATCAGTGCCAACACTAATAGTTTGGTACTATTCCTAATTTTCCTATTTTTTTATATTTAATATTAGATAGCACCATTTATGTTTGTGTTTTTGTCCAGACGTTCACATATCCATATGCACTTATGGTTTAGAGCAGGGGTGTCAAACTCAATTTCATCGTGGGCCACATCAGCACTATGACTGTCCTCAAAAGGGCCGGTTTTATCTGTAAGATTAGATGTCCAGCGCACCCCCCCCCTTACATGAGATGTCAAGAGCCACCCCACCATCAGAAGTTGAGCCCCCTACTCTCCCCAACATAACATCACAGTGCACCCTCCTTCTTTATGCTGCTGCTGGGAAGAAGCTAGATGCATTGCTTGAGAGCAGAAAGTAGGGGTCTGGAGGAGGAACAGAGGAGGGCTGGAGCTCTCCTGCAGCTGCAGGGAGGTGCGAGGGCCACATGAGATGGCCTGGAGGGCCGGATTCGGGCCGGCGGGCCTTGTGTTTGACCCCTGTGGTTTAGAGGGTCTTAGGTCTATATACATTTTATAGAGTTATTTATAGAGCATGATTATCCTGCTTGCCAACAGTGGGTTGACAAGCCGTATTTTCTCACCATTTGCATATTGTTGCTTGATTAATTCCTGTGACTATATGTAAAAGTCTATATGTACACAATTCACTATATATGTTTTTTACACTTACAAATAAATTAATTTTCACGTTCACTTACGTAATACACTATAGGTCCTTTTTGAAAATCACCCATGTGTTCCAAATGATTTTCCATTATGGTTAATTATGAGGATTATAAGTTAATTTACAACTGATTTGGATCACATTATTAGTGACACTAGCATTTGGACATACTTAACATTGTACAATTACAATATTCCTTTTTTCTATTTGTCCAACACATCGTTTGCAACTATAGATGGGTTGCCCACACTCAAGATGGCGTTTTGTGACTCTGCCTACGGAACTCAGAATGAGGTCCGGTGTTTGTAAGGTGGTGGATCAGCACGCTACCCGTTCCCCATTGACAACGTCACATATGACGAAACGCGTCTGGAGGAGGATACGTGCTGATGTAACCACGCTGTCTCGCTAGGACGGATTTTGTTTGTAGCCAACCGGCGCTCTACTGTTTTATGCGCGATTTTAAACTTTTAAATGTAAGTGCAATACCTATTTTTTAATTTATAATATTTGCATTAGAGGTCGACCAATTATCGTCAGCCAATATTCACTTTTTTGAAGAATCAGGATCGGTCACAAAAACTTACCAATATTACTTATAGGGGTTGTACGCATGCAGCTGCAGGCATCACCCCAGTACCGTTCGGCGGTCAGCTTTCTTGTAATAACAACCGATGCTGCTAAGCATCCACTGGGCTGTTATTACAAGCAACAGGAAGGGGACGTCCCCCCCATGCCCTGCCGCTCCGCCCGGGTCTCCAGTCCCACCGGGAGGCCTGAGCAACCAGCCGGCACGTTTGCCGGCTGGCCGGAGACCCGAACAAAGCCAGAATCAGCTTTGATCAGGTCTCGTATCTTGTAACCCAGACCTGATGTCATGACATCGTTTTCGGATTACTGGCATCCTAAAGGCACCAATTTTAAAAAATAGAAAGTATTTAAAAATGCCGATCTTGGCGTGCAGAGAAGGGGTTTGGGGCCTTATAGACCCCAGATCTCTCCAAAAAGAGTACCTGTCGCTGCCTATTACTGTCACATGTTTACATTCCTTGTGACAGCAATAAAAGTGATAATTTTTTTTTTTCAAAAGGACGGTGTAAAAATAAAAACTTTAAATCTACAGAATATAAGCACCTGATATCGGCTATCGGCTGCTTGGGATAAAGGGCTGGTATTAGCTATTGGTCTGCTGGAAGAGTTTGGAGGGCAGAAGGCACCGTTTGGCAGGGGCATCTAGTCGGATCACATGCAATATCTATTTTGCTACCCCACTTAAATATCACTTTGCTGTTTCCTAATTTTTTTTTTGGGGGGGGGGGGGGGTTCCTTATTTTTCGGGTTATGGCGACGAAGATGATGAAATACTCCATTTATTGTTCTGATTTATGATATTATTGCATCTTATGCACTTTCAATGCCAATTTAAAGCTGAATTCCAGGAATTCAGCCTCTTTGTAAAAAGTGAAGGCACACTATAAGTTAAGTCCAGGGTGGTGCATGCTGCCTTAAATAGAAAGAAGTCCAGGAGAGGTCATGTACAGATGTTTGATCTGTTGTGGGGCATGGGCACCCCCCAACAATACTTTGATCTGCCACATTTTGGGTAAATTACAACTAGCATCCTTCAACCCGCTCCCTCTGAGCTAAGGCTGTCATGGACCAGTTCCCGGCCTGTGACTGGACAGTGAAGGAGAAGCAGCACAGTGATCATCTCTTCTTCTGATCAGCATGCTGCTTGACAGCATGTGAACTGATTGGCTCCTTGTGCTGCTTCTTCCTCTACCAGATTGAGCTCCAAAAGTCTAATACCAGGTTAATGCCAGGTATGCATATTTATAAAAAAATTGCATTTAATAATGAAATAATGAATACAGTACTGTATTAATTTGTGCCTCTTATAAAAAAAATTATGAGGTTCCCTTATAACTGCTGAGATCTTCCCAATGACTCAACAGTTACAACATTTAAAGCATCAGATGTGTGGGGAAAAACTGCTAAATTAGGTCTGTTACACTCATCTTTTACAGGAATTCTTTAATGTCATTCCTGGCCAAAAAACAAACAAACGGGATAACATTTCCCCTGAAAACGCCTGTGAATGTATGAGGCAAGACGCAGTAGGGAGCTGGCTTAGTTAAAATAGGTTAATCATGCCCTGTCTGGCCTCGTGATTCAGCTAGATATGACATGCAGCGATTAGAATAAGTCACACCTTGTATGTTCAAAGATCACCAGATACAGAATGTGCCCAATAGGGAAAAGTTACCATACTGCAGCACTGATGATAATATTGTTTGTTTACGTGAAGTGTATGTCAAGCCAGAATTTTTTTTTTTTTTTTTTGAGATTTGGATGAAACATGCAAGGGTTAAACCCGTCAGGTAATTTTTTGCTGTCCACATACTATTGGGATGAAATACGCAACAGGAAAATTTTTGTGAACTTAAGGTCACAATTGAGCAGTGAGGTAGGCTTGTAGCTCACACAGAGAAGCGGATCTTTCTCAGGCTTAGGGATAACGGTGATGCTCGCTTGTAAAAGATCCCGTGGCATAATATGGTTGCCTAATATTGCATTGAAGGCGGTGATGAAGTGGGTTGCTAATTGAGCTTGGAATGTTTTGTAGTAGGCATTTGTGAAACCGTCGGGGCCGGGCGCTTTCCCTCTCGGAGACCCTGCTATGGCTCTCGCAAGTTCATCTGTCGTTATAGGCTGTGAGAGCAGATCTACCTCGTCAGCACTGAGGGAAGGCAAATTAGCTGCCTCGAGGTAGGCTTCTATTGTCTTGTACCTGGGGCCGGACCACTGAAGAGCGAGGGTGTAAGTTATAAAGAGCCTCATAGAATGCACGGAAGGACTCCGCCATTTCCGTGGAGTCATGAGTTCTGAGTCCTGTAGGGGTGGATAAGGCAGGAATGTAGGATAAGTTGCGTTGGGTCCGGATGGCGTTCACTAACGTTCTACTGCATTTATCTCCGTACTCATAAAACGTTCTGCGTGCCTTCAATAGGCTGTGTTTAGATTGGAATAAGGAGTGTTCCCTAATTTGTTCTCGAAGGTTAGTGACCTCTGCTTCAAGGATCCCATCTGGATGTTTTATGTTGTTTTTCGCAGTCGTGAAGTGTTGCGAGCAACTTGGACAGCGTTTTTGCTCTGGCCACCTTGAGTCTGTGACCATGCTTAATGAGCATTCCTCTAATGTAGCACTTATGTGCAGACCATATAGAGAGAGGGTTAGGGACAGTCTTTGTTGCTCTCAAAAAAAAGTTCTAATTCCCGCAAGATATCGGCCTTAACCTCAAGGTCTTGAATGAGGGATTCATTAAAGTGGAGGGCCACCCTGAAAAAAAAAAAAAAATCACCAAAAATCCTAAAAAAAAATTTTTTTTTAATTTGAAAAGAAAATTTAAAAAAAACTTACCTAAACCCTTGTTGCTAGGCAGTCTTCTTAATCTGCCTCTTCCTATTCCGCGGTGAGTTTTTCTCCTCGGTGAGCGGCCCCGTTGTCTTCTGGGAACTCCCAGACCACGGGGCCATTCACAGAACGGAGCGCCGCTCACGCATGCGCAGTAGGCTCCACTGTCTGTTTCCCTCTCCTAGGATGGCGGTGCCGGGACCCGAGAGCCGAGGGATGGGTCGGCCTCGGGCGGCCGACATCGCGGGCACGCGGGACAGGTAAGTAATTATTTAAAGTCAGCAGCTACAGTGTTAGTAGCTGCTGACTTTAAAATTATTTTTTTTTAAGGACGGAATACCGCTTTAAGTCGTCATGTGGCTGATCTTGGTGTCGGGTGTCGTAGGGCTATTCCTATGGAGATCAGAGCGTGTTCTGGGAGCACTATATGACCAATCTGAGCGCTAGAGACAAGTGGGATCGTGGCATGGGAGACTAAAAATAGATCTATTCTAGAGTACGATCCATGAACCGCTGAGAAAAAGGTGTAGTCCCTTTCCTGTGGATGAAGGATACGCCAGATGTCAACTAACCGGTGAGAGTGCAACAATTCTCTGACTCAGTTACGAGATCTCAGGGACAGAGCTGAGAAGCCCGACGAGGAGTCCTTCCGGGGATCGATGGTAAGGTTGAGGTCACCTCCTAACACCAAAGTTCCTTCGGCAAAAAAAGCCAATGCAGATAAGCAAGAATTCAGTGCTGGAATCTGATCTACATTCGGCAGGTACAGGTTAGCAAGGGTGAACGTCTGTGAATGTAGTGTACCTTTAACAAAAAGGTATCTACCCTCTTGGTCAGTATGGAGGTTTACCAGCTGCCAGGGCATGGTTTTGGCCAAAAGAATACTTGTGCCCTTCGATTTTGTTGAGGGAGACACACTGTGAAATGCTGTTGGAAAAAGCTTATTGTTCAGCCTTGGGATATTTTTATTTTTTCTAAAGAGAAACTGCAAAAATGCAGACTTACTATTCCTGCTGCAGGACTCTGAACATAACAGGAGTCCAATCTTCACCTATCACAGCGAGCTTTGTCATAAAAGACTGGGTCCCCCTTAATCTAGGGTCCACTCCGCTGGACCTGTATAGCACCCTGCTGGAAAGCACCTTGATCAGAACAAACACTGCACAGGGTTCCATTACGCAGGGTCCAGCATCAGAAGACTGCATTACAGGCAAAACCTTGCAGAATCTTCACTCCTTCCAATGAGTCTCGGGTACCATCCATTTTGGCTGATAGCTTTTTCAAATGGATCCGATCGAAGTTCAAGATTCATAATAGAACCGTCCAGATCTCCAAGTATGGTCTAAGAGCACATGTCACATCAGTGTTAGGTGGGTGGTCAGACACTGGAGGTACTTCCTGTGTAGGAGGGGTTATATAGGGGAGGACTTCTTGTTTGATTGATTGATTTACCAGTGTCCATTCACCAGTAGGTGGCGCATAACCCAGTTAGTTATTATGGATGCTCTGTGTCCCGTGATGTAGGATAAAGAAAGTGAGTACACCCCTAAGTGAAATAGTCCAAATTGGGCCCAACGTGTCAATATTTTGATTAGCCACCTTTTTTTTCCAGCACTGCCTTAACCTCTTGGGCATGGAATTCACCAGAGCTTCACAGGTTGCCATTGGAGTCCTCTTCCACTCCTCCATGACGACATCTCAGAGCTGGTGGATCTTAGAACCCTTGCGCTCCTCCACCTTCCGTTTGAGCATGCCCCACAAATGCTCAATAGGGTTTAGGTCTGGAGACATGCTTGGTGAGTCCATCACCTTTACCCTCATCCTCTTTAGCAAGGCAGTGGTCATCTTGAAGGTGTGTTTGGGGTTCTTATGTTGGAATACTGCCCTGCAGCCCAGTCTCCGAAGGGAGGGGATCTTGCTCTGCTTCAGTATGTCACAGTACATGTTGGTATTCATGGTTCCCTCAATAAACTGTAGCTCCCCAGTGCCGGCAGCACTCATGCAGCCCCAGACCATGACACTCCCACCACCATGCTTGACTCTAGGCAAGACACACTTGTCTTTGTACTCCTTACCTGGTTTCCGCTACACATGCTTGACAGCATCTGAACCAAATAAGTTTTTCTTGGGCTCATCAGACCACAAAACATGGTTCCAGTAATCCATGTCCTTAGTCTTCAGCAAACTCAGGCTTTTTTGTGTATCATCTTTAGAAGAGGCTTCTTTCTGGGATGACAGCCATGCAGACTAATTTGATGCAGTGTGCGGCTTATGGTCCGAGCACTGACAGGCTGACCCCCCATTTTAACCTCTGCAGCAATGCTGGCAGCACTCATATGATTATTTCTCAAAGACAACCTTTGGATATGATGCTGAGCATGTGCACTCAACTTCTTTGGTCGACCATGGCGAGGCCTGTTCTTGTTAAACCCCTGTATGGTATTGGCCACCATACTGCAGTTCAGTTTCAGGTTCTTGGCAATCTTCTTATAGCCTAGGTCATCTTTATGTAGAGCAACAATTCTTTTTTTCAGATCCTCAGAGAGTTCTTTGCCATGAGGTGTCATGTTGAACTTCCAGTGACCAGTATGAGAGAGCGATAACACCAAATTTAACACACTTGCTCCCCATTCACACCTGAGACCTTGTAACACTAACAAGTCACATGACACCGGGGAGGGAAAATGGCTAATTTAATTGGGCCCAATTTGGACATTTTCAATTAGGGGTGTACTCACTTTTGTTGCCAGTGGTTTATACGTTAGTGGCTGTGTGTTGAGTTATTTTGAGGGGACAGCAAATTTACACTGTTATACAAGCTGTACACTCACTACTTTACATTGTAGCAAAGTGTCATTTCAGTGTTGTCACATGAAAAGGTATAATAAAATATTTACAAAAATGTTACGGGTGCACTCACCTTTGTGAGATACTGTACATATTTTTCTCAACATCTCATACTTAAAATTTTCTGCCCCGCTGCAAGTGAGACGCAGTCTTATATAAGCTCGGAATCGATCCCAGTCTAGTCAGAGCTTACATGGGGCTAAGGCCCCACCCACTAACCCACCGTATGTAGGAACAGCACCACTCCCGAGATAGACTATGGGATATGTAGTGTGCAGAAAGCAGTGCACATGACCACAACTAACACATACTGCTCATTTAAAAAAAAAACACCAGTGAGGGGGAGAATTAAAGATTCCGGAGCTCACAGAGGATGTTGCAAGGAAGCAGAAAAACTGGGTAAGAAACAACTCAAAACAATGAATTACAGGGAATAAGGATAACTGCTAGGTGTCACTTTGAATTTCATTTTTTTTTTGCATAATTACACTGGTCCAGCTTGCATACCTGAGACCCAGGTATGATTCTTATTGCATACAGTTTGCCAAGCTGGACCACTGTAATTATGCAATAAAACCCATACCTGGAGTTCAGCCTTAAAGTGACCATAAGGCCTTTTTTTTCTATTCCAATAATATGATATACATGCCTGCTGGTATTGCACAGAGCGGCTCCAAACCTCCTCTTTCTGGGTTCCCCAGCCAGCGATCTTGGCTCTTCTTCTTGTGTCAGCCCCCATAGCAAGCTGCTTGCTATGGGGGCAGACGGACATGTGGGCTCACTCCTGAGCTGGGCTGTGTCCATAGACACACATAGTGTGACTCAGCCCCGCCCCACTGGATATGATTGACAGCAGTAGGAGAAAATGTATCCTGCTATTAGCCAAGCTTGTGAGGACAGGAAGAGAGGAGAGAAGGCCGGCAGCTGGGTACAGCGCTGGATCGATACAGGAGTCAGGTGTGGTAGTTTTTTTACCTTAATTCAGAGAGTGCACATATAACAAATCCGTGAGGGCAAAAGGGGGGGCTTTAACGCCCACATGCCGCACAAATGCATCACTGGGCGGCCAGTGTTTCTGTGCCGAGAGCGGTCTCACAGACCAGACTGCCACATACAGCTCTCGGTCCCTGCCAACAATTAGTAGCCGATGGGTTCGGCTACTGATCATGTGACCACAGTGGTCCCATGGCTGCCAATCCTTCCTGCCCCAGGTATTCAGAATCTTTTAAAGGGATCCTGGGACGGAGGGAAGGTTTTAAACAAAATGGCAATTGTTTAGTATACTCAGTGCTTTGACAAACTAAATGTCATTTTGTTAGGGCTTCCATCTCTTGTAACAACCATTTTGTGCACATAAATGACCATACAAATGTCACTTTAAGATGCACACCACTTATCCTCAAATGTTTATTACAGCTCATACACAGAACGAGAAAGGCGCCATTTAATTTACTATCAGAGAAGATGGCCTGTGAAATGACCTTTAATTACAGGCTACGCAAACCTTCAAAAGAAGACTGGAGTCTGAGGACCCTGCAATACGCCACTGCAAAAGATCTGCAATACAATTAAAATATGTTTCAGTACTTCTATTGTTTGGTTTTCTTTTCTTTTTTAAACAAAACACGTCGTCCCGAGACCTGTTGTTTTTCCAGCACTTTTTGCTCTGCTGCCACAACCAAAAATATCACCTACTTATTAGGTAGGGAGGTACCACCCACACTGTGCAAGTCTCAGCTGAACCAAACTTCATGACCTGGTGTGACCCAGCAGAGACAGGAGCTTTGTATTACAGGCGTGTGCTGCTGTGCCCGATCACCAGTATTGCGTGCAAACATTTATTCACTGGTTTGTTGTGGCGATTTTTTGGCACAGTGTATGTTAACACCAAACAATCTGTTGTTGGCATATCCCAGAATTATTCCTTGAAGGTGAACTCCAGCCAGATTTTAAAGACACAATTTAACACAGCCTGCATTCATTCATACTAGTTGTGAATGAACCAAGCAAAGTTTGCTCACGAACCCTGAATATAGTGCTGAACCACACTGAACTCTATGGAAGCTAAATCTTGTTAATTATATATTAATTTATTTTTTTTTATTTTTTTTAAAGGGACGTAAGTAACTGGGCATCGCATGGACCACTGCAAAAAAAAAAAGATTTTTCAAAACTACCATTCAGCGGGGCATGGGTCTTATGTGGCATTACCGTATATACTCGAGTATAAGTCAAGTTTTTCAGCACATTTTTTTGTGCTGAAAGTGCCCCCCTCGACTTATACTCGAGTCAAGCACTTTTCTGCAGCAAAAAATTTCATTTTCTGAACCGACTTTGGGGCCCTGTATCTCAGGGCTACTTGGAGCTAGGAACCCCAAATTTGGTGTGCAAACCCAGTGGAACTGGTACCATAACATATCCAAAGCTGGGGTTCCTAGCACTAAGTGGCCCCAAGATACAGGGCCCCAAATCCAGTTTGGAAAATGTCATTCTCTGCTGCAGAAAAGTGCTTGACATTTTCTGAACCGATTTTTGGGGCCCTGTATCTCGGGGCCAATTGGTGCTAGAAACCCCAGCTTTGGATATTTTATGGTGTGATACGGGGCCCCAAAGTCGGTCAACTGTGTCCATCTGCAGCAATGTCATTTCAGGACCCTTTGGGTTCAGAGACCCCAAATTTTGGCTGCAGCTAGCGGGCATCTAGGAAGCCTTAACTACCGAGTTTGAAGTTCGGGGGACCTATGGCTGCAAAGGGGCATAGTGAGGCATGCAAATGGGCATTGTTGACCCTCTTTTCCACTTACAGTAGCTGTGCATTTCTCACCCTCGTCTTATACTCGGGTCAATAAGTTTTTCCCATTTTTTTGGTGGTAAATTAGAGCCTCGACTTATACTCGAATATATATATATGTGTGTGTGTGTGTGTGTGTGTGTGTGTGTGTGTGTGTGTGTGTGTGTGTGTGTGTGTGTGTGTGTGTGTGTGTGTGTGTGTGTGTGTGTATATATATATATATATATATATATTTTATTTTTTTTATTTTTTTTTTTTTTTATGGATCTAAACGCAGCAAAAGTGTACTGATTTTTACGCAGCTGTGTGCGAAAGATAAAACTATATCATATAGCTCCTAAATTCACGTGCAGTTGTAAGGCATCTCCAAAATGTAAAGAATTTATTTATTTTTACTGTTATATTCCTGAGCAAGTACCATGGATTACGGTGTGTGAATCCTAGCAACATTGGATACTAGATGGCAATAGTTGCCTGCATCCTAGCAACATAGGACACTAGGCAGCTTCCTTAAAAATTTGTCTGTATCCTGAGCATGGTTCATAGAGACAATGCCTGCATCCTAGCAACAGGACAATTTATGATGTACGCATGTAAACGTTGCTTAAACAGAACCCCTTTTATGCAGGATATTGCTACCATCAAGATCCTGCATACTAGTTGATGTATTATCATACACCAGTGTGCATGAGGACTAAAAGTGACATTTTTATTTTTTTTTTATTTTACAAACTGCGGATAGGGATCTATTATTTAGCAGCGATAGCACTATGGCTGCTAAATTACAAATCCCAGGCCGGGTCCCCACTTCTCAGCAAAAGGTTAACAGGTAGAATGGTAGACATGGGTGAAGGGAAGTGCTTGCTCCACCATGCTGAACTGAACATGGCTTACAGCCTTGGTGAGCTCTGGTGATATATACCCTGTCCTGTCCTCCCTTTCTTTAAAAACACCCTGTCATCATCCTAAAGTTGCAGGAAAAAGCCCAAAGTGCTGGTTGGTGTCCCCTGTGTAACAGCGGTGAGGAGTGGTGCCTTGGTTTGTTACAACAAACATTACATTCATTTTTATGCACTGCGGCCAGGTTTCTCTGTGTTTCTGCTTATGCTCCAACAGTGCCAGGGAACGGGTAGCTGTGATAGGAGTACAGCAGGCGGATCATCAAGCTCAGGTCATCACGTTCCTGTTTAATGGGTCATCTGGGTATTGATTAACATTGGATCTACATCTCTGGAAGACAAAAATCGACGGTGGATTTACACCATGGGACATTTATTATTTTTTTGGGGGGAGGAGGACGGAGGTTATTTTTTTATTTACATTATACATTTTTTTTTGTGAATGAGTACATGCATTTTCAGTGTTGTCATCCAGCAATTTAAATCCATAATCAATTATAATGAACAATGCCCCAACTACCCACCTCAATCCTCTCCCGCTGCACTCTCATGGCAAATGGCAGCAACCTGGCTGGCTGCTGAATTTTGGTAAACTGGTCAGTATTGCCGGCTGAAGCTGCCGGCGCAATCTGATCATAACAGTGTGTGATCAATGACATCACCCAGGAGCTGCCAGCCTCTATGTTCACAAACAGAAGCAGGCATAGGGAAGGAACTATCGTTTAGCGGCAATCATTTCCTTCTTTCAAAATGACACTTTTGCTTTACTACTCCAATAGAAAAAAAAAAAGTTTGCATTGGTACGCGCTACTCATGCCTTAAAAAAAGTTGCAAACTGGCAAAAAAAAATAAATGACAAGATTTGGATCCTATAGTCTTCAATGTGGTTTGGGTTTGCAATTTTCAGGCCAAAACACAGGACAGTTCACTCATCACTACATGTGACAGTACCAGACTTATCCAGTAGTAAGGTAATGGGCACTGGCATACCAGCTAATTAGATTGTATCCTTCAAGGGTCAGATAACCATGATCTGATTGAATGCTGAGGCTTAATGCACAGCACTATCACTTTGCCAGCCTGGATAAGCCTGCAGACTCACTACGGCCCAGTCACGGGTCTCTCCTGCGTCATGGTGCCAAGTTTAGTCAGGACATGCAAAGCCAATGATGTAACGTCAATG
The DNA here is from genome assembly GCA_037952925.1 of Lithobates clamitans. Taxonomy (NCBI): domain Eukaryota; kingdom Metazoa; phylum Chordata; class Amphibia; order Anura; family Ranidae; genus Lithobates; species Lithobates clamitans. The sequence continues at coordinate 2,485,456 of JBBGZY010001451.1, read as the reverse complement.
GAAAGTAACACCTAATTCCCATGATAGGAAAATGCAGAGGTAAAATTATGCTGACTCTGAGCTCAAAGAGCAAATCTGGGCATCAGATTCAAGGCCCATTTACATACAAGGGTTCTCCTGAGCATTTCCACGCAGGAGAAAATTACTCCAAACTGCAATCCACTTACAGCTGTTGCAAAGTCGCTTTAAGATGTAAAGAAAAAAAAAAAAAAAAAAATTGTGGAAAAGTGGGTCCACAGCTTTTAGATTTAAAGGCATAGTTCACCTTTTCCAAAAAAAATGCTAAAGCTGATAATAGACATCTGTAGATAAAAACAATCTGTGTAGCTTTGACTAAAATTGAAAAATGCCCTTGTTACTGTATAGTACAGCTGCACGATTCTGGCTAAAATGAGAATTACGATTTTTTTGCTTAGAGGATAGATCACGATTCTCTCACGATTCTCGCGGCGTAACATCATCTTTCACATTAAAACAAAACAAAAATTGTGCTAACTTTACTGTTTCGTTTTTTTTATTTTTTTATTTTTTGAAGTGTATTTTTTCCCAAAAAAATTGCATTTAAAGGCCGCTGGGCAAATACAATGTAACATAAAATATTGCTGCAATTGCCATTTTATTCCCTAGGGTCTCTGCTAAAATATATATATAATGTTTGGGGGTTCCAAGTAATTTTTTTAGCAAGAAATATTGATTTTAACTTAAGAAAGAAGTGTCAGAAAAAGATTTAGACTTTAAGTGGTTAAACTTCCTGCATTTACATGTTGTTTAAAACTTGGCAGATTGCCCAGGTTATTTGTTTACACAGAGAAGTTTATCCCTTTGATCTAAGAAGGAAGTTAGTTACAATGTTTCAAGTTCTAAACTTGGCAGACTGCCCGGATGCTTTCTTTTGACAGCTGAGTGAGTAGATAATCTCTCCACTTGTTTATATGAAAGAATCGGCAAACTCTGCAGGAGAGATCGTCAGGGGAGGTGAATCGAGATCACGATTTTTTAACGATTAATTGTGCAGCTCTACTGTATAGGTGTAGGCCATTTACGTACCTCATTAAGCCTGACTTGGAAACTCTCAGGATGGTGCTGAGGCCCCTTTCACACTGGGGCGGGGGCGGTGGTAAAGCGACGCTATTGTTAGCGGCGGTTTACCGTCGGTATTCGGCCGCTAGCGGTGTGGTTTTACCCCTGCTATCGGCCGAGAAAGGGTTAAAAACCACTGCAAAGCGCCTCTGCAGAGGCGCTTTGCCGGCGGTATAGCCACGCTGTCCCATCGATTTCAATGGGCAGGAGCGGGGGAAGGAGCGGTGTATACATCGCTCCTTCCCTGCTCCAAAGATGCTGCTGGCAGGACTTTTTTTCCGTCCTGCCAGCGCACCGCTCCAGTGTGAAAGCCGTCGGGGCTTTCACACTGGATACAAAGCAGAGGCACTTTCGAGTCGGTTTGCAGGCGCTATTATTAGCGCAATAGCGCCTGCAAACCGCCCCAGTGTGAAAGGGCCCTAAGAGAGGCCAATCTGTTACTGCTCACCATCACAGGAGAGAGCTCTTTCTCAGATTCACATGCGCTCTCTCTTCCCTGATGCTGTAGTTCTGAGCTTAGCATTTGAGAGCTGGGCCTCTTTAGCAACATCCTGGGAGCTTTTCTGTCAGGCTTCATGAGGTATGTAAATAGCACACACCTATAGCAAGGGCACTATTCAACTTTAGTTAGGCTGCACAATTTGTTTTTATTTACAGACACCCCTTATCTGCATAGGTAGTTTTTTTTTTTTTTTTGGTAAAGATGAGCGAACCCTTTAAACTACAACTGTCCCCACAGAATTATATAGGCTGCAAAGATCTCTCAGTACAGGTTTTCTTTAAGGATGGCATCACACCTACACGCTTAATTGCGTTACCATGCAAGATTAATGTGCATTAAGTCATGGAACCACCATGCGTTAGGACAGTTCAATAATTTAGAATGGAAGCCAACACACTGCAACGGAGGAAATAACAGACTTGTACTTTTAATTTTATTTTTTTTAAAACACCGTACAAAAAAAAAAAAAAAAATGCAAGGGGTGCAGATTTTCCTGTGCTGCAGTATAGGTCAATTAGTACCCAATAAAAATGTGCATTGGGGTGCCATTTAAAATAAATGTCCCTGTAAGGCATTGCACAAAGTGCATTGCGTTTACTGCGTTGTGGTGACATGAGGTAAATGTGCTTTTCGCTGTGAAGCCAGCCTGAAGAGTTTTGGTGAAAATATAACAGTTGTCTTAGGAAAACAACAGTTTAAAGAAGAAGCCCCTCATAAACCTTTTTTTTTTCATTTTTTAAAAAGGTTTTTTTTTTTTTGGACAGAATGCAGAAATTTTAGAACCTCTGTCTGTTATATTGCTGACTTTGTGCTTTTTAGGGCCTATTGTTCACAAGGATGTATAAAATGCTGCGTTCAGATCCCTACTGTCTACAGTTTTATACAGAAGTACAGTGGTGTAGTGGTTAGCACTTTCACCTAGCTGCAAAAAGGGTCTCTGGTTCGAATCGCGACCACGACACCATCTGCCTGGAGTTTGCATGTTCTCCCTGTGCCTGCGAGGGTTTCCTCCGGGTACTCCGGTTTCCTCCCACAATCTAAAGACATGCTGGTAGGTTAATTGGATTCTGTCTAAATTGGCCCTAGTATGTATGAATGTGTGTTAAGGACCTTAGAGTGTAAGCTCCTTGAGGGCAGGGACTGATGTGAATGTACAATATATATGTAAAGTGCTGCGTAAATTGACGGCGCTATACAAGTATCTGAAATAATAATAATAATAATAACTATTGTATGCTATGCAGGGCAGGACTAAAATAGAAATAGAAAAGGACAAGGTGCGCCAGACTCAGTGCTGTATTAAAGATCTTCTGTTTAATTGGACAAGACAAAACAGCCAAATGGCTACTCACAAAAGTAGATAATATATAAGCGTATAAGTGGGGGATACTGTACTGGTATTCGTCCTGGGTCCACGATTAATAAAAGCAATAAAAATGGATAAAATGATAATTACCGTATTTATCGGCGTATAACACGCACCCCAAGTATAGGAGGGAATTTTAAGGAAAAAAAACTTGCACTTAAATGCCCATCAATGCAGCCTTATCAGTGTCCATCTGCAGCCTTGTCAGTGTAGCCTTGCCCCAGTGTCATTTGCAGACTTGTCAGCGTAGCCTTGCTCCAGTGTCATTGCTGCCTTGTCATTGCAGCCTTTCAGTCTAAAAATGGCGCCGCCAAGATACAGAGCCGGATGTCCTGTGTATCTCGGCGGCTTTCGAAACGGGCGGGGCCCCCTATTGGCCGGGGCCCATGGGCTTGAGCCCAGTCAAGCCCAATAGTAAGTCCGGCCCTGATGCTATGGGCCCATTCATAGAGCTGTGCTTCGGTCAGTATTGCCCTGTAGAGTTGAGCTGTGTAAAATTGGACACATATTACGAAGTATGCATGTGAAGGTTTGTGTGAACAAATACATGGAGCACTGCTGCCTAACGAATGGTTCATTCAGAGCCACATGTAAACATCAACAAAATGTAGGTATCCGCGGTGGTTCAGGCGCAGAATGACCTTGGCTTTAAGTAACCTAGAATGACTGAAAACTGAGGTCATTCTGTGCCGACACAGCCATTGCTGCTTAGTGAGCAACTGGTGGCTGTGGGAAGATGTAAACATTAGAGTGTAAGAGCCAGTACAGCTCACTGTGCACATCCCAACTCATATGGACATACCATGTAGGTCTGTATAATTCGAGATGTCTACGGATTTTTATGCATAAATCTTCAGCTTTCTGCCAGCAAGACTCTGCATAAATGTAAGTACCTGTTTGCAGGAGCCCATAACAGTCTCAGAAGCATCTCAAACTGATGCCACTGACTCACCGTAGGGAGATTTCCCTTTACTTCCTGTGTATTCAGCAGGATGGGAAGTGAGAGGAAAATGTTTAGAACATATGTTTCACCATTTCAAACGACAATCAAAGCAGATTTCAAAGCAGATCCAAAAGAACTATTCATTATAAACCCTTCTCCATTCTATATAAAAAAGTGAAAGAGGATGATCCTCTAAATACAACATAGGTTTCTATTAAAGTTCTATCCCCTAGCAAGCATCTTGATGGATCCCCATCTTGGCCTGTCTAGAAAAATGCCCTATTTGCCCCTTTGTTAATGCAGTCCTGCAGCTTTCCTTTATAAATATTTCTGGACACCTAATTATTAGACTTATATGACCAGAAGTGTTTGGGTACCCCTACATACAAATGTTTCCAGTAAAGGGGACTGTTAATGCTACAACATACAGAGACATTTTAGGCAATTGTGCACTTCCAACATTGTGGTAACCGTTTGGGGAAGGCCCTTTTCAGTTCCAGCATGACTGTGCCCCTATGTACAAAGTCAGCTCCATAAAGACAGGGTATGGCCAGTTTTTTGTGGAGGATCTCGAGTGGCATGCACAGAGCCCTGACCTCAACCCTACTGAACACCATTGGGATGAATTGGAGTGCTGACGGTGTGCCAGATCTTCTGATCCACCATCAGTACCCGATCTCACAAATGGGCACAAAGTCCCACATACACACTCCAAAATCTGTTGACTGTCTTCCTAGAAGAGTGGAGGCTGTTGTAGCTACAGGGGAGGGCCAACTTCATATTATTGGCCATCAGAATAAGATGTCCAACAAACTCATATAGGCTTGATGGTCAGAAGCCCACAGACTTTCAGCCACATAATGTATAAAGTATTTACTACAGAACTTTATAATAGCTTGTGTTTTGCAAATGCAGAAATGCCAATATGCTTTAGCCCAGCCGATTATAAAATCTGGAGCAAGGAACATTAAAACTGTTGCCCAGGAACACAACTAGATAGAGAAAACCTAAAGTTAACCTGTTGTCTTGCCCTGGGCTGTCCAGGGCTACAATGATGTCCTCCCCAGCAGCCTGTGCCTTTTCTTCCACATTACCAAACATAGCGTCTAAGAGTGAAGTAAGAATGCTTCTTGATATTTCTAAGTTACTCTAGTAATCATGGTTGCTCAACCTGTAGCCCTCCAGCTGTTGCGGAACTACAAATCCCATCATGCCTCTGCCTTTGGGAGTTATGCTTGTAACGTTCAGTTTTGCAATGCCTCATAGTTCCGCAAAGCTGGAGGGCCAACAGGTTGAGCACACATGCATCTACTTGGAGTTTACACAAGGCAGAGGACTCCCAACTCAAACCACCAGGCACCAGAATCAATGCTGTCAAAAAAAACTAAAGGCAAGCGAGTCGTATGCTTGGTTACCGGGTACTCTCCTCAACCCTGGCATGGATTTGAGTGGTGGGGCAGTGGAGACAAGGGGAGTCTGTGCTGCTGGGAAGGGGGGCAAAAAGGAACATTAAGATTGTAGTCCAAATGAGGGACAACACCTTCATGCAAGATGTCATCATGCTGTTCTCGATGATATTTAGCCTCATTTATCAAAGTGTCTGGCTGAAGATGTGTTACAAAATAATAAACAAAAAGAGTATGCAAAACCTTGGACCATAAAAATCATAATGAAAGCAAACAATAAAGTCCTGTATTGATTTGCATTGTAATTGTACTGTCTGCCCTTACATTGTAAAGTGCTGCACAAACTGTTGGCACTATATAAATCCTGTATAATAATAATAAAATTATACAAATAATATCACCACCAATAGAGTGGAAAAATAAAGGCATATTCAATATAAATCAAACAATGATATACGGTAATTGAAAGTCCCACTCCCAAAAGGGAAATATAGGGCTCCACTAGGGGGCCCAATATAAAACAATCTTGTGTGAAAATGAAAACTCCCGAAAGCATATTTCAGGGCCCCACTAGGGGGCCAGTGTAGAATCTTGTGTGAAAATGAAATGCCACAGTTCCACACGTTTTGGTCCCAACCACTTTGGACATAGATATATGAATTCCCTTACCAGATAACCAGCCAGGATCTCCACATTAAAAGAGAGGGACCTTAGATTGTAAACTCCTTAAGCGCAGTGACTGTGCTTAAGGAGGAATGTGCAATACATATGTAAAGCGCTGTGTAAATTGACGGCGCTATAAAAGTACCTGAAATAAATAAATCACTAGCGCAGGATACCCCAAATAAGAATCACCCCATGGTATGCAAGTACAGAAAATAGCTGTGGCCCCAGAAATGAACTATCAAGAAATTCAACATATTTGTAACTTTCTCTGCACTGAACTGAAATCTGAAAAAAGTTATTCGCTTTCCAAGCGATCATCTATGAACTAAATCTCTTCTCCACGTGTCAGCCCACGTTTACATCGGGCCATATTGACATGCGATTTGACAGACACAAAGATGTCTGTCAAATCGCCACTGAAGTCGAACAGCATTGCTGGTTTAAATTCGTGCGAGTTCAGCTGAACCCGCACAATCTCCAACCCGCCCTTAACGTGAACCTGGGCTAATGGAGACATAAAGGGGGAGGTGTTTTGTAGTCCTAACACACTTCCTGTCCTAGGGTGACAACAGCGCTCTTCTACAGCTATAGTACAATGAGTGAGCACTGTCACAATAAGACAGGAAGTGTGTTCCTGGCTACATACCAGGTAAATATAAAGAAGAAAAAAGGCTTAGAAAATAATGCAGCATTATTGTTTTTGCGTTTTACCATGCTTTAAATCTAAACTCTAGGCAAAAAAAAATGATCCTCCGTAGCCACAAACGATATTGATATACTTTGTGTGCACCAAATGTCTTTGTAAACCCAGATATTACTTTCTAAAAGTAGCAGTGAAATCACCACTGTGTGATACATAGCCTGTGCAGAGAGCAGAGCTGTGGGAGGGACCCAACAGGCTCCACCCACTACAGGCTACCTGTAGAAAACTACAGGAGGGGTGGAGATAAGACCAGTCACCCTGCACAAGGAGAGAGCGCAGCAGTGACTGGTCTTTATTAAGGCTTTATTCACACCTAGGCGATTTGAATTATGGACGGAATCGCCGCGATTCTGCCTGCGATTCCACAATTGTGTCAAAACTGCTGGACGCATGTCACTCAAGAGAAGTTCCAGAACTTCTTTTGGGCGACACGTCCCACGATTTTGTTTGCGCAAGTTGTCGGGCGACAATCGCGTCAAAATTACTCTGCATTTTACCACGGTTGTGGAATTGCAGGCAGAATCGTGCAGATTCCGCCCACGACTCAAATCGCCTAGGTGTGAATGGAGCCTAAAGGAAGCTCCTGAACAGAGGCAACGTTTTACATTGGATTACTGCACAGATCTGGGAGAAATACAGAAAGAACACCAAGATTCAAGTAAGAATACACATGGATCTTGTACTTACACAATATTTGCTTATCCCAGAGTTCAGCTTTAATCTGATTTCCATCTTTTTTCACTTGTTATTCGAATTACAAACTGAAGAACGTTTAGCGGCAAAAGAAGGGTGAAGTGGCAAAACAGAGACATTTATATAGTATGCAACACAGAGATGAACATTATTGGTAGCGATTACACGGAAAACATAGAAGGTAGATTTTGATGTTTTGGGTATGCTGATTTTTTGATTCCCATTCACATCTATGTGTGCGTATGTTAACCCACATTAATGTATGTGGAATCAGACTATTTCCCATGGACCCTTAACAAGGACAAGGTTCGATGAACCAAAAATAAAAAATAAAAGATTTTTTTGGAAACACAGCACTACAACGCATGCATACTGACATCTATTAGTTGGGTGTAGAGTTTACTGCCCTGACGTGTTGAGGGCCATTTATATGAATGCATATGTAGTGCATATTAACAAAATGCGTTAACACATGGTAACACACAAGAAGGTGTAAACCAAGGCCAAGCAACACTTGTTTAGTCACACTGAGAAGTTTTTCATGTTGGCCACAACATGGCAGAAACAACCTATGTCCAATACCAACACATGTACACCCGAATACATTAGTCATATGGTGATGGACATAGCAGAGATCTTGTGTTGAAATCATCATGTCAGACACACACATAGGTGGGATACACTGTACTCCTAGTAACAGAGACCTCCACATATACACACAGCCCTCCCTTCTAGGCATCCCTTCCCATCCCCCATCTTTACAACAAGCCATAATGTGTCTAAGGGGTTTTCCTGTTCTGCAAGTCTCAGGGTTCAAAGGGCACGTTGGGGGATGTCCTAGACACAGCAACAGTCAGAATGCAAGATGTGTAAATAGGCTACAGCTATGCACATTCTGGTGAGGGCTACATGCTAAGGGCACAGGCTGCCAGCATGAATACCCCATCTCTGAGAGTCGCACAGAGACACAGACTGCCAGTATAAGTAAGCTGCTTGCTACTGGCACAGGCTGCCAGCATGAATACCCTATGTATGGGCACAGGTTGCCAGCATGAATACCCCATCTATGAGAGTTGCACAGAGACACAGACTGCCAGTATAAGTAAGCTGCTTGCTACGGGCAAAGGCTGCCAGCAAGAATACCCTATGTATGGGCACAGGCTGCCAGCATGAATACCCCATCTCTGAGAGTCGCACAGAGACACAGACTGCCAGTATAAGTAAGCTGCTTGCTACGGGCAAAGGCTGCCAGCATGAATACCCTATGTATGGGCACAGGCTGTCAGCATGAATACCCCATCTATGAGAGTTGCACAGAGACATGGACTGCCAGTATAAGTTACTTGCTACTGGCACAGGCTGCCAGCATGAATACCCTATGTATGGGCACAGGTTGCCAGCATGAATACCCCATCTATGAGAGTTGCACAGAGACACAGACTGCCAGTATAAGTAAGCTGCTTGCTACGGGCAAAGGCTGCCAGCATGAATACCCTATGTATGGGCACAGGCTGTCAGCATGAATACCCCATCTATGAGAGTTGCACAGAGACATGGACTGCCAGTATAAGTTACTTGCTACTGGCACAGGCTGCCAGCATGAATACCCTATGTATGGGCACAGGTTGCCAGCATGAATACCCCATCTATGAGAGTTGCACAGAGACACAGACTGCCAGTATAAGTAAGCTGCTTGCTACGGGCACAGGCTGCCAGCATGAATACCCTATGTATGGGCACAGGCTGCCAGCATGAATGCCCTATGTATGGGCACAGGCTGCCAGCATGAATGCCCTATGTATGCGCACAGGCTGCCAGTTTAAATACCCCAGCTATGGAAGCTGCATGCCAGGGAAACAGACTGAAAGTATACAATGGGGAAAATAATTATTTGATCCCCTGCAGATTTTGTAAGTTTGCCCACTTACAAAGAAATGAAGGGTCTATAATTGTTATCAAGGTGGATTTGATTTAAAGGGGTTGTAAAGTTGTTTTTTTTTTTTTTTTTAAATAACAAACATGTTATACTTACCTTCACTGTGCAGCTCGTTCTGCACAGAGTGGCCCCGAACCTGGTCTTCTGGGGTCCCTCGGCGGCTGTTTCAGCTCCTCCCCGCAAGCATTTACCACCTTCATGCGAGCTCCCTCGCACGGTGGTGAGTGCTTGCGGGCGCGCTCCCGTGATACAGCTGGCGGCTATAGCCGCTCGCTGTATCACTCGGCCCCGCCCCCCGGCGCGCCGCGTCATCGGATGTGATTGACAGCAGCGCGAGCCAATGGCTGCGCTGCTTTCAATCCATCCACTGCAGCCAATCAGCGACCAGGCTGAGCTGCAATGAAGCTGACGAGGACGAGGAGCGAAGATTCGAGGCGTCAGGTAAGTAAAACGGGGGGCCTGGGGGCGGCGGTACTGTCAAAAGTTTTTTCACCTTAATGCATAGAATGCATTAAGGTGAAAAAATTTTTACCTTTACAACCCCTTTAAATTAAGTTGATTTAAATCACAATTAAAATCACTAATAAAAAGGCTCAATTTAAATCATAATTTTTAAAGAGCAGCTGTCATCTTTGTCCCACAGCAGCTCCTCCTCTGACCTGCTGTTGACTCACCAAAGTCCCATTCACTTTAATGGGAAGGCTGGTGATGTGGCAGTGACACAACAAGGCGAGGGACGTGGCAGCAGCAGGTGAGTGGACGCCCGCTAACAGATGCCATGATGGATCTGAAATGACAGGTGCTCTTTAAGACCCCTTTCACACTAAGGCGGGGGTGTTGTCGGCAGTAAAGCGCCACTATTGTAAGCGGCGATTTACCGTCGGTATTCGGCCGCTAGCGGAGTGGTTTTACCCCCCTGCTAGCTGCCGAGAAAGGGTTAAAACCACCGCAAAGCGCCTCTGCTGAGGCGCTTTTCCGGCGGTATAGCCGCGCCGTCCCATTGATTTCAATGGGCAGGAGCGGTGAAGGAGCGGTATACACTCTGCTCCTTCACCGCTCCAAAGATGCTGCTAGCAGGACTTTTTTCCCGTCCTGCTAGCGCACCGCTCCAGTGTGAAAGCCCTCGGGGCTTTCACACTGGAATTAAAGCAGCGGCACTTTCGGGTCGGTTTGCAGGCGTTATTATTAGGGCAATAGCCCCAGTGTGAAAGGACCCTAAATGTAAGGACTCATTCTTGCTGGTAGTTAGAATATTTATTATTTGCAAACAAAATTAAGGTTTCTTATTTAGAATAATAAGCTGTCAGGTTAGTAAAACAACAATATCAGAACCGATTTTAGGTTAATAGGTTAATCACACATAGTTGGAGAACTACTAAAATTCTTTTATTAATTAAAACAATAACATTATATTACCTGCTTTATCTATAGGTAGAGGAGCTTTAAAATGTTCCCAAACTGGGTCTCTTATGGCCTGCTGACATTTTGCTCCTCAAGGGAGGACTAAGGCACTTCAAGATATGTGCAGAAAGTTCACAAGGTTTATAAGCTGCTTGGAAGGTGTCACTTTAATTTATACTGCTTGCCCCTCCTCCTCACACTTAAAGCCTGGTACAGATGCATTTATCTTCAAACAATCATACAGTTTGTAGTGTACATAGATTTACAAAACAAGGTTATAAAGGTATATTCCTGAACTTTGATTTATCTCGTGGTTACTGTGAAATTGTGTGAATGCATCTATGCAGTGCATGTTTGCAGAGCTTGGATTCATTGAATGAATTTACCAAAAATTTAAATATTGCCGGATATACAGCCTCATGCTACATAACTAAGCTCCATCTCATGATGAATAAACAATATTATTAATGTATCTTAAATAGAAAACTATCTTTAGATAGATTTTTACTCCAAAAGCATTTTAATAAAATTAATTACATTTAATAATAATAAAAAAAAAAAAAAATCAGATTTAAAATAAAAAAAAAATATCTGATTTTTTGGAGTTTTTTTTTTATTTTTTAAATCATCGATTTTTATCCACCCTAATTGTTATCATGGGTGAAAGACAGAATATCAACCAAAAATCCTGGAAAAACACATGATACAAATGTTATAAATTGAGTTGCAGTCCAGTGAGTAAAATAAGTATTTGATCTCCCTCCAACCAACAATAATTCTGGCTCCCACAGACTGGCTACAGTATGTGCTCATGTGGTACACAGATTAGTCCTGTCAATTTAAAAAAGTGCTCCTAATGACAACTCGTTATGTGTAAAAAAAAAAAGACAGGCAATTTGACATGTCAAAAGCTGCCAGCATGAATACCCTACCTACGGGCACAGGCTGCCAGCATGAATACCCTACGTACAGGCACAGGCTGCCAGCATGATTACCCTGTCTAGGGGCACAGGTTGCCAGCATGAATACCCTACCTACGGGATCAGGCTGCCAGCATGAATACCCTACCTACGGGCACAGGCTGCCAACACGAATAGCCTACCTACGGGCACAGGCTGCCAACACGAATAGCCTACTTACAAGCACAGACTGCCAGCATGAAAACCCCATCTACGGACACAGGCTGCCAGCATTAATATCCTACCTACGGGCACAGGCTGCCATCATGAATACCCTACCTACTAGGGGTGCAACAGATCAAAAAACTCATGGTTCGGATCGTTCCTCGGATCAGGAGTCACGGTTCGGATCATTTTCGGATCAACAAAACAAAAATCTCCCCCACTGTAATATCCACAATCTCCCTTTTGGCAGAGTATTGCAGGGTATTGGCAGGTATATTGGCAGAGTATTGGCAGGGTATGGCAGACTATTGGCAGGGTATGGCAGACTATTGGCAGGGTATGGCAGACTATTGGCAGGGCATTGCAGCAGAGCATTGCAGAGTATTGGCAGGGCATTTCAGAGTATTGGCACTGCTACCATCCAATCTCTCCCCTCCACTGTACAGATCAGTACACAGAGGGGAGAGAGGAACCGGCGTCATGACATGACGCCGGTTTGTTACAAGTGATCGCTCCGTCATTTGACGGAGTGATCACGTGCTAAACGGCCGCCGGGTGTACCAAGATGGCCGCCGCTCCGGAGCTAGGCCGAAGCCGCGGCCCTTCCTATGGCCGAGGCCACAGAGCGCTCCGCGGATCGCGGGTGTCCCGTACGGATCAACCTCCGCGAATCGGATCACGGATCGATGACGATCCGTTGCACCCCTACTACCTACGGGATCAGGCTGCCAGCATGAATACCCTACCTACGGGCACAGGTTGCCAGCATGAATACCCTACCTACGGGCACAGGCTGCCAACATGAATAGCCCATTTACAAGCACAGGCTGCCAGCATGAAAACCCTATCTACGGGCACAGGCTGCCAGCATGAAAACCCTATCTACGGGCACAGGCTGCCAGCATGAAAACCCTATCTACGGGCACAGGCTGCCAGCATGAAAACCCTATCTACGGGCACAGGCTGCCAGCATGAATACCCTAGTTACGGGACCAGGCTGCCAGCATGAATACCCTACCTATGGGGCCAGGCTGCCAGCATGAATACCCTACCTACGGGTCAGGCTGCCAGCATGAATACCCTACCTACGGGACCAGGCTGCCAGCATGAATACCCTACCTTCGGGACCAGGCTGCCAGCATGAATACCCTACCTACGGGACCAGGCTGCCAGCATGAATACCCTACCTACGGGACCAGGCTGCCAGTATGAATACCCTACCTACGGGACCAGGCTGCCAGTATGAATACCCTACCTACGGGACCAGGCTGCCAGCATGAATACCCTACCTACGGGATCAGGCTACCAGCATGAATACCCTACCTACGGGCACAGGTTGCCAGCATGAATACCCTACCTACGGGCACAGGCTGCCAACATGAATAGCCCATTTACAAGCACAGGCTGCCAGCATTAAAACCCTATCTACGGGCACAGGCTGCCAGCATGAATACCCTACCTATGAGACCAGGCTGTGAGCATGAATACCCTACCTACGGGATCAGGCTGCCAGCATGAATACCCTACCTACGGGCACAGGCTGCCAACACGAATAGCCTATTTACAAGCACAGGCTGCCAGCATGAATATCCTACCTATGGGCACAGGCTGCCAGCATGAATACCCTACCTACGGGATCAGGCTGCCAGCATGAATACCCTACCTACGGGCACAGGTTGCCAGCATGAATACCCTACCTACGGGCACAGGCTGCCAACATGAATAGCCCATTTACAAGTACAGGCTGCCAGCATGAAAACCCTATCTACGGGCACAGGCTGCCAGCATAAAAACCCTGGTTATGGAAGATATATACCATGAGCACAGGATGTCAGTATTAATTCCCCCAGTAAGCTACATGCTATAGGTGCAAGCATGAATACCCTATATATGGGTGTAACATGCTATGGGCACAAGCTGCCAGCATAAATATTGTAGCTATGGGGGTGACATGCCAGGGGCAAATGCTGCTAGCATGAATGTATTGACTAAGGAAGCGACATACCGTAGGCACAGGCTGCTAACATGAATACCCTAGCCATGGGAGTTCCATGCTATGGGCACAATCAGTTGCATACACACAGTCTATGGGAGGGTCTACACTTTTCTCCTGAGCTGTCTATTTTTATAGACAACAAGCCTAAGAAGTGATAAAGGAAGCAGTAAAACCTGCTTTGGATAAGGGAAGGGTGGTGGGGAGGGGACAGGCCAGTGAATGGTCTGGAGTGAAGTCCAGGACAGCATTATTATTATGGTCTGTAGGTTTGGTCCAGTGAATGCCAATAACTGAATGTCAGTTGTCAAATGGTTATCAGACTACCACAGTCATTGTGCCAGTTATCATCATGATCTTTACTAATGATTAGTGTTTTAAACTGTAACATATTGTACACACAAATCCAATTGTTCCATCCATTCAGCTGGATCAAATTAGAATGCATTTGGAGTTTTCTGGCCCTTTTCAAACAGTTTTTCAGGTTAAAAAATATAAAAAAATAAATCAATTTCTAACTGTTTTCAGTTAAAACAGAGCTCCATCCAAACGGGGAAGCTCTGCTTGTTCGCACCCTCCAATGCCACATTTGGCACTTTTTGGGGGGGGGGGAAGCGGGTATCTGGTTTAGACAGTACCCACCCCAACTTCTGGGTAAGATCACCGGACGACGATCTACGACATTTCTGGTCCCACCTCCCGCTGCCTTCTGAGACACACAGAGGTTCCCAGAAGACTACGGGACCATTCAGAAAGCACAGCCCGACCCGTGCATGCGCAGTAGGAGACTGGTTGTAAAGCTGCAAGGCCTTCACTTCCTGTTTCCCTTACTACAGATTTTGGCACCTGCACCGGAAGCCAACTGACGAATCGGCTAGGGGTGCCAACATTGCGGGATCCCTGGACAGATAACTGTCCTTATATTAAAAGTCAGCCGCTACAGTATTATTATTTTTTTTCTTTTACAGACTAGAACTCCTCTTTAAAGTTTAAAATTTGTGTGGCTCCTCAAATGTTATAAATAGAATGTTTTCATCTGTCTTCTCCAACTGGATCCAAAACTGACTGGTAACTGAAAAAAAGTGGTTGTAAACCTCTATAGTGTGTACTTGTCACAATCCAGAGCACCAAGTGTCATTTCTGTCTGCAGCTTCATTCCTCTGCTACCTGCATGAGTCCTTTCTGACACCAAGAGAAAAAAGGTGACAGGGAAGGGATCTCCATCACACAGCCTGTGACTGACAGCCTCAGCTCTGTCCCTGTGTGTGTGTGGGGGGGGGGGTCCCTTCCCTCCAATAAGCTCTCCTCATTGAGCTCTGCAGTGTGTCATTTTAGCTTCCTGTCCCCTTTTTTCTAACAGTTCAAACAAGCTTCATCAATTCTGTACTTTGAACCAATGTAGAGAACAGAAGACTACAGATAAACAGGTACAACTTATGTAATCAGATTTGTTTCATCTCTGTGCATCACTTGAGGCCAGTCACCTCACTGGGTATATGTGAAGGTTTACAACCACTTTGAAGTGAAACTAAACCTACAAAAAAAAAAGAAAAAATACTGTTAGGAGGCAGCTCCTTATTGCAGATGCCATATGCCAAGTCTCCTCTGTAATAAGACACATTTACCTGCCTGCTAACATTTTTACACTTACTACGGCCGTGCCAGAATGACTGACTCCTGTGCGCAGGCCTGGGATCATGTTATCCCCTACCAGCCAATCAAGAGGCCAAAAATATGACATCAGCTGATGAGGGACATAACGGAGTTTAGTTCTGCTGTAAATGGAGGTGAATCTCCCTAACAGGGGTACAGACAATAATAAAACCTGACAGATGTTCTCATCCCTCTCTGATCTTTCAAAAAAAAAAAAAAAAAGAAGTTGCCTTTAATGATACTTTAAATCACTTTTGCAATCAAACGCCAATTGAACATGCTTTACATTGATGAAATAGTGCTATATGTGTAGCTAGCATGACATCAATAGTGCCGAGGTGGCGGTCGACAGTGGCGAGGTGGCGGTGATCAGTACCCATGTGGCGAGGTGGGGGTGGACAGTAGCGAGGTGGGGGTGGACGGTACCCGTGTGGCGAGGTGGTGGTGGACAGTACCGAGGTGGGGGTGGACAGTGCCCATGTGGCGAGGTGGCGGTGGTCAGTACCCATGTGGCGAGGTGGGGGTGGACGGTGCCGAGGTGGCGCTGGACAGTACCGAGGTGGCGAGGTGGGGGTGAACAGTACCGAGGTGGGGGTGGACGGTATCCGTGTGGCGAGGTGGTGGTGGACAGTACCGAGGTGGCGAGGTGGGGGTGGACGGTACCCGTGTGGCGAGGTGGTGGTGGACAGTACCGAGGTGGCGAGGTGGGGGTGGACGGTACCGAGGTGGGGGTGGACGGTACCCGTGTGGCGAGGTGGCGGTGGACAGTACCGAGGTGGCGGTGGACAGTACCGAGGTGGGGGTGGACAGTGCCCATGTGGCGAGGTGGGGGTGGTCAGTACCCATGTGGCGAGGTGGGGGTGGACAGTACCGAGGTGGGGGTGGACGGTACCTGTGTGGCGAGGTGGCGGTGGACAGTACCGAGGTGGGGGTGGACAGTACCCATGTGGCGAGGTGGGGGTGGACAGTGCCCATGTGGCGAGATGGGGGTGGACAGTGCCCATGTGGCGAGATGGGGGTGGACAGTGCCCATGTGGCGAGGTGGGGGTGGACAGTGCCCATGTGGCGAGGTGGGGGTGGACAGTGCCCATGTGGCGAGGTGGGGGTGGACAGTGCCCATGTGGCGAGGTGGGGGTGGACAGTACCAAGGTGGGGGTGGACAGTGCCCATGTGGCGAGGTGGGGGTGGACAGTGCCCATGTGGCGAGGTGGGGGTGGACAGTACCAAGGTGGGGGTGGACAGTACCCATGTGGCGAGGTGGGGGTGGACAGTACCAAGGTGGGGGTGGACAGTGCCCATGTGGCGGTGGACAGTACCCATGTGGCGAGGTGGGGGTGGACGGTACCCGTGTGGTGGGGGTGGACAGTACCCATGTGGCGAGGTGGGGGTGGACGGTACCCGTGTGGTGGGGGTGGACAGTACCCATGTGGCGAGGTGGGGGTGGACAGTACCCATGTGGCGAGGTGGGGGTGGACAGTACCCATGTGGCGAGGTGGGGGAGGACAGTACCCATGTGGCGGTGGACAGTACCACTTGCTCAGAGGTGCCAGTTGTGGCTGTTCTAGGGTTACCAGCATTAGGTTACAGAGCAGGGTTAGGGATGCACTCTAGCGTTCTATTATTGATTGTTTATTGGTGTCTATGGTGATCAATACTACTATTACGGTAGGTTACAGCAGATCAGCTGAGGCCTTTGAAGGATTAATTGCCTTAGGTGACAATCCCGTGGCCCTGAAGGGGTTAGAGGTATGGTATGTATTGTGGAAGGTCACTAATGTTATACATTGTCTGGGGCTGTGGATGAATCCATCCTATAGGGTTACATTGTATCATCAGGAAAAGGTTTATTACAATGAAGGGACAGTGCTGTGGCAGTGAAGGGGTTACCAGTCCGGTATTATTATGATGGGAGGTCACGGATATCACTCTGGAGGAGTCTGTACCGCTGACATGTGTGGGGTGTCAGGATATCAGAGGTAGAAGGGTTACCTATGGGAGGAGGAGTACAGGCTGTGAAGGGTTCATCTATATCTCATTGTATATATAATGATCACCTCGGGCTATGAGAGGGTTAATGGTACAGAGTGTAATGTCTCTATGAGGATATAGAGTGCACCTCCCGGCTTGTACAGAATTAATCAGGCAGTGATTATACGGGGTGTCAGCAGAGGAAGGAGTTAATGAGGGGTGACGGCCCCTCCCCTCCTATACCGATCGGTGATCACTGACCTCCCGCTGATCGCTGCTCTCCCTCCGCCCGGTGTCCGGCTCTCTCCCGGCTCGTCCTTGTTTGTGCTGTCCTTTGACAGCGCCGGATGTGACGCCCGGAGGAGGAGGAGGCCGAGCCCCCCCTACACACCTCCCGGACCGGCCACTGTCACTGGCTGCAGCTGGGAATGGGCGGAGCCCAAAGGGTGAGGGGCGGTACACTGTGCGCGTGCAGAGGGGAACGGGGCATCACTGTGTGTATGAAGGGGGAGACAGTGACATCACTGTGTTCATTAGGGTGGGGGGGACGCTGACATCACTGTGTTTATGGGGGGGACACTGACATCACTGTGTGTAGGGGGGGTACTGACATCACTGTGTGTACGAAGGGGGGGTACTGACATCGCTGTTTGTATGGGGGGTACACTCACATCACTGTGTGTACGAAGAGGGGGAGACAATAACATCACTGTGTTTATGGGGGGGGGGGGGGCACTGACATCACTGTGTGTATGGGGGGAGGGACACTGACATCACTGTGTGTATGGGGGGAGGGACACTGACATCACTGTGTGTATGGGGGGGGGGGGCACTGACATCACTGTGTGTATGGGGGGAGGGACACTGACATCACTGTGTGTATGGGGGGAGGGACACTGACATCACTGTGTGTATGGGGGGGACGGCACTGACATCACTGTGTTTAGGGGGGGGAGTGAGACACTGACATCACTGTGTGTACGAAGGGGGAAGGGGTACTGACATCACTGTGTGTATGGGGGGTACGCTTACACCACTGTGTGTATGAAGGGGGGATACTGACATCACTGTGTGTATGGGGGGGGGGACACTGGCATCACTTTGTGTATGAAGGGGAAGACACTAACATCACTGTGTGTATGGGGGGGACACTGACATCACTTTGTGTATGGGGGGCACTGACATCACTGTGTGTATGGGGGGGCACTGACATCACTGTGTGTATGGGGGGGACACTGACATTACTGTGTGTATGGGGGGGACGGCACTGACATCACTGTGTGTATGAAGGGGGGATACTGACATCACTGTGTGTATGGGGGGGGGGACACTGGCATCACTTTGTGTATGAAGGGGGAGACACTAACATCACTGTGTGTATGGGGGGGACACTGACATCACTGTGTGTATGGGGGGGCACTGACATCACTGTGTGTATGGGGGGGACACTGACATTACTGTGTGTATGGGGGGGACGGCACTGACATCACTGTGTGTATGGGGGGGACACTGACATTACTGTGTGTATGGGGGGGACGGCACTGACATCACTGTGTGTATGAAGGGGAGACACTGACATCACTGTGTTTAGGGGGGGAGACACTGACGTCACTGTGTGTATGGGGGGAGGGCACTGACATCACTGTGTGTACAAAGGGGGAAGGGGTACTGACATCACTGTGTGTATGGGGGGTACACTCACATCACTGTGTGTATGAAGGGGGGGATACTGACATCACTGTGTGTATGAAGGGGGAGACACTAAGATCACTGTGTGTATGGGGGGGACACTGACATCACTGTGTGTATGGGGGGGGACACTGACATCACTGTGTGTATGGGGGGGGGGCACTGACATCACTGTGTGTATGGGGGGGCACTGACATCACTGTGTGTATGGGGGGGACACTGACATCACTGTGTGTATGGGGGGGGGACACTGACATCACTGTGTTTATGGGGGGGGACACTGACATCACTGTGTGTATGGGGGGGGGACACTGACATCACTGTGTGTATGGGGGGCACCGACATCAGTGTGTGTATGGGGGGCGCACTAACATCACTGTGTATATGGGGGGGGCACTGACATCACTGTGTATGGGGGGGGGGCACTGACATCACTGTGTGTATGAAGGGGGGTGCTGACATCACTGTGTGTATGGGGGGTACACTGACTTCACTGTGTGTATGGGGGGGGCACTGACATCAATGAGTGTATGGGGGGGGGGGGTACACTGACATCACTGTGTGTATGGGGGGACACTGACATCACTGTGTGTATGGGGGGCACTGACATCACTGTGTGTATGGGGGGGCACAGACATCACTGTGTGTATGGGGGGGCACAGACATCACTGTGTGTATGAAAGGGGGGTACTGACATCACTGTGTGTATGGAGGGGCACTGACATCACTGTGTGTATGTATGGGGGGTACACTGACATCACTGTGTGTATGGGGGGCACTGACATCACTGTGTGTATGGGGGGACGCTGACATCACTATGCGTATAAAGGGGGGGGCACTGACATCACTGTGTTTATGGGGGAGGGACACTGACATCACTGTGTGTATGGGGGGAGGGACACTGACATCACTGTGTGTATGGGGGGAGGGACACTGACATCACTGTGTGTATGGGGGGAGGGACACTGACATCACTGTGTGTATGGGGGGGGGGGCACTGACATCACTGTGTGTATGGGGGGAGGGACACTGACATCACTGTGTGTATGGGGGGAGGGACACTGACATCACTGTGTGTATGGGGGGAGGGACACTGACATCACTGTGTGTATGGGGGGAGGGACACTGACATCACTGTGTGTATGGGGGGAGGGACACTGACATCACTGTGTGTATGGGGGGGGGGGCACTGACATCACTGTGTGTATGGGGGGAGGGACACTGACATCACTGTGTGTATGGGGGGAGGGACACTGACATCACTGTGTGTATGGGGGGAGGGACACTGACATCACTGTGTGTATGGGGGGGGGGGCACTGACATCACTGTGTGTATGGGGGGAGGGACACTGACATCACTGTGTGTATGGGGGGAGGGACACTTACATCACTGTGTGTATGGGGGGGACGGCACTGACATCACTGTGTCTAGGGGGGGGGAGTGAGACACTGACATCACTGTGTGTATGGGGGGGCACTGACATCACTGTGTGTACGAAGGGGGAAGGGGTACTGACATCACTGTGTGTATGGGGGGTACGCTTACATCACTGTGTGTATGAAGGGGGGATACTGACATCACTGTGTGTATGGGGGGGGGGACACTGGCATCACTTTGTGTATGAAGGGGGAGACACTAACATCACTGTGTGTATGGGGGGGACACTGACATCACTTTGTTTATGGGGGGCACTGACATCACTGTGTGTATGGGGGGGACACTGACATTACTGTGTGTATGGGGGGGACGGCACTGACATCACTGTGTGTATGAAGGGGGGATACTGACATCACTGTGTGTATGGGGGGGGGGACACTGGCATCACTTTGTGTATGAAGGGGGAGACATTAACATCACTGTGTGTATGGGGGGGACACTGACATCACTGTGTGTATGGGGGGGCACTGACATCACTGTGTGTATGGGGGGGACACTGACATTACTGTGTGTATGGGGGGGGATGGCACTGACATCACTGTGTGTATGAAGGGGAGACACTGACATCACTGTGTTTAGGGGGGGAGACACTGACGTCACTGTGTGTATGGGGGGGGGAGGGCACTGACATCACTGTGTGTACGAAGGGGGAAGGGGTACTGACATCACTGTGTGTATGGGGGGTACACTCACATCACTGTGTGTATGAAGGGGGGGATACTGACATCACTGTGTGTATGAAGGGGGAGACACTAAGATCACTGTGTGTATAGGGGGGACACTGACATCACTGTGTGTATGGGGGGGCACTGACATCACTGTGTGTATGGGGGGGGCACTGACATCACTGTGTGTATGGGGGGGGCACTGACATCACTGTGTGTATGGGGGGGACACTGACATCACTGTGTGTAGGGGGGGGGGACACTGACATCACTGTGTTTATGGGGGGGGGACACTGACATCACTGTGTGTATGGGGGGGGACACTGACATCACTGTGTGTATGGGGGGCACCGACATCAGTGTGTGTATGGGGGGCGCACTAACATCACTGTGTATATGGGGGGGGCACTGACATCACTGTGTGTATGAAGGGGGGTGCTGACATCACTGTGTGTATGGGGGGTACACTGACTTCACTGTGTGTATGGGGGGGGGGGCACTGACATCAATGTGTGTATGGGGGGGGGTACACTGACATCACTGTGTGTATGGGGGGACACTGACATCACTGTGTGTATGGGGGGCACTGACATCACTGTGTGTATGGGGGGGGCACAGACATCACTGTGTGTATGAAGGGGGGGGTACTGACATCACTGTGTGTATGGAGGGGCACTGACATCACTGTGTGTATGTATGGGGGGTACACTGACATCACTGTGTGTATGGGGGGCACTGACATCACTATGCGTATAAAGGGGAGGGGGCACTGACATCACTGTGTGTATGGGGGGGGCACTGACATCATTGTGTGTATGGGGGGGGGCACTGACATTACTGTGTGTATGCGAGAACACTGACATTACTGTGTGTATGGGGGGGACACTGACATCACTGTGTGTATGAAGGGGGGGCACTGACATCACTGTGTGTATAGGGGGGGCACTGACATCACCGTGTGTATAAGGGGGGGACACTGACATCACTGTGTGTATGGGGGGGAGGGCACTGACATCACTGTGTGTATGGGGGGCACTGACATCACTGTGTGTATGGGGGGACGCTGGCATCACTGTGTGTATGGGGGGACGCTGGCATCACTGTGCGTATAAAGGGGGGGGGCACTGACATCACTGTATGTATGGGGGGGGGGGGCACTGACATCATTGTGTGTATGGAGGGGCACTGACATTACTGTGTGTATGCGAGAACACTGACATTACTGTGTGTATGGGGGGGACACTGACATCACTGTGTGTACAGGGGGGGCACTGACATCACTGTGTGTATAGGGGGGGCACTGACATCACTGTGTGTATGAGGGGGGGGACACTGACATCACTGTGTGTATGGGGGGGAAGGCACTGACATCACTGTGTGTATGGGGGGGACAGTGACATCACTGTGTTCAGGGGGGATACTGATATCACCTTGTGTTTGGGGGAGGAGGGGCTGACATCAGTGTGTATGGGGGGGGGATACTGACATCACTGTGTGTAGGGGGATACTAACGTTCTTCCCCTGGTTCTTCTCCCTCCACTGTCTTCTTCCTCTGGTTTTTCTGCTGGTTCTTCTCCCAATGCTAGGTCCCGCTGTTCTGTTAGCTCCGGTGTGTGCCATTACTTATAAAGTCATGGGGCGTGGCAACCCAGTGATGTCATCCAGAGACCCCGCCCCCTTATGACGTCGCCACCTGGGGCATGATGGGGCGGTGACGTCACAAGGGGTCTCTAGATTACATCACCTGATGGGCACGCCCCATTGCTAAATAAGTAATGGCGCCTGCCAGAGCTAGCAGAACAGTGGGAGCTAGCGTTGGGAGAAGACATCACCAGAGAGAGAAGAACCGGAGGGAGAAGACTCACTGGAGCTACGACGGTGGACATTCTTCATTTTTAATAAAGGACTTTGTCAAAAACCTGTGTACTGGTTTTATTTATTTTTGACACATTTTTTAGGGTTGAATGATGCACCCCATACTCATTCACATAGGGTAAGGGTCCAGGATCCCCCCCCCACCCACGGTTGTTGGGAAGAGGCCCCCCCAGCCCCAAAGCATCCACTCCCCCATATTGAGGACATGTGGCCTGGTATGGCCACTCGCTCGTCCCCCCCATTTCCTGACCTGCAGGGCTGTGTTCTCGGATAAGGGTCTGGTATGGATTTTGGGGGGGACCCCTTACCGTTTTTATTTTGGCCGTGGGGTTACCCCTCAAAATCCATACCTTCGGTCTGGTATGGTTTCGGGGGGGGGACCCCACGCTGTTTTTTTTTATTTTGGTGTGGGGTTTCCCCCAAGTACAAGTTGCATGCCACAAGTCAGGTCAGTTAAGACGATGATCTGACTTGGATGCGAATTACATTCAAATCAATGGGCTGAAATCGTGCACAAGTCAGACCAAAGTAGTGCAGGAAGCTTTTTCAAAGTCGGACCAGTTGAGACGGCTCTCATAGGGAACCATTGATTTATACACGATTGTGTCACATTATTGTGATGGAAAGAGGGGTGGTGACCTGTTCTTATGTCTAGGTGAAATGTTAACAAATACAGTCCTTGTTATTCCATTTGCAGTAAAACAAAATATAATTTAAAAAAGCAAGTTTAGTTTATTTACTAAATAAGCTGCACTTTTTATTTTAAACATACCATATTTATTGGCATATAACACGAATCTTGTTACCCTGAAAATAGAGGGTAAACCGTTCCTGCATGCGGCTGGCCTGACACCCTCCATTGGGAGGGTGTCAGGCCAGCCGCCCCGCCTCTCCTGGCCCTGAGACAGAGCTTCCAGTAAATTTTAAAGTTCAGAAAACATTTATAGGTACCGATCGCTCACTGTGTTCATTCAGGAAAGGAAGGAGGGGAGGGCAGCTGGAAAAAGGCACACATGGGGGCCCGGACAGCAGATGGAAGCGGCGCATGTGCTAGAACCAATCCGTCTGCAGTGCAGCTAGAGGGGGAAAGAAGAGGATAAGCTGGCAGTGCTGCAGGGGGAGGCAGAAATAGGTCGGTGTCTGCAATATGACAGTACAGCTGGACCTCTTGCTCAACAGGTGCCCGGGTCTCCCTTTTGAACTGATGGGGCCTGGGCCCAGTACAGAAGGGCTGGCTGTACTACCTTAGCAGCCATAGGCGTGCACACGGGGTGTGCCTGGGTAAACCCTAATCACCCTGTGGGTGCTGATTCCCCTGCCTCTCCCTTGCAGTGCTGCCAGCTTCCCTCCTCTCCTCTCACACTGGCTGCTGCGGCGGATTTTCAAGATGGATGAATGAATAACCACAGTGAGTGATCTGTACTAATCACTCCTTTTGTTCATTCTTAACTGAAGCATAGTAAACTATGTTTACCATGCTTCAATTTGTGAGTGAACATGAAGCTGCTCAGCAAAGAGCATTTCCCATTCATTCACTGTCCTCAGTCCCTTCCTCTCTGTTTAGACCCTTTATATTTCACCAAAGCCCCCCAACGGGGCTCCTTAAAATATTATAAAAAATAAATAAAATTGTAAAAAATGAAAATTACTGACATTGCTCACTGCTCTACTGATATACACACGTGTATTTGTGCTCTGGGGGGCACACCAATGTCAGCAGCTCTAGGGGGAAATAGTAAATGTCATCAGAACAGGACTAGAGGGGAAGCTTTCCATGGGGACACTTATTCCATTGACAGTTGTCACTGATGATTGCTTCAGTGGGGAGAGATTTGCTTTTATATCTTTGGGATGGGAAGTAAAGGGTAATATCTTTAATAAGATAGAGATGGCAAATAAGGCCTCATGTACACGGGGCTCTTCTGATTGGTATTTCTCCTGGCTTTTCTCCTTACTGATGTAAGAAGAGAGACTCTGATGAGAACACTAATGTAAGGAGGGACACTGATGTAAGGAGAGACTCTGTAATGGGGGATTCTGGTGAGGACACTGATGTAATGGGGGATTCTGGTGAGGACACTGATGTAATGGGGGATTCTGGTGAGGACACTGATGTAAAGGGGGAATTGCTTTGTTTTACATAGTTACATAGTAGGCGAGGCTGAAAAAAGAGACAAGTCCATTAAGTCCAACCTATGTGTGTGATTATGTGTCAGTACAGTAAAATCTTGGATCGCGAGCATAATTCGTTCCAGAAACATGCTTGTAATCCAAAGCACTTGTATATCAAAGCATTTTTTTCACAGGGTATAAAAGAGAGGCACCTCTAATGCCTCGTTTCCACTGAGCGGATCGGTTCGGTTCGGTTCGGTTCGGTACAGTACGCTATTTTGGGTGTTTCCATTATGAAAGCGGCCCATACAACCGAACCGAACCGTTCCATTCAGGGTCCTGCTTCAGATGTGGGGCCATAGAAAATGGAACGGTTCGGTTAGGGCGGAGCTACGATACATTACACTGATTGGTGGACGTGTGACGCCATGACGGCATTTTTTCTAAACCCACGTATGGCCCCTGTCGGTCCGATTCGCAGTGGAAACGCTCGCCTGAATAGGCCGGACCATTCTAGGCCGTCCAAACCGATCCGACCCGAACCGATCCGCTCAGTGGAAACGAGGCATTAGTGTAGCAATAAGTTGCTAAATGTTATACCTTCATTAAATGTAACCATATTGCTACACTTAGAGGCTCCTCTCTTCTCTTTTATACTCCAGTTGTGACATGACGCTACTCTTATATCAAGACATTGCTTGTATATCAAGGCAAAATTTATTAAAACATTTTGCTTGTCTTGCAAAATGCTCTCAAACCAAGTTACTCTCAAACCAAGGTTTTACTGTATTACATTGTATATCCCTGTAGCAAAACCTAAGCAATCTGAGTGAAAGTTTGGGCCCCCTCTCTGCTCGCAGCCTCCTGGGTCACACATCACATGTGCCAGGAGGCTGCGGGACCATTCACAGCGTGCAGGGCGACTCGTGAATGTGCAGCGGGGAGGCGGCTGTGAAGCTGCAAGGAGTCACAGCTGGCTTCCCACAGTTAGCATGGCGGCGCCAGGTACCCAAAGACCGGCAAGGAACCAGCTCAGGTGAGGACATCGCTGGATCCCAGGACAGGTAAGTGTCCTTTTATTAAAAGTCAGCTTTTTAACCTTTTATTAAAAAAGCAGCTACAGGATATGCAGCTTCTGACTTTTCACTTTCAATAATTTTTACTGAAAAAATTTAAAGGCATAGGAGAACTTTTGAAATTGGCAAAAAAATTGTAGACAGCTTGAATATAGCTAGTGAGAATGTAAAAACATCTAACGGTATAAATTGCATAATAGTAAACAGAATTTGTAGCCTGTGAGTCATATAAAGTATTGATGAGCCAGCTAATATTACCACAGGCCATGGAACAAAAAGCAAATCAAGAAATCAAGTCTGAATCAACTGTAATGACTGCAACAAGGAAATAGGAAAGAGAAGGGAAGGATATCCACAGTAGTAAGGTGGATAGAGAGGTGGGGGGGGGACTGAGGAACCTCTTTAACCACTTAAGGACCGGAAGATTTTTCCCCTTAATGACCACGACACTTTTTTGCGATACGGTGCTGCGTCACTTTAACTGACAATTGCGCGGCCGTGCGACGCTGTACCCAAGCAAAATTGCTGTTCTTTTTTTCCCACAAACAGAGATTTCTTTTGGTGGTATTTGATCACCTCTGCGGTTTTTACTTTTTACGCTATAAACAGAAAAAGCGCAACAATTTTGAAAAAAAAATTTTTTTTAACTTTTTGCTATAATAAATATCCCCCAAAAATTTTTTTAAAAAATTTCATCATCAGTTTAGGACAACATGTATTCTTTTACATATTTTTGTAAAAAAAAAATCGTAATAAGCGTATATTGATTGGTTTGCGCAAAAGTTATCACGTCTACAAAATAGGGGATAGATTTATGGCATTTTTATTATTTATTTATTTTTCACTAGTAATGGCAGCGATCAGTGATTTTTAGCGGGACTGCGACATTGCAACGGACAGAGTGGACACCTAACTGTCATTTTTTGGGAACCAGTGACATTATTACAGTGATCAGTGCTAAAAATATGCACTGTTATTGTACTAATGACACTGGCAGGGAAGGGGTTAACATCAGGGGCGATCAAGGGGTTAAATGTGTTCCCTCAGTGTGTTTACTGACTGTATGGGGGACTGTGTGACTGGGGAAACACACAGATCCATTTTCCTGCTTAGTAGAAAGACAGGATCTGTGTGATCTCCCCTGTCAGAACAGAGATTTGCCTTGTTTACACAGGCAGATCCCTGTTCTGTCACTGCAGGGAACGATCGTGGGAAACATCGAGTCCATCCCACCTGATCATTGGCTCCCACGCTGTCCAGTAGGCCGTTGTGTACGAGCCGACGTACAATGACGGCGATTCGTAGGAAGCAGCCACATTGCCACAGTACAACTGCGGTGGCTGGTCCTTAAGTAGTTAAAGAGGGGCGGTAAAAATGTGGTTCACCCACTTTTTTTTTTTTATCGACTCCCAACCGCATGTTTAAATGATAAAAACACATATACAAGGGGCAATTGAATAAATAAACGAAGTTACCCCAAATACACCCTGAAAAACCCAACCCCCAAGTAAAAAAAAAAAAAAAAAGCTTTTTTTAAAATGTAAGTGCAAATTTTACCTTAGCATCTTATGTTTTGCTGCTGAAATTGTTAATTTTGCTACATCAACAATTTTTGCAATTTCCCCCTGCCTATTCCTATTTTATTGGGAGGTGTAGTGTGTGTATCGTGATAGGCTGTATCACCTGCATGCCGCAAGTTCTATTTGTTAAATAAGACTTTTGTTTTTTTGAGTTAACACTAGGGATGAGCTTCACGTTCGAGTCGAACATGAGTTTGACTCGAACATCGGCTGTTCGATCGTTCGACAAAGATTGAACATTATGAGGCGCTAAATTCGAGCGGCGCATCACGCCCCATAATGCACTGCGTCATCGCAGTGCATTGCTGGCTGATGATTGGCCAAGCATGCACTATGATCTGCATGTTTAGGCCAATAACAGCACCTTCAGCAAAGAGAGCCATAATTGGCCAAAGGTAGGGTGCCTTTGGCCAATTATGGCTCAGGGGGTTAAGTCCACGCCCCACACTATATAAGGCCACGTGCGTGCACGTCGGCCTTGTGTAGTGTGTTGTTGGTATAGAGAGAGAGTGAGAGAGAGAGTCATTTCATTTACTTTGAGCAGGCAGTTTATTCAGTTAGCTAGATCTCACTGCAGACCGTTCCTGCTGTACTATTTCTAATCTACTTCAGGCAGGCAGTTGATTCAGTTAGCTGCAGTGTATTTAATATATATATATATATATATACACACACACACACACACACACACATACTGTATCCAGTTTAGCAATACACTTTCAGGCAGGTTATTCAGTGATCTGCAGTGCATAAAATAAATATACTGTCTTCTACATATATATCCACTGCATTCTAGTCTAGCCAAGCCTATATCTGACTGCAGGCCATTGCTGGTGTACGTTTTTAAATATATTTGTAAGCAGGCAGCTGATTCAGTGATCTGCAGTGCATAAAATATATATATATATATACAATCTCCTACATGTATATATCCACTGCATTCTAGTCTAGCCAAGCCTATACCTGACTACAGGCCATTCCTGGTGTACATTTTCAATGACGCAGGCAGGCAGGCAGGCGATGCAGTGATCTGCAGTGCATAAAGATATATATACAGTCTCCTACATATATATATCCACTGCATTCTAGTCTAGCCAAGCCTATACCTGACTGCAGGCCATTCCTGGTGTAATTTTTCTAGGAAACTTCAGGTGGTGTTTTGCTAATCCAATTTTACAGCATGTCTGGAAGGCCACCAAGGAAAGGCAGATGCTCACAGGCCACTAAAAGAGGGCAAGCAGGCTCTGTGTGTACAGCCAACAGTGCTGGTCGTGGACACGGTGCATCCTCAGCACATGGCCGTGGGGCACGCTTGTCCTTTTTTTCGACAGCTGGCCATGTTGAACCACAACATGCAGAAGAGTTGGTAGAGTGGATCACAAAGCCGTCCTAATTCTCCTCATCCTCTGTCACCCAGGCTAAGACAAGTTTGGCTGCCAATGCAGCTGCATTAGCGGCCTATTCCATCTGCTCAATGGTATCAGTCACTCCTTCCCTAGCCCCACCATCATATCCTGAGGAGTCCCCCGAACTGTTCGACCACAGTGTCGGGTACATGCTGCAGGAGGATGCACAGCGTTTTGAAGGCTCCAATGATGGTACCCAGGTTGAGGATGAAGGCAGTAACGTGAGCCCAGAGAGAGGGGGTGCCCAAGAAGGACAAGAAACTGGCAGTTATGTTCTCCCAGCTGCAGCATATTGCCAGGTTTGCTCCAGTGGCAAAGAGGGAGGGGATGATGAGGTCACTGACTCTACGTGGGTGCCTGATAGAAGAGAGGAGGAGGAGGCGGCACATCTCCAACGAGACAGGATGCCCTCCAGGGGCCAGCTTAAGGACAGCCAACTGACTGCATCACATCACAGAGCTCCGCATATGCAGGGCGCTGCTGACTCCGCGCGTTTTTTCAAAAGTTCTTTGGTGTTGAGACGTGTGCAGCATATCGCACCGTTGCTGTTTGCAACATATGTCTGAAGCGTATCAAGCGTGGCCAAAACAGCTGCCGCTTGGGCACCACATGCTTGACTAGACATATGTCGACCTCCCATGCAGTCCGTTGGCAACAGTACTTAAAAGACCCACACCAAAGAACAAGGCGGATCTCTCCTTGCTCCTCATCAGCTGGGATCTCCAACCCCACTATACATTCAGTCCTCTCAGAGACCTGCACTGAGAGGAATGAAGGTGTAGAATTAGGTGTCCCAAGCACTTGCGGGCAATCTGCTAGCGGTACACCTAAATCCAATTGTAGCAGGCAATACCCCAGTTGCTAAACCGTCGAAAAAAATGTGGTCCCAGCCATCCACATGCTCAGCGGCTGAATGCTAGTTTGGCTAAATTGCTAGCACTCCAACTGCTGCCTTTTCAGCTGGTAGACTCTGCCCCCTTTCGAGATTTTTTGGAATGTGTGGTACCTCAGTGGCAGGTTCCCAGATGCCATTTTGTTTCTCGGAAGGCCATTCTGGCTCTCTACCGGCATGTGGAAGGCAATATCTTGGCCTCATTGGACAGGGCGGTCAGCGGTAAGGTGCACATTACCGCTGACTCATGGTCCAGCAGGCATGGACGTTACCTTTCTTTCTCAACGCACTGGGTAACCCTGCTGGCAGCTGGAAAGGATGCAGGACAGGGTGTAGTAATGTTGGAGCTTGTTCCACAACCACGCCTCCAAAATGCTAGTAGTGGTGATTCTGCCACACCTCTCTCCTCCAACCCCTCCTCCTCTTCTTCCTCTATGGCTTCTTCCTGTGCAGATTTTTCCTCGGAACCAGCGGTGCTCCGTAGGCGTTCTAGGGGCTACGCAAGCACTTAGGCAAAAAGTGTCAGGGCTGGGCTCAGCCCTTCCTTCTCTGAGCTGGCCGCTCAGCTGTCGGCTAATTGCCAGATCCCATTTCTCTCCACAGTTACCCAGCTGTTGATTCTGCTCGTCAGTCCTGCCTACTTAAAGTCGTCCAGCTCATTTGATCTCTGTCTTCGCCTTTGTCAACATCACAGAGATTTTCTCCTGCGTTCCTGTTGAAGACTTGCTCGGCTGACGTTCCTTCTGGCTCCTGATCCTGCTTGCTATACTACTACGTTTATCTCTGGCTCTCTGACATTTGCTTGGCTGACTACCCGATCCAGTTACTGAACTCTGGCTTTTTTTGACTATGCTTACTCTGTTTACCTTATTATTATTATTATTAAACATGTGTGATTTAACTATACTTCTGTCTCAGTCTGATTTATAGTTCCTGATAAAAAGATGCCATGCGGTGCTTGAGTTGGTCTGCTTAGGGGACAGGAGCCACACTGGGGCAGAGATTCTGCCAGCTCTGCAGGGGCAGGTTCAGAGGTGGTTGATCCCACACCAGCTTCAGGCGGGAATGGTGGTTTGCGACAATGGGACCAACCTCCTCTCCGCCCTCCGACAGGGACACTTGACCCATGTTCCCTGTTTGGCTCACGTCCTTAATTTGGTGGTGCAGCATTTTTTGTGCAGTTACCCTTGCTTGCAGGATCTCCTGAGGCAGGCTAGGAAAGTCTGTGGGCATTTCTGTCGGTCATATAATGCCAGTGCTCGGCTGGCTGACCTGCAAAAGGAATGCAACCTGCCCAAGAACTGCCTCCACCAGGTGGAACTCAACATTGGCAATGCTGCAGCGGCTGCACAAGCAGCAGAGGGCCATCAATGAGTACCTGTGCGAGTATGGCAACAGGACAGGGTCAGGGGAGCTTGGCTTTTTTCCGCCACACCAGTGGCTAATGATCAAGGATGCATGCACTATCCTGTCACCATTTGAGGATGGTGAGCAGTGACAGTGCATGCATCAGTGATACTGTCCCTCTTGTCTTCCTGTTGGAGCACATGCTGTGTGGAATAATGGACAGGGCACTTGAGGCAGAACAGAGGGAGGAAGAGGAGGACTTCCTTACTTCTCAAGGCCCCCTTTATCCAGACAGTATTCCTGCAGGCCCGACTATCACACAGGAAGAGGAGGAGGATTGTGTCCATATGGAGGTGGAGCCTGGCATTCGGCATCATTAGCAGTCTTCAAGGGATCGTTTTCAGTCCTCAGAAACCCATGGACTTGTACATGGCTGGGAGGAGGTGGCTGCGGATCATGTTGTCCTTAGTGACCCAGAGGACTTCGGACCGAATGCCTCAGCAAACCTATGCTGCATGTCCTCCCTGATCCTGCAAAGCCTGCGAAAGGACCCTTGGATTCGTGGTATCAAGGAGAGGGATCAGTATTGGCTGGCAACCCTTCTTGATCCACGTTACAAGGGTAAGGTTGCTGAACTTATCCAGCCTTCGCAGAGGGAGCAGAGGATTAAACATCTTCGGGAGGCCTTGCAGAAAGGATTGTGCAATGCGTTTCCAGAGTCTGGGAGGTTGCAATTTCCTGGTCCTCCTGGACAACGTGTTGCTGAGGCTTCGGTCAGTCACAGAAGGAGCGGCGGATAAGGTGGCTGTCTGACCGATGCGTTCAGACAATTTTTTAGTCCACAGCCCCAAGGTTTGATCAGTTCCAACAACCATCGCCAACGTCTGATTTACATGGTGCAGCAATACCTTGGGGCAGGATCAGACTTGGAGACCTGTCCAGCTGAAAATACACTGGGTTACTGGGTCTTGAGGATGGATCACTGGCCAGAGCTTGCACAGTATGCAATTGAGCTACTGGCCTGTCCTGCATCCAGCGTTCTATCTGAACGCACATTCAGTGCTGCTGGAGGCTTTGTTACCGATCACAGAGTGCACCTGTCCACAGACTCGGTTGATCGGCTCACCTTCATAAAAATGAAGCAGTCTTGGATCGCCAGCTACCAAGCACCTGATGCTGATGTAACTGATTTTTTTATGAATGTGGGATCCCTTGAAGACTGCCTATGCTGATGCTGAGTGACTATCCTGTTATGCTGAGTGAAAGTCTATGCCTCCTCAATGTTCATGTTGATGGCTTCTAAGAACAGTTTTGGTTCTGGGCACCAGCACCAGTGCCTAAAGCCTAATTTTTCTGCCCCTGTTTAACAGGGGTGTGTAATTACAATTTTTGCTGTCATATTTTGCAGCAGGGCTCTTCCTGCGCTCAACTAGAGTATCTGTGAGAGGTTGTAGTGTTGTGGCACCAATGCCTAAGGCCCAATTTTTTTGCCCGTTTAACAGGGGCGTGTAATTACAATTTTTGCTGTAATATTTTGCAGCAGGGCTATTCCTGTGCTCAACTAGAGTATCTGTGAGGGGTTGTAATGTTGTGGCACCAGCACCAGTGCCTAAAGCCCAATTTTTTTGCCCGTTTAACAGGGGTGTGTAATTACAATTTTTGCTGTAATATTTTGCAGCAGGGCCCGTTCCTGCGCTTAACAAGAGTATCTGTGAGGCTTTACAGTGTTGTGTCACCACCACCATCACCGCCGCCTAAGGCCCAAATTTTCTGCCCCTGTTTAACAGGGGCGCGTAAGTACAATTTTTGATCTAATATTTCACCGCAGGGCTTGTTCCTGTGCTCAACAACAGAATCTGTGAGGGGTTACAGTGTTGTGGCACCACCACCACTGTCTAAGACCCAATTTTTCTGCCCCTGTTTAACAGGGGCATGTAATTATAATTTTTGATCTACTATTTTACAGCAGGGCCCGTTCCTGCACAAAGTAGACACAATATGGTGAGAATTACTCCTGCGCTTGTGAGAGCGTTTGTTGTGTAATTTGGATAGTATTGTAGATGGTGAAAAGTATGAAAGAGATGGTAATGCGTGTCCCGCTTCCTCAGCTGACCAGGGGTGGTCTGGAGAAGACTTTGTGGAAGGAGGTAGATGGAGGGTGCGTGATCAACCGCTTACATCAAAACATATTTGGTTTAATCATGTATAATGGAATACAAACAAATAAATATAACCATCTGAATAATACAAATAATACGTATCCAAGATGTGTCATCTCCACATCTTGGATACACGACGGGACGAACGTATATCATGGCACAGCCTGTGACAGGACCCGGCGTCCTTTTTCCCCTTCTTCCGGAACCCACACCTGGCCGGATGATCGCATCAGTCACTTCATCTCTGCTCTATGTGTCACCTTTATGAGGTCAAGGAGAAACCGCTGTGCCCCACCACCTCACACCATCCTCATTGTATTTGATGTGTTGCCAGCCGTTTATGGACTTGCTGAGGCTTGCAGTCCCCCTCCTCTCTTTCCATCCAGAGACATGCTTGAACACAGATGTGCAGTCTTCCATGTGAGTGGATATTATTTTTTCTCATAAATGCTTTATTGATACTTATTCAGAGGCGCCCCGTGGCGGAACTACCGCCATAGCAAGCCACGCGTGCGCTATGGGGCCCGCAGCCGAGTGGGGCCCCATCATAGTTGCCAATATAAATCCTTTTTTAGAGATTTTTCGCCACCCGCCGCCGCCGCTAGAGGTCCGTGACCGACGGAGATAATGTCTCCACCGGCCGCCATTTTCCTGAAGACCAGCTGAGGTGGCACTGACGGGCACTGATGATGGGCACTGATAGGTGGCACTGATGGGCACTGATAGGTGGCACTGATGGGCACTGATAGGTGGCACTGGTATGCGGCACTGATGGGCACTCATAGGTGGCACCGACGGGCACTCATAGGCGGCACTGATGGGCACTCGTAGGCGGCACTGATGGACACTCGTAGGTGGCATTGATTGGTACATATGGGTGGCACTGATTTGTGGCACTGATAGGTGGGCACTGATGGGCACAGATGGGCACAGATGGGCACTGACAGGTGGCACAGATGGACACTGACAGGTGGCACCGATGGGCAATGACAGGTGGCACTAATAAAACATTGGGGGCATTGCTGGGCAGATCTTGGACATAATGGTGCCAATCAGTGCCCATTTGTGGGCACTGATTGGCACAGATTGGGCATATTGGGCACATGTGGATGGCCATGGGGTACATACCTGGCCATCCACATGTTGCCCATTCCCTGGTGGTCCTAGTGGCGATCCCTGGTGGTCCAGTGTGGTGATCTGAGGGCGGGCTGCACTGATAAACAATCAGCGCAGACCCCCCCTGCCAGGAGAGCCGCCGCTCGGCTCTCCTCTACTCGCGTCTGTCAGACGCGAGTGAGGAAGAGCCAATCAACGGCTCTTCCCATTGACAGCGTGATCAGCCGTGATTGGACACGGCTGATCACGTGGTAAAGAGCCTCCGCCGGAGGCTCTTTACCAAGATAAGTGGAGCGGTGTGTCAAGCTGACACACCGCTCCACCGATCGCCGCGATGCGCGCCCCCCGGGGGCGCGCGGTGGCATGTTATCCTGCTGGATGTCATATGACGCCCAGTCAGGATAACAGAACCACTTTCCGGACGTCAATCCGTTATAGGGCGGGTGGGAAGTGGTTAAAATTCGCACTTTTGATTTCTCACGTTCGAGTCCCATAGACTTTAACGGTGTTCAAATGTTCGCGCAAACTTTCGGTCCGTTCGCATGTTCTGGATGCGAGCCGGGGGGGTGTTCGGCTCATCCCTAGTCAGCACAGCTCCAAGGTGATTATGACAAATCACCTGTAAATCATCTGGGCAGCTAAGACACAACATGTTCTCACTATTAGGTTCCAATGCATACCACTGAGGTCTTATTTTGGAAAAGTGTAGTATATATAAATATATTCCAGCGTCTAATACACTAATCCCAGTTTAGGATGGGTCATACAAGGTGATCCGTCACTGCAGCCTAACATCTGCCAAGAGAAATATATTACCTATCTATGTAACAGATTATCTGGCCAAGGGATTACTATTTACTTCTTTAGTGTACTATACTTTTATATTCTTCAGTTAAAGAAACAACTTCAAACAAATCCATTTGTATAGTTTTAGGCTGCTTCTTCATTCTAACTAGTGGTCCCTGAAATATGTTATTATGTAGAACAGCCAGACACTAGCTGAAGATTGAAATTAGGCTTGTAGTGGGAGTACCTGCTCTGTAATCTGATGAGCTATGGTGGCTGCACAGGCAAGTTTACAAGATAAAGAGCGCCCAAGGTTGTTGTCACCAGTGTGGGGTTTACTAGTAGTCTACAGCAGTGGTCTCCAAATTGTGACATGGGGGCTGAATGTCACCCTTTGCTTGCCTTTATCCCACCCTTGGGGCACTATTCCATCCACTGACTCCAACAATGGGGCATAATTACTGCCTCTACACCAATGATAGGACACAATTCCTCCCATTGATGCCAATGATAGGGCATAATTCCTCCCAAGGACACCAAGAATGAGGCATTATTTCTCCCGCTGCCACCAGCAGTGGATTACAATTCCCCCCACTGTCACCAATAGTGGATTACAATTCCTCCCACTGCCACCAACAGTGGATTACAATTCCTCCCACTGCCACCAACAGTGGATTACAATTTCTCCCACTGCCACCAACAGTGGATTACAATTTCTCCAACTGACACCAACAGTGGAACACATTTCCTTCTACTGACACCAATGATGGGGCACGCCATCTCCCATTGACAAAAACAATGGGTACAATTCCTTCCAGTGACACCCATGATGGGGCACTATTCCTCCCCCGACACCAACAATGAGGCACTATTCCTCCGCTAATACCAAAGATGGGGCATCATTTACTCTCACTAACACCAATGATGGGGTACCATTCCTCCTACCGACACCAACAATGGGAAACAGATCCTCCCACTGACTCCAATAATGGGGTGCAATTCCTCCCAATGACACCAGCGAAATTCCCAGTGACATCAACAATGGGGCACTATTCTCCCCGTTATGAAAAATGGGGCACTAGTCCTTCCTCTGACATCAAAGATGGGGCACTATTCCCTCCACTGAGAGTGAAAATGGGGCACTATTCCCCCCACTGACAGTGAAAATGGGGCTCAATGTATCATACTGACACCAATCACGGGGCACACTTATTCCCCCTGGCATCAACTATGGGGCACATTTACTCCTACTGACACCAGGACATTTTTTTGCTCCCACTTGCCACAATCCGCCTTCCCTAAAGTCTGAAGGATAGTAAACTGGTCCTTTGCTTAGGAAGTTTGGAGACTTCTGGTCTACAGGACTGGGAGGAGGAGGGGTAGTGACACACAGTTTGCAGAAGCATGTCACCCTTCTTATGCTGTGTAATGGTTTGACACAGCAGGTTGGGTGGATCACAAGAGGACAAGTATTAATTCACAAATATTTTCTCAGGAAAGACTTTATATATAGACAATGGGGAAAACAATTGTTTGATCTCCGTAGTTTTTGTAAGTTTGCCCACTTACAAAGAAATGAAGGGTCTATAATTTTTATCATAGGTGTATTTTAAAGCGGAAGTAAACCCATCCATAAAACAGTTTCATTTCCGGCACGTGCCGGAAATGTAACACGCCCATTGGTTGTGCTCTCAACCAAATTGTCAAACCATCCAATGGCTGGTGTCATAACTGATCACATGTACAGCATCATAGCAGTTGTAGAATAAACAGAGGCAAAGATGGCAGCTTCCTTGGCTGAAAACGATAGGGGGGTTTACCTACACTTTAATTGAGAGAGAGAGAGAATATCAACAAAAAATCCAGAAAAAAAACATGATACAAATGTTATAAATTGAGTTGCAGTTCAGTGAGTAAAATAAGAAGTATTTGATCCCCAAGCAAAACATGACTTGGTGAAGAAACCCTTGTTGGAAATGCACTGATTACTGTGTAAATGTCACTGACAGGGAAGGGGTTAAATGTGTTCATGGGAGGTGTTTCTAACTGTGGGGGGATGGGTCTGACTGGAGGAGGAGAGAGATCCTTGTTCCTAATCACTAGGAACAGCAGATCTGTCTCTCCTCCCCTGTCAGAATGGGGATCTGTCTGTTTACATTGACAGATCCCTGTTCTGGCTCTCTGTGGAGCAATCACAGGTGGCCGGAGGACATCGTGGCCGCCGACCACGCACAGGTCCTCTTATACTCCTATATACATGTATAGAGCCATGACAGGTCCTCTTTATACTCCTACATACATGTATAGAGTGATAACGTCCTCTTTATACTCCTATACATGTATAGAGCCATGACAGGTCCTCTTTATACTTCTATATACACATATAGAGCCATGACAGGTCCTCATTATACAAGTATAGTG
Organism: Lithobates clamitans; assembly: GCA_037952925.1. Taxonomy (NCBI): domain Eukaryota; kingdom Metazoa; phylum Chordata; class Amphibia; order Anura; family Ranidae; genus Lithobates; species Lithobates clamitans. The sequence goes on along the minus strand of JBBGZY010001451.1, from coordinate 2,447,460 downwards.
CCATGACAGGTCCTCTTTATTCTCCTATATACATGTATAGAGCCATGACAGGTCCTCTTTTATACTCCAATACATGTAAACAACCAATACAGGTCCTCTTTATACTCCTATATACATGTATAGTGCCATGACAGGTCCTCTTTATACTCCTATACATGTAGACCGCCATGACCGGTCCCCTTTATACTCCTATATACACATGTATAGAGCCATGACAGGTCCTCTTTATACTCCTACATACATGTATAGAGCCATGACAGGTCCTCTTTATACTCCTACATACATGTATTGAGCCATGACAGGTCCTCTTTTATACTCCTATACATGTAAACAACCATGACAGGTCCTCTTTATACTCCTATATACATGTATAGTGCCATGACAGGTCCTCTTTATACTCCTATACAGGTAGACCGCCATGACCGGTCCCCTTTATACTCCTATATACACATGTATAGAGCCATGACAGGTCCTCTTTATACTCCTACATACATGTATAGAGTGATAACGTCCTCTTTATACTCCTATACATGTATAGAGCCATGACAGGTCCTCTTTATACTTCTATATACACATATAGAGCCATGACAGGTCCTCATTATACAAGTATAGTGCCATGACAGGTCCTCTTTATTCTCCTATATACATGTATTGAGCCATGACAGGTCCTCTTTTATACTCCAATACATGTAAACAACCAATACAGGTCCTCTTTATACTCCTATATACATGTATAGTGCCATGACAGGTCCTCTTTATTCTCCTATATACATGTATAGAGCCATGACAGGTCCTCTTTTATACTCCAATACATGTAAACAACCAATACAAGTCCTCTTTATACTCCTATATACATGTATAGTGCCATGACAGGTCCTCTTTATACTCCTATACATGTAGACCGCCATGACCGGTCCCCTTTATACTCCTATATACACATGTATAGAGCCATGACAGGTCCTCTTTATACTTCTACATACATGTATAGAGCCATGACGGGTCCTCTTTATACTCCTACATACATGTATAGAGCCATGACAGGTCCTCTTTATACTCCTACATACATGTATAGAGCCATGACAGGTCATCTTTTATACTCCTATACATGTAAACAACCATGACAGGTCCTCTTTATACTCCTATATACATGTATAGTGCCATGACAGGTCCTCTTTATACTCCTATACATGTAGACCGCCGTGACCGGTCCCCTTTATACTCCTATATACACATGTATAGAGCCATGACAGGTCCTCTTTATACTCCTACATACATGTATAGAGTGATAACGTCCTCTTTATACTCCTATACATGTATAGAGCCATGACAGGTCCTCTTTATACTTCTATATACACATATAGAGCCATGACAGGTCCTCATTATACAAGTATAGTGCCATGACAGGTCCTCTTTATTCTCCTATATACATGTATTGAGCCATGACAGGTCCTCTTTTATACTCCAATACATGTAAACAACCAATACAGGTCCTCTTTATACTCCTATATACATGTATAGTGCCATGACAGGTCCTCTTTATACTCCTATACATGTAGACCGCCATGACCGGTCCCCTTTATACTCCTATATACACATGTATAGAGCCATGACAGGTCCTCTTTATACTTCTACATACATGTATAGAGCCATGACGGGTCCTCTTTATACTCCTACATACATGTATAGAGCCATGACAGGTCCTCTTTATACTCCTACATACATGTATAGAGCCATGACAGGTCATCTTTTATACTCCTATACATGTAAACAACCATGACAGGTCCTCTTTATACTCCTATATACATGTATAGTGCCATGACAGGTCCTCTTTATACTCCTATACATGTAGACCGCCGTGACCGGTCCCCTTTATACTCCTATATACACATGTATAGAGCCATGACAGGTCCTCTTTATACTCCTACATACATGTATAGAGCCATGACAGGTCCTCTTTATACTTCTATATACATGTATATCATTTTCCTTCCACTTCAAAATTATGTGCCACTTTGTGTTGGTCTATAACATAAAATCCCAGTAAAAAAAACATTTATGTTTTTGGTTGTAACATGGCAAAATGTGAAAAATTAAGGGGTGTGACTACTTTTTCAAGGCACTGTATGTGCAATAAAACATTCATTCTCTATTCTGGTCCCTTTGCCCCTCTTTTCTGGCATACTGACAAGCTGACCAGGGCACACCTCAGGTCTGTGTTATGTTGTGAGTCCCGTGGCGTCTTTTACTGTATGTGGTTCTGTGTATGTCTCGGTCCAGAGAACTCCAATCATAAAAAAGAAGGCCAGTATGATGGCCTGAATTTATGGGCGGAGTTTGGGGTATATATGTTCAGCTCACATCCCTGTCTCCTTGACGGTTCCGGTGCGTGATAGCCTCTCACCCATTCCCCTTCTTTTAGGGCACTTTCCTCGTCTACAGTCATCCACTACTTATTATCATTGAGTATGCCCCCTTTTCTGGCGTACTGACCGGCTGACCAGGGCACACCTCAGGTCTGTGTTATGTTGTGAGTCCCGTGGCATCTTTTATGTCGTTCTTTGTATGTCTCAGTCCAAAGAACGCCGATCATAAATTTAAAATATATATAGATATATATATATAAATATATCTATATATTATATATATAGATATATATATATCTATATATAGATAGATATTTATTTTTTATTTAGTTAAATCAGGAAAGGATGGCATGTCCCCAACTGCCTGAAATCTCCTCGGATACTCACATCACACATCCCAGGAGCCTTTGGGGCAATCTACAGAATGTGTGCCATAGCATATCATCAATGGACCAGCTGCAAGAACCAAGAAGTGACAACCGATGCCTGATGATGTAATTGGATAAAATGGCAGTGTTTAGAAAGCATAACCTGGCAAAAAAAGGTAAGTTGTAATTGAAAAAACATAAGAAACGGAGATCGTCTTAAGTGTGAATTTGCCCTAAAATTTCTCCCTAAGCATATTGGGAATTCCAAAACCTTAATTTAAGAAAAAAAAAAAAAAAAGTTTTAACTAAACAGGGAGAATGACTTTCTGGCTCACTTTGTTCAGCCCTCTGACCTTCCATATTGGTCCACCAATCTGATGGGCAACCTTACTGATTAAAAGGAAGTCAAGGGAGATGTGCAAGGGCTTGGTTTTTCAGGTTCAAGTCAACATTAACATAAATGATCCTGGAAAGGAACCTGAAAAGCCTCGTACACACGATCAGATTTTCGGATGACCGAACGTTAGTTTTTTGTGGCATGCTAGTCTTATGTCAAAAGTGAAGAGGTTACTCAGAATATGAAAATTTTCATACGACAAAATATGTCAGAAGTGACGTAACATGTTGAATAGTTTTGTATGTATTCTTTCGTTTCTGAGCATGCCTAGTTTTGCTCTTACAATTTTTTTCGTACAAAAACAGTACTGATGAAACGAAAATCGGACGTTGGGTTCACATCCGACGAAAATTTTATAGTCTGCACATCCAACTTGTCTGACGAAAAAGCAAAATCAGCTGTCGAAAGCACCGTACTAACGATCTCAAAATCGACAGATAGCTCGTCGTACAAATTTTTCCATCCGATTTTCGTATCGTGTGTACGGGCCTTTAGAACTTGCGTTTTATTTATTCTAGCAGTTTAGCCTAACAAAAGGTTTCATTTATTGGGAATCTGTCACGTTGGAATGTTTTTTTTTTAGCTGAAAGACAACCTTTTCCCTCAAGCCAAATATATAAAATGCTTTTATTATTATGATTAAATTACTTTATACGGGAGAGGTGGAGCTCATCTTGTATGTAGCACACAAGTCCAATTCAAGTTTGGCACAGACATACCTGATCGCACCCAACTCTACTGAGAGAATTCTTCACCAGACTTAGCTCACCTTGTGTATTGTCTAATGAACTGAGTCAGTCTTTTAAAGGAGAACTCTGGTCTAATTAAAAATTTTTTTTCTAAAACGGGTAATAAAAGAACCTAGTCTAAAAAGAATCTAAACCTGGCCTGGCCATAGATGGCTCACATTTTGACCAAATTTTGCTGATTTGGCCAAAATTCAAGCCACTGATGGCTGTGCAAGCACCACCCGGCTCAACAAGTTGACTTGGAAAATTATTGGCTGAACAGTGACTATATCCTATCAAATGCCATCACTGTTAGGCAGTGCCACCCTAATTGGGCAGCCATTGGTGCCATGTATAAAAAGGAGAGAAACTTGCCACTACCTAAGTAAATGAAGTAACATGTATTAAAACATATTGGTGAAATGAAAGACAATAATAATGCACTCACATTTAAAAGACATTAAAAAGGCGTATCAATAAGTCTCTAGCAGGAAGTGACTTCCCGACTGTCCACAGTGGTTCTTATCTATGTGATTTCCACACTCAGTCTGCTGCTTCTGCTGGCTCTTCCTGGTGCTACCCTGGTCAACTTCCTGGATCCAAGCACCTTAAATTACAACCAAGTACAGGGGCTTGCGCACCATCGACCACCTGCTGTGGAGACCTATTGATACACCTTTTTAAAGCAGAACTTCAGTCATTTTTCATCTTTCCATCTATGAAAACTTCTGCCCTTGTTGTTTTAACTTTGAATAGTAAAACTTTTTTTTTTGTTTTCCCAGTAAATACCTTATACAGCCCACTTCCTGTTTCTTGTCTGGTAAAAAGCCTAGGCTTATGACATCATGCACAGCTCTCTCTCTCACTCTCCTGAGAGTTTGCCAGGAAGGGAGGGGGGATGAGTCATAAAAGGGCCAATGAGAGCTGCAGAGCTGGAGGTGTGCCTCTGTGTAAATCCAGGAAGTGAACAGGCAGCAGCTTTGTTTTGTTTGTTTTTTTGGCAGTTGCACCAGTGCCAACCCCCAACCCTCACCCCCTTTTTTTTTTTGTGCCTGAGTATGTTTAGGGTGCTAATGCCCTTTACAAATATCCTTTTAGCCATGGGTGTCATCACTGCTGAATATAGTTGGCAGTGTGGAGATTACTCCATTCACGCAGACTCAGAGCTTTCACTCAAATGACAGTTTATAGTTTTGCCCTTCACTCTTCCCTGCTACATATAAGTTTATGTAGAGGAGTGAGATGAGAGATGGAGGAGCTGGGCCACAGACAGTTAATACACTCCCAGAAGAGGAGAGGGCTACAATGTACAATGAGGCAGGGGGCTGTGCTGGGGAATTAACTCTTCTGATCATAGGAATGCGCAGAGTGTGTGTCGGATGTGTCTAGGCACACCCTAATCCAGCGGTTGGCAACCCATCGATCACGATCAACCTGTCGATCATGGGCAGGTGATGGATAGACCATACTCTGACTCCCAGGACCTGGACAGGAGGGGAGGCATTTACTGCATCTGATCTGTATTTTCCTCCTGCAGCCAATGGAAGTCTGCTTCTCCTCCTCTCCCTCCAGCCAGCATTCAGCGGCTGGAAGAGGAAAATACAGTGGATCAATACCAGTATATGTCATCCCCGCCGCCCCTTGTTCCTCTTCTTTTTTTCAATACCAATCACTCACCATGTTAATTCATAACTGAAGAGTAGTAAACAGTTTGTGAATAAACTGGAAGCCGCGCAGCACAGACCACTTCACATTCATTCACTGTCCAGTGCAGCTGAGGCTGCAGAGAAAGGGACTGGGGAATTTCAGTCCTCATGCTCCATCTCTATGGCAAAAGTGAGACATCTGTTTAGATCCATGATATTTAATCAAAGGCTCCCAATGGGGCTCCTAAGAAATTAAATAAATAAATAAAATAATGAAAAACTACTGGCACCTTCCACTGCCCTACTGACTGGCACCATCCACTGCTCTCCTGACACTGTCCACTGCCCCACTGACACTGTCCGGGTTTTAAAGGAGAAGTCCAGCCTGAGCTTTTTAAGCTGGGCTGCTCCTATGAGTCACAGGAGTGCAATTTGTTTTGCACTCCTGTGACCCGTTTTCGGCGGAGAGTCGCCTGAAGTCAACTCTCTGCTGACGTCACTGCCGTCAGTCGAGGCAGCACGTCATCCCGACCTAGGAAGTCTGGATCCGCCAGCTGCCTGGACTGATGGCAGTAAAGCCGCTGAGAGGCCCCTCCACAGCTCAGCGCTCCAATGGCTGACAGGCATCAGCTCTCCTCTCGGGGAGCCGAGAGAACCGAGCCATCGGCGGTGTTCTGTGGCTCGGTTCTCAGTGAACAGGTGGCGGGGGACAGATGCAGCATCCACCTAGGTAAGTATGATTAGACAAAAAACACATACTTCTCTTTTAATACATTTTAACATGTTTGTTTACATTTATTTATAATAGTGTGAATGTTTTTTTGTTTTTTTTTATAATAAATGTATACATATATATGCATTTGAGCTTTAAGGTGCATGCCTAAATGCAATAGGCTGCGCACACCTATGCTTCTGTTGTAGTCAAATTTGCTAGCAGGTTCAGAGGCAAATGAACAAAAAAATTATTTTTGAAAAGGAAAACTCAATAAGTTAGTATTTAAAACATTCGTTTTTTGTGCTTTTGCCTGCATTTTTTTTTGGTTGGTGACAAGATCTTTTTAATGTTTACACTTTAAAAAGGCTAACCTCTAAGTTCTCAATGAGATACAAGTTATCTTAGCCTTCTGCTGGCCCTTCCTTGAGCTCAGTTTTTACATCTTATCATTAGATCATTTGATAGATGGGCACTGTCAGCGCAGAGGGAGGACAGGACACCCAGCAGATGATATATATATATAAGTTGGAGGCAGTGAAGAGTGATCGCTAGCCAATTTGTTTATTTTACCGCATTACCTTTTTAATGTGCAATATTAAAGAAACCAGTGTTGAAGGTGTAAATAGCACTGCTGGATGACTTCATGCATATGAGGCTTCATTCACAAAGCTTTAACACTAGGATAAGGATCTTTCTTTTCAGTTATTTGACTTCAGAAATTTTGGAGTTTAAGTAATACCCTTTGTATTGGATAATTTCATTTAGATGTAAGCTTTCGGGATGCCTTCTTCAAACTTCAATTTGACTGTTATTTTGAAATCTCACGGGAGAGTAAATTGTATCTAAACACAACAAAAATTCAATATATTGGAGCTTGTAGTCAGAGTCTTCACTTGGAAATGTGATACCCTAACTACCAAGACCTGAGGTGTGCCTTGGCCTAGCTGGCCAGTACGCCTAAAAGAGGGCAAAAAGACACGAAAGTAGGTGTGATAAGAAAGCTTGATGAAGGGTAGGTAACAATCCGTCTAGTAGAGTAGCGCACGCCCGGATGGCTTCAGTCTACAGATCCGGTATGTATCAGCTATAAAAAGGAGAACAACCAGCGTCCCATGAATTGATGATAAGAAGGAACCCCCTTGTTTGGAACCTGCAAAACTACCCAGGACCCAAATAAATATCCCGTAAATGATTTGGATTAAGCCTAATTTCAGAGAAAACGCAGGCATGGGAACGAACTGCTTGTAGTGAGAGGATATGTGGGGGAAAAGGGAGCAAGGGCTGACCCAAGGAGCCCCTGCGAAATAATTGCAGAGAAGATCGAACACTTCAAAACGGACATCAGTCAAGTAGCTCTGTGAAATTCCCACGAACCCCTGACCTGTCTGTCTATTCTTGGTATGGGGAAGTTTGAGAGGGCGAGCCGCAAAAATGGACAAACTGATAGGAGTTTGCAGGGATCTGAAGTGCTGGATAATTGATAGATATGTTTGATAGTGTTGGCGGATAAGGCCAATATTCTGTGGCAATATGCATCAATAAACATGGAGAAAATATACCAGACACACAGAAAACTGGTCCCACATGATTTAAATTGGGTCATGATTCTGCTTGTAACCTGACAACCGAGTCGGAGTCCTGAAACAGGGGAAGGAGGGCTAGACTCCATGCTGGGGAATAAGTCTCATGGCATGATTCAGCATAAGCAAAGTGACTGTAAGCCCCCATTTTGAACAGGCTGGGGATCGGACAAAAGATGAATGGTCTGACTACCTGACCAGTTCTCCAGGCAACCTCACAATCAAGATATTAGCCCCAGAGTGGAAGCCAGAATAATGATGATATTTGGCCTGGATCTACCACTTGTGGGCCGTCAAGGGGATGTTGGCTCAGCACACACTCTGCGAGAGACTGCAGATCCCTGGGCGGTAGGGATGAGCTTCGAGTTCGAGTCGAACTCATGTTCGACTCGAACATTGGCTGTTCGCAAGTTCGCCGAACAGCGAACAATTTGGGGTGTTTGCGGCAAATTCGAATGCCGTGGAACACCCTTTAAAAGTCTATGGGAGAAATCAAAAGTGCTAATTTTAAAGGCTTATATGCAAGTTATTGTCATAAAAAGTGTTCGGGGACCCGGGTCCTGCCCCAGGGGACATGTATCAATGCAAAAAAAAGTTTTAAAAATGGCCATTTTTTCAGGAGCAGTGATTTTAATAATGCTTAAAGTCAAACAATAAAAGTGTAATATCCCTTTAAATTTTGTAGCTGGGGGGTGTCTATAGTATGCCTGTAAAGGGGCGCATGTTTCCCGTGTTTAGAACAGTCTGACAGCAAAATGATATTTCGAAGGAAAAAACCCATTTAAACCTACTCGCGGCTATTGCATTGCCGACAATACACATATAAGTTCATTGATAAAAACGGCATGGGAATTCCCCACAGGGGAACCCCGAACCAAAATTTAAAAAAAAAAAATGATGTTGGAGTCCCCCTAAATTCCATACCAGGCCCTTCAGGTATGGTATGGATATTAAGGGGGAAAAGAGGGGGGGACAAGAGTGCAGCCCCCCCTCCTGAACCGTACCAGGCCACATGCCCTCAACATTGGGAGGGTGCTTTGGGGTAGCCCCCCCAAAACACCTTGCCCCCATGTTGATGAGGACAAGGGCCTCATCCCCACAACCCTGGCCAGTGGTTGTGGGGGTCTGAGGGCGAGGGGCTTATCGGAATCTGGAAGCCCCCTTTAACAAGGGGACCCCCAGATCCCGGCCCCCCCTGTGTGAAATGGTAAGGGGGTACTTACCCCTACCATTTCACTAAAAAACTGTCAAAAATGTTAAAAATGACAAGAGACAGTTTTTGACAATTCCTTTATTTAAATGTTTCTTCTTTCTTCTATCTCCCTTCATCTTCTTCTTCTGGTTCTTCTGGTTCTTCCTCCGGCGTTCTCGTCCAGCATCTCCTCCGCGGCGTCTTCTATCTTCTTCTCCTCGGGCCGCTCCGCACCCATGGCATGGGGGGAGGCTCTTCTCTTCATCTTTTTCTTCATCTTCTTCTCTTCTTCCTTCTTCTCTTCTTCATTTTCTTCTCCGGGCCGCTCCGCACCCATGCTGGCATGGATGGAGGCTCCCGCTGTGTGATGGCGTCTCCTCGTCTGACGGTTCTTAAATAACGGGGGGCAGGGCCACCCGGTGACCCTGCCCCCCTCTGACACACGGGACATGACGGGACTTCCCTGTGGCATTCCCTGTGACGTCACAGGGAGGTCCCGTCAAGTCACCGTGCGTCAGAGGGTGGCGGGGTCACCAGGTGGCCCCGCCCCCCATTATTTAAGAACCGTCAGACGAGGAGACGCCGTCACACAGCGGGAGCCTCCCTCCATGCCAGCATGGGTGCGGAGCGGCCCGGAGAAGAAAATGAAGAAGAGAAGAAGAGAAGAAGATGAAAATGAAGAGAGGAGCGGGAGCCTCCCCCCATGCCATGGGTGCGGAGCGGCCCGAGGAGAAGAAGATAGAAGACACAGCGGAGGAGATGCTGGACGAGAACGCCGGAGGAAGAACCAGAAGAGCCAGAAGAACCAGAAGAAGAAGATGAAGGAAGATAGAAGAAAGAAGAAGCATTTAAATAAAGGAATTGTCAAAAACTGTCTCTTGTCATTTTTAACATTTTTGACAGTTTTTTATTGAAATGGTAGGGGTAAGTACCCCCTTACCATTTCACACAGGGGGGGCGGGATCTGAGGGTCCCCTTGTTAAAGGGGGCTTCCAGATTCCGATAAGCCCCCCGCCCGCAGACCCCCACAACCGCCGGCCAGGGTTGTGGGGATGAGGCCCTTGTCCTCATCAACATGGGGACAAGGTGTTTTGGGGGGCTACCCCAAAGCACCCTCCCAATGTTGAGGGCATGTGGCCTGGTACGGTTCAGGAGGGGGGGGCCGCACTCTCGTCCCCCCCTCTTTTTCTGCGGCCTGCCAGGTTGCGTGCTCGGATAAGGGTCTGGTATGGATTTTTGGGGGGGACCCCACGCCGGCGCGGGGTTCCCCTTAATATCCATACCAGACCTGAAGGGCCTGGTATGGAATTTAGGGGGACTCCCACATCATTTTTTTTTTTTTAATTTTGGTTCGGGGCATGTGGCCTGGTATGGTTCAGGAGGGGGGGCGCACTCTCGTCCCCCCCTCTTTTCCTGCGGCCTGCCAGGTTGCGTGCTCGGATAAGGGTCTTTTTTTGGGGGGATTTTTGGGGGGACCCCACCGTTTTTTTTTTTTAATTTTGGCCGGGGTTCCCCTTAATATCCATACCATACCTGAAGGGCCTGGTATGGAATTTAGGGGGACTCTAACGTCATTTTTTTTTTTTTTTTTTGGTTCGGGGTTCCCCTGTGGGGAATTCCCATGCCGTTTTTATCAATGAACTTCTATGTGTATTGTCGGCAATGCAATAGCCGCGAGTAGTTTTAAATGGGTTTTTTCCTTCGAAATGTCATTTTGCTGTCAGACTGTTCTAAACACAGGAAACATGCGCCCCTTTACAGGCATACTATAGACACCCCCCAGCTACGAAATTTAAAGGGATATTACACTTTTATTGTTTTAAGATCACTGCTCCCGAAAAAACGGCCATTTTTAAAACTTTTTTTTGCATTGATCCATGTCCCCTGGGGTAGGACCCAGGTCCCCAAACACTTTTTATGACAATAACTTGCATATAAGCCTTTAAAATTAGCACTTTTGATTATTCATGTTCGTGTCCTATAGACTTTAACAGTGTTCGCGTGTTCGAACAAACTTTTTTCCTGTTCGCATGTTCTGGTGCAAACCGAACAGGGGGGTGTTCGGCTCATCCCTACTGGGCAGTAACCAGGGTCTCCATGCAACAGGACATCAACTAAATGAATTAACCCCTGATCCTCCTGCAGGTACACAAGATCCAATGGAGTGCTTGGCAAATGTATCAAAGCAAGGACAGCTTTTGACCCAAGGTAACCCAATGGTGAAACGACACTTGCACCATTTATCTTGCCCTACCAACGGGCAGGTCTGATGGAAATAGCTTCAAAGCATTGGTGAAATCAGCTTGGATAGCCAATAGCACCCCCCCCCCCCGCCCCAACTGTAGAAAGTGCTGAATCAGCAAATCCACGGACGAGTACTTCGATTAAAATATTTCCGCAGGAGGCAACCAAAAAAATAACAAACAATGTCGGAAACTTGCCACTGGACACCCCGGTGGGCCGACCCACCATCTTCGGAACGAAGGTGAAGAACCAGACCAAGCACCCCTTGGAAATTACTGTCTCCAGTAACTTGATTGACAACGAAAGCATGACTGTCTGCTGAAGCCAAGATACTACATACGAAAGACTCAGAGGAGGAAGTGATGAGGCCTGCGTGTAGGCCTGAAAAATTATTCTGGCAGGGGCTGTCTGAAGACCGGGGACGGGATATTCCAATACAGCCCCTGACAAGGAACATTACTTGGCTCAGACATATTAAACCAGAAGGCTTGACAAGACCGGTGGACTATGGGGATGCTGACCTTGCCTACAGGAATGTAGGGAGAGCAGGAGCTGGGGGACACACTGCCTCTGACCGAGCAAGCTTTAATCACATCCATCCTGTCTTGCAACCGTAACAGGCCTTGGAGAGCATGTTTAGCCCACATGAATCTGCGTTAAAGAATAATGCCTAGAACATGTTCCATGCTGGTGGATGGGAGTAGCTGGGACGGATTTGGAAACAATCCAAAGCGTACCACCTTCACGGCTGCGGCCGGGAAAGGAAAACCCCTGTGATAAAGCTCCACTGTACTTAAGTATTGACCAGATCCTTGATGACGGATTGCTACCATGCTCTGAACCCCCCCATGGGGTTGAAGGAATGAACGAGATTTAGTTGCTTCCGAAACATGCGGCATGCTCAACCCAAGGAAACACAAACTAGAGAAAGTGACAACAGACAACCAGACATGAGAACACCACCCCTTTGTGCCTACCTGAGTATAAGGACGTAAGCAGTAATGACAAAACCACAGCGCGTGAATGAACCTGATGACGGCCCCCCACCCTAGTGTATGTAGTAAGTGAGCCCGAGTAACCTACAGCGCAGAGACAGGTAATTAAAAACTGAACACTCAGGGCTGGTGTACCCACAGACCGTGGTGGGTAGTTGTACAGGTGTATTGAAATGAACGTGCATCGTATGACATGTGGTATACGAGAAGATTGTGGTCAACAATTATTTAAAAACAAAACCTCAGCCTGTATGGATCTGTAGACATGACAGATCCAGGGAAGAAAGCACTAGCTAACTAGCCCCAGTATATAAGAAACCAGAACGAAAGGTACGATGGGACATGGAAACAAGCGAGGATGCAACGGCTATTGGTGAATGCCGTGACTGTATGGCACCGACATGCTACGACAGAACATGCTACGACATAACCACTATGACAGAACACGCTATGACAGCAGTGCATAACAGAACCGCTATGACTTGAACACTCTATGACTGAAACACGCTACAACTGAAACATGCTGCGACTGAAACATGCTGCGACTGAAACACGCTGCGACTGAAACACACTGTGACTGAAACACGCTATGACAGGACACGCTATAACCGACCCACTACGACAGAAACACGCTACAACAGAACACGCTGTGACCGAACCACTGACTGGAACACGCTATGACTGAAAACACGCTATGACTGAAAACACGCTATGAATGAAACACGCTATGACTGACACACATTATGACTGACACACATTATGACTGAGCACGCTATGACAGCACCCACTATGACAGCATCCACATGACAGTACCCGCTATGACAGCACCCACTATGACAGAACACGCTAATGACAGAAATAATGTGAGGCATGAATCATGAAATGACCATGGAAGTGGAGCAAACAGCCCCCCTTCTCAGTACTTGCCCTCAGTGACCCCCCCCCCCGGAAGCTTGAAGGGAGAGATGCCGCAACAGACCTCACAAGTGCTGACTGTGAGGTGGGAGTGTGTCTGCGCATGCTCAGTACAAACAGGAATCTGCATTCCCAAGCTCTGTGGAAACTCCACAGCCTGTGATGATGGAGGAGGGGACGAGTTCCTGAGTGGGGAGCGCTGTACTAGGAAGGGTCCCTAATGCCATGACAGGAACCGGTAAGAAAAGAGTTACCGTGACAAGATGGCGGAGACAGCCCGCTGATTGGACGGTGTGGCAGAACCCCTCCCTCACTACATCATTCAGGTACATAGAGTGCCCTGGACTTGTCCATATACACTGGGATTATTAGGATTATCTGTGGATTTTCTCTGCTGTGCTGCAAGCGCCCCCCCTGGCTCCCCCTGGCCCGTACCTACCAGGACTAAACAGCTAAACCCCCCCCCCTTGATGGCCAGCGTGAGAACTGGGAGGAGTAAGCGCCCCCCCCGATGATGCCGGCGTGAGTACCAGGAGAAGTGGTCGGGCGCCCCCCCAATGATGTCCAGCGTGAGCACCAGGAGAAGAACCGCCAGGAAGACTCCTGCAGGCTGACCACTGTTCTGTAAAGAAACCGTAAGTGACGCGGCCAGCCAGTGAACCCGGAAATGACGTGCGTTGGCTGTAACCCTGAATATGAGCCGACGCAGGATCAGACAGAGAAGGAGGGATATATACCCCTCAGACTATATACCTCAGGGATATATACCCCTCCGACCAGCCTTTTTACTTATCAGTCCTGCATTTGTTTTCTTTTTGGGGAGCCTTTTTTCCTTTATTTTCACCTGATGATCCAGTCACTAAAAACCCGTATAAAAATCGGAAGTAAATTTCGTCGAACAATCTGTAGATTTTCGGATCGTTAGTTTGGTGCTTTCGACAGCCGATTACGATGTTTTTGTAATGACAAAAGCTGGATGTGCAGTCTAACATTTTTGTCGGATGTAAACACAACGTCCGATTTTCGTTTCATTAGTACGGTTTTCGTACAAAAAAAAACGTAAGCGGAAGACTACGCATGCTCAGAAACGAAAGAATACATACAAAACTAGTCAACACATTACGTCACTTCTGACGTTGTATTCTGTCACACGAGAATTCTTGTATGGTAAGTAACCTCTTCACTTTTGACATGAGACCAGCATGCAAAAAACAGACGAACGGTCGAAAATCTGATCGTGTGTACGAACGAGGCTTTAGGCTTCGTTCACACGGATGTACTTAAAGTGGTATAATGCCCAGTACACACGGTCGGATTTTCCGACGGAAAATATGTGATAGGAACTTGTTGTCGGAAATTCCGACCGTGTGTAGGCTCCATCACACATTTTCCATCGGATTTTCCGACACACAAAGTTTGAGAGCAGGCTATGAAATTTTCCGACAACAAAATCCGTTGTCGGAAATTCCGATCGTGTGTACACAAATCCGACGGACAAAGTGCCACGCATGCTCAGAATAAATGAAGAGATGAAAGCTATTGGCCACTGCCCCGTTTATAGTCCCAACGTACGTGTTTTATGTCACCGCGTTTAGAACGATCAGATTTTCTGACAACTTTGTGTGACCGTGTGTATGCAAGACAAGTTTGAGCCAATATCCGTCGGAAAAAATCCTAGGATTTTGTTGTCGGAATGTCCGAACAAAGTCCGACCGTGTGTACGGGGCATTAGGCTTCACTCACACCTGAGCGTATCGATTTACTGGCATTTTACTGGCATTTTTTTCCAGCTTTTTACAAGCTTTTTTAAAGCATTTTAGAAGTGTATTACAAGCGTTTTACAGCTTCAGGCATTTTTGTTTAGCCAATAGAAAGCAATAGGGGGAGGAGAGGAAATTAGGGGTGGAGAGCTGCTGTTTGAGCAGAAAACGAGCGACAAAACGCTTGTAAAATGCTCAAGTCCAGTATTTCTATGGAAGTCTATGGGGCCAAAAACACTGGTAATCTGCCAAAAAGAAGCTCATGTACTTTTTTGAGCGACAGGCATTTTGCTTCGGGTGATAAAACGCTCATGAGTGGACAGAGGCCATTGAAATGAATGGGATTTGGCGTGTTGAGCGTTTTAAAGCTACAAGCTTCATGCAGAAAATCGCTCAGGTGTGAACAGGGCCTTAAACCTAAAAGCAAACATTTAAAATGTTGCAGCTTACCAATTCTTGGATGTGATGGCTGCATTCATTTTCTTTTTTCGGCTTTCTTTCTTCTATTTTCACCTGGTGATTCAGCCAGTAAGTCTGTTTTCAAAAGAACAAGCTATCCAGCAGAATGTATCAGTTATAGAGAAGAGGCAAACCATTTAACACTGGCAGGGGTGTTTACCATGATCAGCTTTTACTTATTTATGCAAAACCTTTATCCCAAAAGGAACAAAAAAACTGCTGTAACTGCTTATAAAGTGTAAAATGGGGTTTGGCTTCAATTTGTTAGTGTATCTAAATCTGCTAGTACATTTAAAACTCCACTCCCCCCCAGACTGACAATGCTGCTGTCTGCTGTACCTTTACTCCTTCATCCAGAGTGGAGTCTCACTAATACAGGAAGTGTGTTACTGGCCAGATTACCAGGAGAAAACAAAGGGAAAAATCTAAAGAAAGGAAAACAAATGCAGCCACCACATGCGAAGATTGGTAAACTACAATATATTACATTTTTGCTTTTGAGTTTCATACCTCTTTAAACTGGTTGTAAACCCTTGGGTTTTTTCACCTTAATGCATTCTATGCATTAAGGTGAAAAAACTTCTGTCAGTGACCGGCCCCCCAGCCCCCCAGCCCCCCTTGGACAGCAGCATTGACAACCTGTAGAGAGGGTTATGTTAGAAGGATTTTACATAATTGACAAATTAAAGATGAACTCCATCTAACACTTTTTTAAAGCCACTACATACACAGTTTTTTCGGAATAAAGGTTTTTAATAGAAAATTAAAACCTGACCATTGTAAGCCCCCCAGCCAGTGTTAAATGGCTTGTTGACAAGTGCAGCTACATAGCCTAGCCACTCACACGAAAAATGATTGGTGGTGGATCACTTGTCAGGGGGCAGCTGATAGGCAGTGAGGGGGTGATATGTTTCCTCTTCACCGCCTGATTTAACCCCCAAAATGTAAATGCGTGTGGTGGTAACACGGCTCTGTTCATTTAAATAGGCTGCATTCGGAGGCAGTCCAGCCATTGAAAAGTGGCATTCTGTTTATTTTTTGCCAAAAACAAAAAACTAGAAAATGGCGCAAAAACAAGAGGCATACTATTATAGGGTATAAAAAACATTAAAACACTGTAGAAAATGTATGACTGAAAATAAAGTCCGACAGGGGATACCTCTACGTTTATTATGGCTGCAGCACCACACAGACTGAATAAATATCTGTATAGAAAGAAGTAAAAACATGAGGGCACCAAACTAAAGCCTTGTACACACGGTCAGATTATTGGACGAATTTTCGTCAGTTTTTTGTTTGATGCTAGTCTCAAATCGAAAGTGAAGAGGGTACTAACTATCAGAAATTTTTCAGAATTCGACGTCAGACGTGACGCAACGCGTTGAATTGTTTTGTACGTGTTCTTTCATGTCTGAGCATGCCTAGTCTTGCTCTTGAGATTTTTTTGTCAGAAAATAGCTAGCAGAAGACAGAAGACTGAAAGGACTGCATCTATAATTGCAAGGCCTTGCATCCTACTAAAGATAAGAGGAACTGCATTATAAAGTAGGGGGAGCGCCTTGGAAATTGTGTTGTGCTTGATTGTTTAACTTTGCATTTCTGTGATTACCAAAGTGTGCTGGAAGTGGGAAGGTGCCCGGAGTTAAGGCGTTTGTGCTCTGAGCATTAGTCCCACTTGGAGACGCACTCTCAGGGGTCATCTAGGACAACCCTATGTGTACAGATTGTTGTGAATACCTATTGGGCTGTTGCATTCAGGGCCATCTTAAGAGCATTATAGGCCCCCGGGCAATACAGTGCACTGGGGCCCTGTCTACACTACACTATATCCACTGACCACTACACTACACACCACACTGACCACTACACTACACTACACACCACACTAACCTACCTGATACTGACCACTACACACTGACCACTACACACCACACCACCCTACCTAATTTCTATACTGACCACTACTACACAAACTACACTATCCACTCACCACTACACTATACACTACCCATAGACCACTACACAATACACTACCTACAGAACAATACACCACACACAATACACTATATACCACACACACAATACACTATACGCTACACACACACACTATATACACACACACACACACACACACACACACACACACACACACACTACACTACACACAACACTATACACTGACTTTATGGCTGCTCCCTCTTCCCAGACCATATCTACTCCCCCCCGAGCCAGCAACAAATCTCACGACTTTTTATTTCTTTCATGATCTGCTCTGCCTCTGAGCCACCACCTGTCACACTGCCAGACTGCATGCCCCAGCGGGGACATGATCGGTGACCCGGAGAGGAATAGAAGAAGACATCGGGCACAAGTTGCATGCCCCAGCGGGGACATGATCGGTGACCTGGAGAGGAGGAGAAGACAGCGGCCACAGCTCACAGTGAAGGCCAGCCCCGCTCTCCCGCGATTGAGGACAGGCCACCCCCACATGACCCCTTTCGCCCAATCCCAGGGCGCCAGGGGCCAGCCAGAGACTGGACATGGCGGCTGGAGCGCAGGGTCACAGAAAATTGGAGCAAGGGTGACACATAGATGCTTAGCTGGGGTCGCTGGGCAGGTGGGGCCCCCCAGGCAAGTGGGACCCCCGGGCAACTACCCAGCGTGCCCAATGGAGAAGACGGCCCTGGTTGCATTATGTTTGTGTGACAGTGCAAATACTGTAATTACTATTTTATACCAGTTCCAGTAAAATTTTGTTCCTGGTTAAGTACAATTTGTGTGGAGTGTTGTTCCTTTTCCAGCAGGTGGGACATCAGATACCCAGGTAATAACAAAAGTATACTATTGTTATATTGCACATTGTGGGGTTATCCTTTACTATTTGCTTCACACTAACACTGCACCACAGCTGTGTCAAGGGGGTTGAGCCAAATTATAGGGGGCGTAAGAGCAGAGTACAGGCCCAATCAAATACCAGCAGCTCCTTCGGGGGTAAGTGCTACATATACATTTACCGGCCCCTTACCCTGGTGTTCATCCAGAAACATTTCCATGTGTGCCCGCAGCAACTGCTGGCAGGAGAGGAGAGGAGAGGAGAGGAGAGGAGAGGAGAGGAGGAAAGCCGGAAGCCCTGCAGGGAAAAGAAGTACACAGAGGAGCCTGGACAGCAATTGAAAATGGCACATGTGCTAGAACCAATCCCCCTGCAGTGAAGCCAGAGGGAGAAAGAGGAAGAGAAGCTGGTAGCACTGCGGAGGGAGGCAGAAGAGGATTGGTGTCTGCAATAAGACAGTGCAGTTGGCCCTGCTGCTCAGCAGGTGCCTGGGCCCCCCTTTTAAACTGATGGGGCCCGGGCTCGGTAAAGGAGGGCCGGCTGTACTGCCTTATCAGTGACCCTGGGCTCAGAGGTGATATGTCATCTACTCACCACCATTAACAGCACAGCACTGCGCCTCAACTGTGTTCATTACACATAATTGTGTTGTAGCCTCATTCACTGTGATATCAGCAGTGTGTATTAACATGGCCGGTTGTCTGTTCACTTGGGGCTGGTCACTCTCTGAGTTGGTAAAACTACGGCTTGATCTCCTATTTTTATTGCTTTTTGGCTGCAGAGTACTCAGAAAAACAAAGATTGCTGTGTTAATGCTACTGACAGACCTACAGTATGCATATACAGTATGTCATTTATGATTTTGCCCATAGTTCCACTTTACCTGAAATTAACTGTCACTTTTTTGAAAATAAGGATCCTTTGTAAACTGAACCAATGTTCTGATAAATTCAGGGTGCTTCCGATATAGCCAATCAATGAATTGTTGAACAGAAGACTCAGATTGGTTGCTGTGGATATCACAGACAGCTCTACTGTGAGTCATTTTTATAGTTTTATAATGTCATATAATCATATAAAGTGTTTGTGTGTTTGGATGACACTGTACAGAAAAATATGATCAGTGTTTTGGAAATTCAGGATGTTGCCCAACAAACACCCACACAGACTAAGGAGCTGCATTCCCTGGCACACGATAAGGAGAAGTGTCACGTGTGGGATTCTTGTCCCGACTCTGGATAGAGAAGCTTGTCCCTAATCTGCTAGAACAGCTCAGCCTCCAGCCAAAATGCCACGTTCACCTCCTCAGGAGAGCCCATGTAATGTGTTTATAGAATTAGAAATGAATGGTAATTAAAGCATATCCAGGCTATACAAGGCACAAAATAATGCAGCTCTGTATATATTAGTACATCATTAAATGCATTTTATTTTTAAATGCAAGCAGCGTTAAGCACCTTCATTTGACCTCGTATTAGCCTCTTGCAGTCTCTGTACAGCAGAGCTCAGACTGGGGAAGGTAGCGACACAAAACAAAGAGCCTATCACTTGTGCTTCTTTTTAATGAGCATGCTGATAGGAAGAAAGTGTGGAATGACAGAGGAGTAAGTTTATCAGTCTGCTGCTTCTCCTTTCACTGTCCAGTCACAGGTAGGGATGAGCTTTGTGTTTGAATCGAACACATGTTCAAATCGGACATTGCCTGTTCAGTCGTTCGCCGAATTCCAAACGATATGGGCCGTTTGCGCCAAATTCGAGTGGCTCGTCACGGCCCATAATTCACTGCGGCATCGCAGTGCATTGCTGGCTGATGATTGGCCAAGCATGCACTATGACCCGCATGCTTAGCCAATCACAGCGCCGTCTGTACAGAGAGCCGTAATTGTCCAAAGCCGGGGTGGCTTTGGCCAATTATGGCTCAGGGGGTTTAGTACACGCCCCACACTATGGTGTCCTTTTATGAAACTGAGATCAGCGGCGATCCCGAGTCTCACCGCTGATCTCAGCTCATTACCAGTTTATGAAACTGAGATAATCAGTGGAGAACATGTTCTCCGCTGATTATCTCAGCACAGTGAGAATTCACAGAAACGGCCAGTTTATGAAGGTGCGATCTCGGCACCTCACTGGCGATCTGTGACAGAATTCTCACTTTCTGATTCACCATTTCAGAAGTGGAGAATCAGAGTGAGAAGCATGAAACTGGCTGATATTCTGGAGAAAGCAAGAAGTCTTTTGACTACTTTCTTTCACCAAACAGTCAGAGCACATCTTCCCCACCATTACACACCCCAAAACCAGCAGGATAGGAATTTATAGTGTGTATATATATATATATATATATATATATATATATACACATATATATATATATATATATATATATATATACACATATATATATATTATATATATATACACATATATATATATATATATATATATATATATATATATATATATATATATATATATATATATATATATATATATATATATATATATATATATATATATATATATATATATATATATATATATACACACATATATACATATATATATATATATATATATATATATATATATATACACACATATATACATATATATATATATATATATATATATAGCTATATATATATATAGCTATATATATATATATAGATATAGATATAGATATATCTATAGATATATATATATATTTTTTTAGATGTTCACGTCTCTGGCTGGGTTCACACTTGTGCGATGCGTGAACCAGCGTGATTCCTGTGCGGGTTTTCACATCGCACCTACATTGACATCTGCGCACCACTGCGGGTGTCAATGTAAAGTTAATGACACCCCCAGATCATTTCACAGATCGCAGTGCGAACTATGTAATGGTGCAGGAATCGGATCGCATGGGTGTTCACACCCATGCGATCAGATTCCAGTGCGGACCAAATAAAGGGTCCTGTACCATTTTGGTGCAAATGCAATATGGTTTAGGGCCAGTTCCCACTGCTGCGGTGTCCAAGATCGGATGTGATTCGCACCGCACTGCAGTGCAAAATCACATCCGATCTCTGTGCGATGCGATTTCAGCCATACAGATAGTATTGCTAAATTTGCATTGCCCTCGGACCAAACTCTTACAGGACCCTTTTTTTGGTCCACAGCAGAATCGGATCGCATGGGTGTTCACACCCATGCGATTCAATTACTGTCCGAGTTTGCAGATCGCACTGCGATATGCGAACTGATTTGGGGGGGTTGTTAACTTTTAGGCCCAGTTCACCCTTGCATCACAGGCATCGCATGTTATTCGCATCACAGGCATCGCATGTTATTCGCATGTTATTCGCAGCACACTGCCATTCACATTACATGCGATGTCTGTGCGGTGCGATATCAGCTGTACAGATAGTATGGCTGATATCGCACCGCATTCGGTGCAAACACGCACAGGACCCTTTTTTCTGTTCGGACCAGAATCGGATCGCATGTGTGTTCACACATATGCGATCCGATTCATGTCCGGACTGTCAGTTCGCAGTGCGATATGGAAGCTGAACTGGGGGTGTTGTTAACAATGTATTGACACTCCCCAGCGATTCGCATATGGCAGTGTGAACTGACATGCGAGTCGGTGCGATGCGGGAACCCGCAGTGGATTCGCAGTGTTCTCGCATTGCACCAGTTTATCAATTTTTATGTTTATCAATTATGAAATATATTTTGTTTTAATTTATTAATAAATATGTATACTTGTATACTTTATTAAAATTATTTTTTTAATGATTATAAATGTATTTTGCATTTATATGAATGGTGTATAGCTGCATTACATATGTGCATTACATTCATTTTCTATACACCATTCACATTTAAATAGGGACATGTATGATCTTTAAATATTGATAAAAACAATGTTTTTTTTATAATTAGGTTAATGTATATTGTGTAGGGGGAATTTAACTTTATTATTTTATTAATATGTTGGGGAATAATGTGTGCTGAATTGTGTTAAACTTTTGTATTTTATGGTTCCTCATACTGTAATCCCACTACATCACGCGAGATTACAGTGAGAGGAGCCGTTTCTCAGGAGTTCCTGGCATTTGTAGATCGCTCCTCAACTCAACATGAGAAGCGATCTACACACTTTCATAAACAGGCACTCAGAGGAGAGCGATCTCCTCTGAGAATGCCTGAGAACTGAATCGAGGTATTTTACCTCACTTTCATAAAAGGACACCTATATAAGGCCGCCTGCACTGCGGCCCTGTGTAGTGTGTTCCGGCGTTGAGAGAGAGATAGATAGACAGAGAGACAGTGTCATTTGATTTAAATTAGATAGAGTAGGCAGGCGAGTCAGTTAGCTGCACTTACAGTGTATTGTGTATATATATACATCCTAGGTGTTGTATATCTATCTATCTATCTATCTATCTATCTATCTATCTATCTATCTATCTATCTATCTATCTATCTATCTATCTATCTATCTATCTATCTATCTATCTATCTATCTATATATATATATATATAGATATATACACTGTATTCAGTTTAGCTAGATCCGTTCCTGTTATTCTCTTCCTACTACTGACAGGTAGGCAGGCGTTTTTACAGTATTTACAGTTACCTCAAGAAAATTGCTGGTGTTCTTCTGATCCTATTAGTCCTATTAGCTACAGTATTTACAGTTAGTGTAGTGCATCCTCTGCACAGTGTACACCTAAAGCTACCTGAAGAAAATTAGTGGTGTTCTTCTAAACCTATTAGTACAGTACCGCAGGCAGCTGCAGTATTTACAAGTTAGTGCAGTGTGTCCTCTGCACAATGTGCACCTAAAGCTACCTGAAGAATATTAGTGGTGTTCTTCTGATCCTATTAGTACAGTACCACAGGCAGCTGTAGTATTTACAAGTTAGTGTAGTGCCTCCTCTGCACAGTGTGCACCTAAAGCTACCTGAAGAAAATTAGTGGTGTTCTTCTGATCCTATTAGTACAGTACCGCAGGCAGCTGCAGTATTTTCAATTTAGTGTAGTGCGTCCCCTGCACAGTGTGCACCTAAAGCTACCTGAAAAAAATGAGTGGTGTTCTTCTGATTCTATTAATACCACAGGCAGGCAGCTACAGTTTTTACAGTTAGTGTAGTGCGTCCTCTGCACAGTGTGCACCTAAAGCTACCTGGAGACAATTGCTGTTGTTCTGCTCCTAATAATACCACAGGCAGGCAGCTACAGTATTTACAGTTAGTGTACTGTGTCCTCTGCACAGTCTGCACCTAAAGCTACCTGAATGAAATTGGTGGTGTTCTTCTGATCCTATTAGTACAGTTCCACAGGCAGCTGTAGTATTTACAAGTTAGTGTAGTGCGTCCTCTGCACAGTGCGCACCTAAAGCTACCTGAAGAAAATTAGTGGTGTTCTTCTGATCCTATTAGTACAGTACCGCAGGCAGCTGCAGTATTTTCAATTCAGTGTAGTGCGTCCCCTGCACAGTGTGCACCTAAAGCTACCTGAAAAAAATGAGTGGTGTTCTTCTGATTCTATTAATACCACAGGCAGGCAGCTACAGTATTTACAGTTAGTGTAGTGCGTCCTCTGCACAGTGTGCACCTAAAGCTACCTGGAGACAATTGCTGTTGTTCTGCTCCTAATAATACCACAGGCAGGCAGCTACAGTATTTACAGTTAGTGTACTGTGTCCTCTGCACAGTGTGCACCTAAAGCTACCTGAATGAAATTGGTGGTGTTCTTCTTATCCTATATTAATACCACAGGCAGGCAGCTTTAGTATTTACAGTTAGTGTACTGTGTCCTCTGCACAGTGTGCACCTAAAGCTACCTGAAGAAAATTGGTGGTGTTCTTCTATTCCTATATTAATACCACAGGCAGGCAGCTACAGTATTTACAGTTAGTGTACTGCGTCCTCTGCACAGTGTGCACCTAAAGCTACCTGAATAAAATTGGTGGTGTTCTTCTGATCCTATTTATACCACAGGCAGGCGGCTACAGTATTTACAGTTAGTGTACTGCGTCCTCTGCACAGTGTGCACCTAAAGCTACCTGAAGAACATTGATGTTGTTCTGCTCCTATTAATAGCACAGGCAGGCAGCTACGGTATTTACAGTTAGTGTACTGTGTCCTCTGCACAGTGTGCACCTAAAGCTACCTGAATAAAATTGGTGGTGTTCTTCTGATCCTATTAATACCACAGGCAGGCAGCTACAGTATTTACAGTTAGTGTACTGCGTCCTCTGCACAGTGTGCACTTAAAGCTACCTGAAGGCAATTGCTGTTGTTCTGCTCCTATTAATACCACAGACAGGCAGTTACAGTATTTACAGTTAGTGTACTGCGTCCTCTGCACAGTGTGCACCTAAAGCTACGTGAAGACAATTGCTGGTGTTCCCATACTAATAATACTACAGGCAGGCAGTTGATTCTGCTAGCTGCAGTATCAGTATATATATACATCCCAGCTTTGTGCAGCTACATCTCACTGCAGGCCATTAGTATATCTGGAAGGCCAACAAGGAGAGGCAGACAGTCACAAACCAATAAAAGAGGGCAAGAAGGCTCTGTGTCTAGAGGCAACAGTACTGGTCGTGGAGATGGTGCATCCTCATCAGCACGTGGCCGTGGGACACGCTTGTCCTTTTTTTGAGCCGCAACATGCGGAAGATTTAGTAGAGTGGATGACCTAGCCGTCCTCATCCTCCTCATCCTCTCTCACCCAAGCTCAGGCTACTTTGTCTGGCAAAGCAGCTGCCAACGTGGCCTCTTCCCTTGGCTCAATGGCATCAGTCACTCCTTCCCTAGCCCCACCATGTCCTCCTGAGGAGTCCCCCGAACTGTTTGACCACAGTGTTGGGTACATGCTCCAGGAGGATGCCCAGTGTTTTGAAGGCTCCGATGATGGTACCCAGCTAGAGGAAGGCAGTAACGTGAGCCCAGAGAGAGGGGGTGCCCAAGAAGGACAGCAATCTGGCAGTCATGTTCCCCCAGCTGCAGCATACTGCCAGCTTTGCTCCAGTGATGAGGAGGGAGGGGATTATGAGGTCACTGACTCCACATGGGTGCCTGATAGGAGAGAGGAGGAGGAGGAGGCACATCACCAATGAGGCAGGATGCCCTCCAGGGGCCAGCTTAAGGGCAGCACACCGACTGCATCACACCGCAGAGCTCCGCATGTGCAGGGCGCTGCTGTCTGCACATTATTCCAAAAGTTCTTTGGTGTGGGCCTTTTTTGAGATGAGTGCATCAGATCCCACCGCTGAAATTTGCAACATATGTCTCAAGCGTATCTCTCGTGGCCAAAACATCTCCCGCTTGGGCACCACATGCTTGACCAGACATATGTTGACCTGCCATGCAGTTCGTTGGCAAGCGTACCTAAAAGACCCACACCAAAGAACAAAGAGGACCTTTCCTTGCTCCCCATCAGCTGGGATCTCCAACCCCACTATACATTCAGTCCTCTCTGAGACCTGCACTGAGAGGAATGATGGTGTAGAATTAGGTGTGTCACAGCCAAGTACTTGGGGGCAATCTGCTTTCGGTAGACCGACATCAGGTTGTACCAGGCAAATTTCCCTGCCCCAGCTGCTGCACCACCGAAAGAAGTTTGCTCCCAGCCATCCACATGCCCAGCGGTTGAATGCTAGCTTGGCTAAATTGCTAGCACTTCAACTGCTGCCTTTTCAGTTGGTAGACTCTGTCCCCTTCCGTGAGTTTGTGGAATGTGCGGTTACTCAGTGGCAGGTTCCCAAACGCCACTTTTTCTCACGGAGGCGATTCCGGCTCTCTACCGGCATGTGGAAGGCAATGTCTTGGCCTTGCTGGACAGGGCGGTCAGCGGTAAGGTGCATATCACCGCTGACTCATGGTCCAGCAGGCATGGACAGGGACGTTACCTATCTTTCACCACACACTGGGTGACTCTTCTGGCAGCTGGGAAGGATGCAGGACAGGGTGCAGTAGTGTTGGAGGTTGTTCTGCCACCACGCCTCCAAAATACTACTAGTGGTGATTCTGCCACACCTCTCTCCTCCACCCCCTCCTCTTCTTCTTCCTCCATGGCCTCTTCCTGTGCTGATTTGACTTCGGGAACCAGCGGTGCTGTGTAGGCGTTCAAGGGGCTACGCAAGCATGCAGGCCAAAAGATGCCATGCTGTGCTTGAGCTGGTGTGCTTGGGGGACAGGAGCCACACTGGGGCAGAGATTCTGTCAGCTCTGCAGGGGCAGGTTCAGAGGTGGTTGACGCCAAGCCAGCTTAAGGCAGGTATGGTGGTTTGCAACAATGGCACCAACCTCCTTTCCGCCCTCCGACAGGGACAACTGACTCATGTGCCCTGTTTGGCTCACATCCTTAAAGAGGGAGTCCACCTAAACCGCCAAAAAAAAAATATTAAAAGCCAGCAGCTACAAATAATGCAGCTGCTGACTTTTAATAAATGGCCACTTACCTGTCCCAGGGTCCAGCGATGTCGGCAGGCGACGCCGAGAACCCGCTCGGTTCTCGGCAGCTGCCGCCACCATCCTCGGTGAGGGAATCAGGAAGTGAAGCGTTGCGGCTTCACTTCCCGGTTCCCTACTGCGCATGCACGATTCGCGCTGCGCATCGTAACTGGTCCCCGCTATCTCCTGGGAGCTGTGTGTTTCCCAGGAGACAGCGCGGAGGGACAGGAAGAGGCATAGACTCCCATGGGAGTCTATGCCGGAAGTGGGTGCAAATACCTGTCTTAGACAGGTATCTGCACCCCCCTCCCCCCTGAAAGGTGCCAAATGTGGCACCGGAGGGGGAGAGGGTTCAGAAAAACGGAAGTTCCATTTTTGTGTGGAACTCCGTTTTAACTTGGTGGTGCAGCGGTTCTTGGGCAAGTACCCGGGCTTACAGAATGTCCTGAGGCAGGCCAGGAAAGTCTGCGTGCATTTCTGCCGGTCATATAATGCCAGTGCTCGGCTGGCTGACCTCCAAAAAGGAATTTAACCTGCCCAAGAACCGCCTAATCTGTGACATGCCCACCAGGTGGAACTCAACGTTAGCCATGCTGCAGCGGCTGCACATGCAGCAGAGGGCCATCAATGAGTACCTGGGCGACTATGGCACCAGGACAGGGTCAGGGGAGCTTGTTTTTTTTCTCCCACGCGAGTGGGCCATGATCAGGGATGCATGCACTGTCCTGTCACCATTTGAGGAGGCCACGAGTATGGTGAGCAGTGACAGTGCATGCATCACCATACTCGTGGCATGAGGCAAAACAGAGGCAGGAAGAGGAGGACTTCCTTAGCTCTCAAGGTCCTCTTTATCCAGACAGTGTTCCTGCGTGCCCGTCGATCACACAGGAAGAGGATGAGGAGGAAGAGGAGGATTGTGTCAGCATGGAGGTGGAGTCTGGCACTCAGCATCAGCAGCAGTCTTTAAGGGATCATTTACAGTTCCAAGAAACCCATGGACTTGTACGTGGCTGGGAGGAGGTGGCTGCGGATCATGTCGTCCTTAGTGACCCAGAGCACTCCGGACCGAATGCCTCAGCAAACCTACGCTGCATGGCCTCCCTGATCCTGCAAAGCCTGCGGAAGGATCCTCGTATTCGTGGTATCAAGGAGAGGGATCAATACTGGCTGGCAACCCTCCTTGATCCACGTTACAAGGGTAAGGTTGCAGACCTTATCTTGCCATCACAGAGGGAGCAGAGGACGAAACATCTTCGGGAGGCCTTGCAAAAAGGTCTGTGCAATGCGTTCCCAGAGACTGGGAGGTTACAAACTCCTGTTCCTGGACAACGTGTTGCTGAGGCTTCGGTCAGTCAAAGAAGGAGCGGTGGAGTAGGTGGGCGTCTGACCAATGCGTTCAGACAATTTTTTAGTTCACAGCCCCAAGGTATGATCGGTTCCAGCAACCATCGCCAGCGTCTGTTTTACATGGTGCAGGAATACCTAGGGGTAAGATCTGACTTGGACACCTTTCCCACCAAAAATCCTCTGGGTTACTGGGTCTTGAGGATGGATCACTGGCCAGAGCTTGCACAGTATGCAATTGAGCTACTGGCCTGTCCTGCATCCAGCGTTCTTTCAGAACGCACATTCAGTGCTGCTGGAGGTTTTGTAACCGATCACAGGGTGCACCTGTCCACCGACACGGTCGATCGACTGACCAAATGAATCAGTCTTGGATCACCACCAGCTACCAAGCACCTGATGCTGATGTAACCAAATAATTTTTTTTTAAATGTCAGATCCCTTCAAGACTGCCTATGCTGATGCTGAGTGACTATCCTGTTTTTCTGAGTGACTATCCTCTTCCTCCTCAATGATCATGCTGATAGCTTGTAAGAATATTTTTGGTTCTGGGCACCGCCACCAGTGGCTAAGTCCCAATTTTTCAGCCCCAGTTTAACAGGGGCGTGTAATTAAAATTTTTGATGCAATATTTTGCAAGGAGGGTTTGTTGCTGCACTCAACTAGAGTATTTGTGAGGGGATGCAGTGTTGTGGCACCAGCACCTAAGGCCCAATTTTTCAGCCCCTGTTTAACAGGGGTGTGTATTTACGATTTTTGATGCAAAACTTTGCAGTAGGGCTCGTTCCTGCGCTCCAACTAGAGTATCTGTGAGGGGTTGCAGTGTTGTGGCACCAGCAGCAGTGCCTAAGGCCCAATTTTTTCAGCCCCTGTTTAACAGGGGCGTGTAATTACAATTTTTGATGCAATATTTTGCAGGAGGGATCATTCCTGCGCTCCAACTAGAGTATCTGTGAGGGGTTGCAGTGTTGTGGCACCAGTGCCTAAGGCCCAATTTTTCTGCCCCTGTTCAACAGGGACATGTAATTACAATTCTTGATCTAATATTTCACAGCAGGGCCAGTTTCTGCACCCACCAAGAGTAACTGTGAGGACTTACAGTGTTGTGGCACCAGCACCACCACCACCAAAGGCCCAATTTTTCTGCCCCTGTTCAACAGGTGCATGTAATTACAATTTTTGATCTAATATTTCACAGCAGGGCCCATTCCAGCTCCCACCAAGAGTTACTGTGAGGACTTACAGTGTTGTGGCACCAGCACCACCACCAAAAGCTCAATTTTTCTGACCCTGTTCAGTAGGGACATGTAATTACAATTCTTGATCTTATATTTCACAGCAGAGCCCGTTCCTGCGCTCACCAAGAGTAACTGTGAGGGCTTACAGTGTTGTGGCAACAACAACACCTAAGGCTCCAATTTCTGCAGAGTATATAGGGCAGGCCCCTACTTTCAAACATCCAACTTACAAACGACTCCTACTTGCAAACGGAAGGAGACACCAGGAAGTGAGTTGAAATCTACCCCTAGGAAGGGAAATTCTCTGCTGTAAGAGTTAATATGGGAAAAACGTGTCTCCTTTCCACTGATGGGACAGAAAGTGAGGTGAAATCTTCTGAATAGGTGCACAGACAGCAAAACAAATGTCACAGGGGTGATAACCCTTCCCTATGTTTTCCAAAAAGGTTAAAAATAGATTTTTTGGCTGGAGCTACACTTTAAAAATGTACCAGTTCAAAATTACAAACAGATTCTACTTAACAACAAACCTACAGTCCCTGTCTTGTTTGCACCGCCTGTATACTGCTGTTCAGAGGGCCTGGGGCCCCACGCCTTTCCTTTTTTTAATTTGGGTGCGGGGTTCCCCTTAATATCCATACCAGACCCAAAGGGTCTGGTAATGGATATGTTATTTTTTAACCTGTCTCACACCAGATGAAAGTTCAGATCAAGCTTGCAGTTCTGTTAAGCCGACATTCAGCATGTGTGTAAGTCAGTCTGTTTGGCCGGCTTCTGTCGGACGAGCATGCTGGAAGACCAGCAGCTGACCATCTCCCGGTAACAGCTCTCAGCCAATGGCAGAGAGCACTGATCGGAGTGTTCTGGCGGGGGACGCTAAATTTGCATAGTTAGTACAGCAACTTAGACCAAAGCTGACAGGTTTTTTTTCGTTCAACCCGTCGGGAGGCCTCAGTAGGAGGCCCATCAAACTCTGCCACTGTGCCCATCAAACACTGCCACGTTGCCCATCAAATGCTGCTAGTGTGCCATCAAACGCTGCCAGTGTGCCCATCAAATGCTGCCAGTGCTCTTGAATGCCCCCAGTGTGACCCCTCCTGCCCGCTCGCCGTCTGCCCGACACTTACCCTGTCTTGGTGGGGCAGCGGGTGACAGCAACGAGCGGGGTACTTCGTGCGTCTCCTGCTGTCCTCATCTCCCGTCCTCTCCTCCTGATAGGCTTCCAATAGCGGCTCCTGTCGTTTCAGCCAATCAGGTGACAGGTAACAGACCCGAGCACCTGATTGGCGGAGAGGCGGTTTAGTTTTAGGAAAGCGAATATTCATTCGCTTTTCTAACACAGCTGAGTGACCTGTGAGCGGCCAGCATGGCGTTTGCAGGTCACTTTTTTTACTTTCAATATGTTTTTATTTTCAATGATGTCATACAAATTATGCATTAACATATTTAGATTGCACAGGAGGGAACGCCTCCTCGAACATGAGACAAAAAGGTTACAATTCGAGTGCAAAAAAAAAAGAACAGATAATATACGGTTTCTATGCCTCAAGGGCTGGTGGAGAGGACAGCCTGATATATAACCTTAACTAAGCTTTAAGAAAGCAGTCTCCATGTTTTGCCCCCTACACAGCACGGGATCTTTCCCCATCCCCGGCACCCCTGACGGGATCTAGCTGTGCCAGGTGGGGAAATCTCCCTACTTCTCCTTTGCCCATTTGGTCTGGGCCATCAGGAGTGTGTAGGGGTTATGAGTCCCCGTAAGCTAGGTAATATACCGTATGGTAGCTCTCCATTGAATTGCAACCAGATAGTTAATTTAAAGTGAGATAGAAGACAGGACGAAGAGGTGAAAGAGAAGAAGAGAAGAGTGAGGCGGGAAGAGGGGTGGGGGGGTTCTTTAAGGTGGGTGGGGAGGGAAAAGGAGTGCCTTTGTGTACCTCTATTAATACTGAGGGATGAAGCAGTCTAGGTGTGGGTTAGGTGGTGATGCGCACCTGAACCCCTGGTATGAGGGAGGTTCCCATAAATTGGGCCCAAGGTTCCCATATTGTTTGGAATTTCTTGGAGGTGTTTGACGTGATGCTATAGAGTTTTTCTTGGGCCATGATCCATGAAACCTTCCTTTTTACTGCGTTAAACGAGGGCCTCGGCTGTTTCCAGGCTTTGGCAATGGAGATTTTAGTGCCCAGCAATATAAAATTGATCAGTGTTTGGTTAGCCTTCGAGATTCCAGGAAGGTTAGCATTAAGAATAGCCACCTCTGGGGACCTAGGGATCTGGCAAGTCGTCACCTTGTAAATCATAGAGAAAACTTTCCTCCAAAAAGTGCGCAGTTTGGGGCATTCCCACCAAATGTGGGCCATTGTGCCCCGGTGTTGACATCCTCTGTAACACAGGGGGTTCGCTGAGGGATAGATTGCTGCTAACCTGGTAGGGGTCATGTACCATCTGGTTATCAGTTTGATGCTTGCCTCCATCAAAGAGATGTTCTGGATCCCCTTAAAGAATTTAGTTAGAGCTGCTTGCCAAATCTCTATGTCCCTGCTGCATTGGAAGTCAGCCTCCCAGGCCTGCATGTATGTGGTTTTGTCCGTTGGGTAAGTGAGGGCCGAATATATCACAGATATGCCTCCCCTCTGCTCCATGGCTTGTCCGCACCATTGTTCATATGTAGTGAATTTAGGGGGGAGCGGTTTCTCCTGCCAAATTGAGTGTAGAAAGTGAGTGATTTGGTGAAAAGGGAATCTTTCCGAATCCGGGAGGTCTAGGTGTTTGATACAGAAATTGAGGGTGATTGGTCCATTGGGGGTGAAGAAGTGCCCTATCCGGTATAGCCCTTTGTCCAGCCACCATTTGAATGCTGAGATGTCCAGTCCAGGTGGAAAATCAGGGTTGTGGAATAAGTGTGCTAGGGGACGACCTGTGGAGACCAGGGCAGTGGAGTGTCGGAGGGAGTCCCAAAGGGCGCAGGAGTGGGATAAAGTGGGTGACAGGATGGGCGGCCTAGATTTAGTCGGGCACCAAAGTATGTAGTCTAGTGTATGTTTGGGGGTGGCCTGTCTTTCAATAGTTACCCAATCTGGTTTTTCATACCGCGAGTAGATTGAGGATAGTTGGGCTAATCTAGCCGCTAAGTAGTATTTATGTAGATTTGGGAGACCCAGCCCTCCCTTGCGTCTGTGAAGGAATAGGGTGTTCTGAGGGATACGATATCCTTTCTTACCCCAGATAAACTGGAGAATTTTACTCTGTAAAGCTTTTAGGTGATTTTTCCTTATTGGGATAGGGAGGGAACGGAAGAAGTAGAGGAGCCTGGGGAGTAAGGTCATCTTAATGGAGTTTATCCGACCCAGCCAGGATAATTCATGTTTTGACCATGTAGTAAGGTCAGCCTCCAGTTTCCTAAAGAGAGAAGGGTAATTTTGTGCATAGAGAGTTTCCGTCTTGGCCGTCAATGTGATACCTAGGTAGCAAATGGAGGTGTCGCCCCATTTGAAGTGGAAGGATTGTTTTAGAGAGTCAACTGTTCGTGGTGGTAACGAAATATTAAGGGCTTGAGATTTGGCGAAATTGACTTCGAGTCCAGAGATTTTAGCAAAGTTCCTTAACAATAGGCAGAGGTTAGGTAGTGTAGTGAGAGGGGATGTCAGGAAAAGGAGGATGTCGTCAGCGAAAAGCCCACATTTGTGCGTCTGGTCTCCACAGGTCACCCCCTTTATGTCCGGGTTCTGTCGGATTGCGATCGCTAAGGTTTCTATGGCTATTGCGAAGATTAGGGGGGATAGAGGACACCCTTGTCTAGTGCCACGTAAAATGTCTATTGAGTCGGAGTAATGTCCCTGGAGTCGTATGTGGGCCTTTGGTTGTGAATAGAGAGCATGTAGAATTCCCAGGAAACGGTCGCCAAATCCCCATCTCTCCAGCACGGTAAGGATGTATTTCCAAGAGACCGTGTCAAAGGCCTTCTGCAGATCTAATGATAGAAGGAATCCCGATTGATTTGGCCCCCCTTCCCAGTTTGTTTGAAGAATCGAGGTGATGTCTATTGCTCTCCTTATTTGGTCAGGACCCTGTCTCCCGGGTATGAATCCTACCTGGTCCTTATGTATATATTGACTAATAAAGCATGACAGCCTGTTGGCCATTATTTTGGTGAGTATTTTTAGGTCGTTGTTGATGAGTGAGATCGGTCTGTAATTGCTAACGTCTTCGTGGTTTTTGTCAGGTTTAGGTATGACTGTGATTAAGGCGGTATTGAGGTGGATGTCAAGGGGGGTTCCATTGGTTTTGGAGTTAAAGAAGGAGGTCAGGTGAGGTGCTAGTATGGCTGTAAAAGATTTGTAGTATGCTACTGAAAGACCATCAGGACCTGGAGCTGACCCCCCTCTTAGATCTTTTATGACCCCCAAAACCTCCTCCTCTGTGATGGGTATTTCCATCTTTTGTTTATGGGTATCTTTTAGGGATGGTAGGGAGATACCCTCCAGGAACTGAGGGATTAAGTTCGCGTTTGGTGTATTTGTTTGGCTATATAATTTAGAGTAGAAATCTCGAAAGGCTTCTAGAATCTTTGAAGGGTTGGTCGTGGGGGGTTGACCATTGATTCTGAGTTTGGGAAAGGCGAGGGTCCTAATGCGGGGGGAGAGTTTTTTAGCTAGGAGGGGACCTATCTTGTCTGCCTGAGTGTAAAATTTTTGTCCATTCCAGCGGACAGCCTTTTCGGCTTTGGATGTCAGTGCTAAATTAAGGTCTAGTCTAGCTTTGTCGATAAGGTGAATAGGGGTCTTGGAGGGGTCCTTTTTATGGGCAGCCTTCAGTGAGGTATATTCCCTGTCCAACCGGATTATGTCTGCTTTCTGTGCACGTTTGGTTTGAGTGGCAATCTGGATGAGTTTACCCCGTATAAAAGCTTTATGTGCGGCCCATAACGTTTCTGGAGAAATATCCTCCGATTTATTGAGTTTAAAGTATTCTTGTAGGGCTTTTTCGAGTTCAGTGACCCTGATGGGGTCAGATAATAGTGACTCATTCAGTCTCCAATGTCTCCTGGGTACACCCAGGGGGCCAGTTTTGAGAGATATGGTGACTATGGAGTGGTCCGAAAGGGTCGACTCTCTGATTTGAGCTCTGTGAATCAGGGGAAGAAGGGTGGATGGGGTTAAAATGTGGTCAATCCTCGCATAGGTGTTATGAGGTGACGAGTAATGGGTATAGTCCCTTTTGTTGGGATTAAGTTCCCTCCAAGTGTCAGCTAAACCGTGGGCGTGGATTATTTTTGCGATCCTGAGGCTCTCCTTGGTGGGTCGTGTTAGTTGGGTCGATAGGGGTTTAGACTTGTCCAAACCCTGATCGAACGCTGCGTTCGAGTCTCCACCAAAGATGACCGTTCCCTCCAGTTT
This sequence comes from Lithobates clamitans, assembly GCA_037952925.1. Taxonomy (NCBI): domain Eukaryota; kingdom Metazoa; phylum Chordata; class Amphibia; order Anura; family Ranidae; genus Lithobates; species Lithobates clamitans. The sequence continues at coordinate 2,412,828 of JBBGZY010001451.1, read as the reverse complement.
CTGAGCGAGGCTGCGCAGTAGGGTGTCAAAAAATTTCGCTTGACCTCTATTTGGGGCATAGTAGGAGACCAGGGAATACAGGTGGTCCGCCACTGTGCCTTTGACCAGGATGAACCTGCCCTCTGGGTCGGCGAATTCAGAGATCTTTACAAATTTAAGATGTTTGGAAACAATGATTGCAACTCCCTTAGTTTTGTTATCAGCGCTCGCTAAGAAGAACTGTGAGAAGTGGGGGTGTAGATACTTAGGGCTATACCGGGAGGGGAAGTGCGTTTCTTGCAGCATAACAATGTCTAGCTTGAGGTGTTTGTAGTAATCGAGTACTTTTCTCCTCTTAATCTGGGAGTTGATTCCCTGGACATTGTGTGAGGCTATGCGGAGTTCATCTGTGGTGTTATTAGCCATGGAGCAGGTGGAGTGCAGTGCAACGGTCCTCACTTACCCTTTGATGTGGGGGAACCCAGGGCTGAGGATGATGGTCATTCCGTCTTCTTGGTGGAGTGATATCAGGGACTTCCGTGGGGGTGTGTGTGGTATCTGAAACACAAATTGTGATTAGGTACATTGATGTGCACATGGAGGAGGGGAGGGGGAGAAGGATAGCAGAGAAAAGGTCTCCTAGAAAGGAAAGGAAAGACGCAGGGAAGGAGAAATCCCTTATGTCTTTTAAGAAAAAAATGGAAAGTGTCTGGCCCATCTGGGCTCAAACAACCTAGCCCCCAGAGACCTACGGGTGTCTAAGGGTTAGGTGGGTGTGCATGTGTTTCCTCACGAAACCGAACGCCCAACATAAAACTTAAAAGAAAAGAGTAAGTAAAAACAAAGAAAATTTTAAGCTATTACCGGTGACTATCAGGTTTTCACAACAGTTTGGCCAACTAGAGGCCCTAAGCCTATGCCCAGTGCAGTAACCTTCTAGGTCTTCATTAAATCGCTATCTCAGCAGAGCGTCCATAGACTAGACCTATATAATTCCCTAGAACTGGGGGTGAAAATCCCACTCCCCCCCCCCCATAGCTAGGCGTAAGGGTACCGCCCCTCTCAATCCGGAGAGGTGCAGCTCCCCTGTGCCCAGTATAAATGTCAGTGGGCCAGTAAAAAGCAGTAAAAACTAAAGAGGGAAGAGTTGAACAAAAATCTAAAAAAAAAAAAAAAAAAAAAAAAAAATTCCCTCCTTGGAACCAGCAAAACACAAAAAAAAAGAAACAAAAAATTTTGATAAGTCAGAAAACGTAGCCCGGTAGACACGGGGGGATTCCCTATATTCATGGGGATGATCAATCCAATCCCCACTTCACAGTCGGGATAAAAGCGATGCAGTTCTCATCATCACTGGCTTCAGGTTTGGTTGTTGTCTTTGGCCTTCTTTGCTTTTCCTGTTGACCACAGGGGAGATTGAGGGCTGGTGGGGGTCTGACGTTTGTTGGAGTTGGTCCCGGCATTGGTTGTGTCCATTTCGACTTCCTGGGAGATGATTTTCAGGCGCAGGAGAAGTTTTTCACCTTCTGGGAGGGATGAGAAGGTATATTGTTTCCCTTTGACGGAGAATTTAACCGCGAACGGGAAGGCCCACTTGTATTTCACGTCTCTTTGGGTGAGAGCGAGAAGCAGTGGCTTCAATGATCTCCTCTTCTGGATCGTAGAGGGTGAGAGGTCAGCGAAGATCTGCACTGGGTGTCCCATACACTGCACGGAGTGAGAGGACCTGGCCTGTCTTATCACTTCCTCTTTAACTGTGTAGTGGTGTGGCTTAGCGATAATATCTCTTGGGGTGCCGTCTTTTCTGGGGGGCCCTAAGGCTCTGTGTGCCCTGTCCAATTCAAGGCGTTGAGAGGAGATATTAGGGATTAGCTGATTAATCAGGTCTTGGACTGCTTCTGGGACATTGAGAATTGTTTCCGGTAGGCCACGGATTCTGATGTTATATCTTCTTGACCTATTCTCGAGTTCGTCAATACGAGCCATTGCTAGGTCCAGTTGATCTTGCACAGTGCTGATGTGCTGCGATTGTTGGTTAGTGATGGCTATAGTGTCCTCCATTTTGTGTTCGATTGCATCGATTCGGGCCCCTAAATTAATAAAGTCTGCCTTCAGGTCCCCTGTAATTTTTGCTGCTGTTTGAGCCAGGCCTCTGTCCAAAAGTTCAGAGAATCTGTGAAAGAGGGAGTCCATGTGAGAAGCAGAGTCACTGGCAGGGAAGGCATATGGTGTGAGGCCTGTGTGATCTGAGGTAGATCCCTGGGGGGATAGAGGGCCTTCACAGAGGGGGCGATCCTGCAGGGATCCTGTAGAGGCTGGAGAGGGGGTCAACAGAGGTGGGTATCCCTGCTGTCTCCCTGGAGTGAAGTGAGGGGGAGTGAGGGGTTGCTCTGACCTGTAGTCCGCCGGGCCTGTGGAGCAGAGAATCTGAGGCAGAGGCTGTGCCTGTGTAGCGGCGGCCATCTTGGGCGTCTCAGCCGTTTGTGTTCGCTCCTGTTGTGGCCACAGGTTCCGTTTTACCGGGGCCCCGGGCATATGGGGGTGTAGCCTGGACCTTGGGGAGTATCCCCGGGTGTTTTGGTTGTGCGGTGGGGCGCTGTGGTCCGTGCTGTGAGCGCCGGTTGTTCGTGAGGGAGCGGAGCTCTAGGCTTTAGCGGCCATCTTGCGAGCTCTGCGCATGCGCACTCCAGGTCACTTTGACGCCTATTAGAGCCTATGGCACTGTAATTCAGGCGCCCGGCACCCAAAAAGGGACCGGGCGCCTGAATAGGGGGTGGCAGCGGCGGCCATAGATAGATTCATGCAATGCATGAATCTTTCTATTGGTGCTAGAGGGGGTAGCAGGTTTTTAAAATTTCTACTGTTCTACACATGGGGTGCGGGAGCCAGGGGAGGAGAAAGAAGACCTACCTTGTCCTCCTGGCCAGCTCAACTCCGAACCCGATCAATTCCTCCACACTGCTGGTCTGCTGCTATTGCTAGTTTCACTCCAGGCACCAGCACTCCAGTCTCCACTCCGTGCCGCTATCTGACTCCTCCTACTGAGGCCTCCGCAGCCGCTCCTCCGAGTCTGATCACATTCACGCTTGCTGGCAGCATAGCAAGGGGTGGGGCCAGAGCATCAGGGAAGCTCAAGGCCCCGCCCACCCGCGGCCTGCTCCTTCGTCAAAACTAATGCAGCACTGGCACTGCTGCACAGTACTGTGTGAGTGCCTGCTGATGCCAGCTGATAACTTTCTGTGACAGACACACACAGGTCCGTCTTTACCGCAGACAGTGGGGATTTTCAGCGCCAATTTGTGGGCATCGCATGGGCTTAAGGGGCAGCTCTGCTTTGGGCCTCAAACAGCGAAAGGGCCCTGGGCAGCTGCGCCGTTTGCCCTGCGGTAAAGACGGCCCTGCAGACGGTTCCATTACAAATAACAGATAATATAAAATCAATATCACATTATTGTCATATGAAAACCCATTAATCCACTAAAGGGCACCCATAAAGTCACTAATAGATGAATAGAACCACCAATTCCACTCGTCTTCCTGGTGGTTGATGAAATGGGTAATTTCTACAAAAGACTAATATAGTAACCAAAATATACAAAAATGGTGTATAAGAAGAGTTACAATCATATAGTATAAGACCTTTAAAGTCCCACTCCTTACTGAGGTTTTGGAAACATCAGTGTTGAGCCCCCATGACCATTCATGCCCTAATGGCTGGAAATATCACACACGCATCTTCAGAGCTTGGACCACTCTCATATTGCTGCACTGCCATTATACCCAATCAGTGGGTTCATTGAGGACATTTTAGGATGCACTCACACTCACACAGGCACTTTGAACCAATCCCGGACACAGTTCAGCCGCGTGGGCTGGTTGTGTAGTGTGAACACTCCGAACCACACCCAGGGCCAGCTTTGAAGAGGTGAAGACAATGGAGGCTCTGACATCTACATGTTCAGGAACTTTACTGAACATTTCTCATATACAGAACATAACATAATGAATCAGGTACTCAGCTTTATTGGTGATAAAGAAACTCAATGCTGGTTGAATCAAAAATGTAGCAGCAAGTCACTCTGCAAAAGAAGAGGAGTGATATTTACTGTAATACTTACCTGTAAAACAGGTGGTGAAGAAATACAGGGACTTTGCTATAACCTTCTTCCGAAAATTCCAGGTGCTTGGCTGCTACTATCCTGACTCTGTCTTTAATAGCTTGAGCCACTGACCTGGAAATATGCATGAAATGGAAGACACCACAGTCAGCAATATTTATCTGCGCACTTTTTCCAGTCCAGTCTTATAGCAATAACTAAGCAGTTTTTTCCAGGATGTCTCATGAAAACTTGTTCAGTTTGTAGGCAGGTGTAGTCTGTACTCCCCACTGCAGGTAGCGCTCGACCAAAGCGACAATGCAGAAGGTGAAGGAAGTTGTGAGGAGCTTGGTTCGTCTATGACTTCCTGTGGTCACTAGGAACTTTTAACTAGGAAAGAGCTTCAGCGACTATCTTGGGTCAGGCAAAGTCTATTTAAGTTTACGCCCCCGAGATTTGGCGTGCTTTATGTGAGTGGCTAGTGTAGGGACAGGTTTCCCGTCTGGCAGAGAGGTAGGGTAGAGGCTAGAGGTAGGGAGAGGTTCTCTGGGAGTAGGGACTAGGGTTGCACCGATACCACTTTTTTAAGACCGAGTACAAGTACTCGCTGATAGCGATTACCAATACTTTTTTTTTTTTACAAATAACAGTTTTTATTTTATTTACACATTTTGACATAGACAAATGCAATGCATTACATGTGTACATAAATGGGAAGAAGTCAGTCTTCACAGGTAACACATACTGTAACATAATCACGTTCAGCAACTGGTGTTTTACTTAAATGCAACAATGGTTACCTATCTGATGCTATTAAAACATTGTAAGTGCATCGATATAGTTATCATCAAAACCTAGTAACTTGCATATATGAAAATAGGGGACTCACAGAGAAAAGAAAGGAAAGAGAGAGGGGGAAGAGAGATTAAAAGATCATCAGATTGGCCTATCTATCTGTTCAGGGTGGATCCTCCCGGAGGTGCCACAGCCTCCAGACCTTATCATGGACTTCCAGTCGGTTCTGTATTCTAGCAGTCATTTTTTCCACCATTTCCACATCTTAATCCTGGCATGCAGGGCTTCGGGGGAGGGGAGAGCTGTTTCCAATTTAGTGCCACGAGACAGCGGGCCGCTGTGAGGATATGATGTACCAGTTTCTTATAGGGTACTGGGATTTTCAGTGGTGACAAATCCAGTAAGAAGAATTTCAGAGTGATAGGGATCGGCCCTTCGAGGAGGCGGGCCAGCAACTGCTGGACCGAGATCCAAAAAGGGACGATCAGTGGGCAGCTCCAATAAATATGAAGGAGGGTACCTCTTTCCCCCAGGCAACTCCAGCAGCGATCAGAACTAGTTGGGTAGATGGCCCGGAGAACATCTGGGGTCATGTACCAGAAGTAAAGGATTTTGTATGTGTTTTCTATGTAAAGTGTACAGAGCGAGCTTTTTGCAGCCTGGGACCAAATAACTCGCCATTGCTCTATAGGGATCTCCGCGCCAAGAGCCTTTTCCCATCTAATCATATAGTTCAGTATTTTGTATATGTCAGATATTAAGCCCTTCTGGGCAAGGCCCACCAATACTAGGTTTTCAAAGGGGGTTGGGGGAGAGAATTGCAGGTTTGGTGCAATAGTCAGGGCGTAATGGTGGATTTGGAGATACCCATAGAACTCCTGGCATGGCAAGTCAAATTTGGCCTGTAGTTCGGCAAAAGGTAGCAATTTGCGAGACCGGGGGTCTACTAGGTTCCCAAAGTGGAAAAGATTCCACGTAGTCCACGGCGAGGACATTCGATGGGTTAGGCTATCTGGCACCTTGGGATTGCAGACAAATGAGGTCAGAAGCTAACTGTCTGAGGACAACTTATGCTGGTGTGTCAGCTTGCGCCATAGTCGCCGAAGATGGGATATAGGTCCCAACAAGCGATCGGGGTCTACCTCTGCATTTGCACTCCTGAGTAGGTTGTTCAGGTGTACTGGGGCTAGCCATATCTTTTTGATTTCCGTCCATTTGTTATAGGAACGCTGGGTAAACCAAGAGGCTATTGCACACAGCTGGGCCATCTGGTACTATTTAATAAGGTTAGGGTAAGCCAGGCCCCCGTCTGAGCGCGCCGCCATTAGTAGCGAACGAGGGATTCTGTGTCTTTTGTAATTCCAAGTATATTGGACCAAGTCAGTCTGAAACTTTCTCAGGGTTTGGAACAGGTACAATAGTTTTGGCAGGACTGTCATCTTTATGGAAGCAATCTGCCCCAGTAGGGAAATAAGGTGTTTTTTGCACTGCAGTAGGAGGGTTCTGATGGAGCAATAAAGGGGGGGGGGGAAATTTTCCTGGTACAGGGTGGCAAGTTTTGAAGTGATATAGATCCCCAGGTACTTCAAGGTCGTGGGTTTCCAGCTGTAGGGAAAGTTGGTCTTCAGGTGGGCTGTCTCTGCGTCAGGAATGTTAACTGGGAGGGCCTCTGATTTAGATGTGTTTATTTTGTATCCCTAAAGGGCTCCATAGCGATTAAGTTCCGCATGGAGGTTAGGAAGGGAAGTTCTAGGTTGTGTCAGCATAAGAATAATATCGTCAGCGAATAGTGAAATTTTGAACTCCCTACCTCTAACCAATATGCCCTGTATGTCCGGGTTTCCGCTGATAGTGGCGGCCAGGGGCTCCACGCAAAGCACGAAAAGCAGGGGGGAGAGCGGGCACCCCTGCCTAGTGCCATTAGTTACTGAAAACGGGGGGGAAAGAGCAAAGGGTGTTTTGACTTGGGAGGAAGTACTGGAGTTGAGGTGTCGAATTGCTCATAGCAAAGGCCCCTTGAACCCAATGTGGCGTAGCGTGGCGAACAGGAAGGGCCACCCAAGGCGATCAAAAGCCTTCTCGGCGTCCAAGCTAAGAAGCAGGGACTGCAAACCTTCCCTGTTCGCCACCTCAACCAGGTCAATTATTTTCCTAGTGTTGTCCCACGCCTGTCGGAACGAAACGAAGCCCACCTGGTCCTTGTGGATGAGGGAGGGGAGGACTGTGTTCAAACGGAGTGAAAGTAATTTAGTGAAGATCTTCAAGTCCGAATTCAGGAGAGCAATAGGCCTGTAATTGACACAGAGGGAGGGATCTTAGTCCTGTTTAGGAATCACCGTAATAAAGGAATGCTGCATGTCTGTAGAATGTGTACCGGGGTGGGCTCCCCAGGATACAGCGAAGTTACGAATGAGGAAAAAAACTCCACCACCAGCTCTTGTCAAAACTGAATTTTACTTAAATGTGGTAAAGAACCCAACCGCCAATTCTGGGAACATACAATAAATTTACAGACACGCAGCCAGAAGGCTGAGACCCTTGTGCTGCACAGCGCGGCGCCCTACGTAGGATGCAGGAGAAAGACGTGTAATTTGCTTACTGGCGGGCATGACTAAACCGCCACACCTTACCTGTTAATACCCTAAGAACAACACAAGAATAACTGTATGGGTGTGCGGTGCGGGCTAGCCTGCGGTGCAGCACAACAGTTTACAAACTTACAAAGCTCTACCGTATTCCCCTCCTCCCTTAACTGGTGTAGTATCATGCGTCTGTGTATTCCTCCTGAGCAAAACGCCATTCTGCCTTGAGTTTGTAGAAAGTTCATCAGCTCTCTAATTGTGACATGCCACTTTAGGTTATGGAGTCCTGGTAATGAACAGTAGCAACAATTTTGGCCTGACACAAACAGAGACCCTACTAACTACCTACAGGTCTGGTCTCAGTCCCTAGGCGCCAACAAAGTAATGGGGTGCAGTGCACGATCTTACCGACCCAGGTCTGCTCTGCATCCGCTGGTGACTCTGACCGGAACAAAATGTCTCTCCAACAAGTATGCGGTCCCGCAGTGTATGTTGTTTTATTCCTCAGCTCTCATCCGTGTTCCTGCAAGCAATTCCTCGTTCCTCTGGACAGGATCAGGATCTTGGACACAAGTAGCTTCACTCAGCTGCAGTTCTGGTCACTGAAGTCTGCTCCCACACATGGATGCTGTAGGATTCTCTGCACACAGTCCTCAGAACCAGCTCCTTCTCAAAACAGCTGTCTGCTGGCTCCTCTCTCTCTCTTATGAATTTCTGTCCAAACCGCCTGTTAGCTGTGTCAGGAAAAACAGCGGCATCTTGTGGCCAAACAGCAGAATGACAGTTAAATATTTAATTTTAAACAAACAGTGTACAAACAGTGTTCAGACAATGAGAGCTGCTTCCCAGTTCTTAGAGATCCATTTAAAATTCTGCAAAGGAGTGGGCTATTTCCCTGGGGTGGATATCAGGCATCCTGAACTATTCTTAATCTGGTGTGGCGTTGTTATGTGGGTGCTGTCACGCAAATTTCTGGCCAGGAGGGAGTGGGCCTTATTGCCTTTATTGTAGTACATTTGTGTTAGGCTGATTAAGGCTTTCTCCACTTGGCCGATTTAAATAATGAGAGTGGTGCTGCGCTAATCCTAGTATACCCCACACTATCTAAGTGGGAATAGGTAAATGGCAATATACCCCACACTATCTATATGGGAATAAACGATGGCAATCAGTGGCTTATGCAGAAAGCCTAATAATAATGTAATAATGGGTCTACTGATCACTCAATGGCAAAAATGCCTAGCATGCTGACCAAATGTAAACGTAAATATGCAATGATAGTAGCTAGTGATGTGTAAAATCGTGGTGTCTAATCACCCTAAAACTGTATATATGTAAATTAAATAAAAAAATCTGTGGGGTCAGAAAGGACTCCCAAAGCATAAATAATATATAATCAAAAAACAAATTTACACTGAATATCCGTGGAGATCTGCATTTGCTACAATATAATTACTCATATCATTAGTGAGTGTTAAAAAACACAATATTCACATTAAACAAAAAGTGACTAGTGCAGCAGCCAAACACATAATAAGATCCAAAAAAAGTGCCTTGTGCAATAAAGAAGAAGTTCTAATAATATTTTAAACGTGCCAACAAGTGAAAGAAAGTAATAAATGCACAATGATTGAAATCAAAACCATAATAAAAAACAAACCAAAAAAACAAATTCAAAATGAGCGTGCAGTGTTACACTAAATGTCCATAGTGATCCATAATGAAAATAATGTAGCCTGCTATGTTAACCCAAAGTACAAAAAGTAAATTTAAAAGTTCATACAGGAAAGTGAATTGTGCAGCAGCAAGGAAAAAATCCAAAGGGTGATCTGTGCGATAACATTCAACTCCAAATGCTTCTAAAATATGCCAAACGGTGAGGGGGGTTGTAAACGATCATAGGATTTTCTCACATAGTAGCTAGCTGAGGTAGAAGTGTGAAGTTTATATAGGTGCTCTCCATGCAGGTAGTCCTACACTCTAAGGTAATGGCCCCTTACCTCATTAACCTGAGGTTACAGCATATAACAGTCACCGCTGGTATCTCCTGTGGGGATGGGTCCTGTACTCAGGGCTGTCTCTCTAAAAGCCTCAGATCCTCCATAGATACAGTAACCAAAGGGAAACAAGGATGCCAATATAGTGTAGTAATTTTCCACAAAGCTTTATTATTAATAACAACAAGGTACTCACACAGGTAAAAACAGAGATGTGCAGTGTATCTGGACGAGCGGCGAACTCGTACACTGCTGACAATGGAAGGTGTGCCTTTTCCCAGTGCAAGGCATTTACCCCTCATTACCGCCTTATGGGCTTCCCACAGTGTGGGGAGGGTCGAGTCTGGGGTGTCGTTTTCCACAAAGTAGTATTTTAAAGTGGAGTCCAATTCTGTTCACGAGGGAAGATGCTGAAGAAGAAATGTGTTTAGGCGCCAGTTATAGGGTCTGCGATTGGGGGTACCAAGGTCTAGTGTTAGCAGTATAGGGGCATGATCAGACCAGGAGATCGAAAGTATCTGTGCTGTACAAGTCAGTCTTAGAGTGGGGTAGTTGACGAAAAAATAGTCTATGCGGGAGTGTGTGCGATGGGGGGCCGAGTAGAAAGTGTACTGTCGGTTGCCAGGGTGGAGGACCAGCTAGGCATCAAAGAGAGGGTAACGTCTGGAGAGCTGTCTAAATAGTTTAGAGTCTCTAAGTGCTCCTGCAGGGGATGCCCTGGGCTTCACCACATGGCGATCCGAAGTAGCTGATCTTGGGTCAGGCAGAGTCTATTTAAGTTTACGCCCCCCAGATTTGGCGTGCTTTATGTGAGTGACTAGTGTAGGGACAGGTTTCCCGTCTGGCAGAGAGGTAGGGTAGAGGCTAGAGGTAGGGAGAGGCTCTCTGGGAGTAGGGACTGGGGTTGCACCGATACCACTTTTTTAAGACTGAGTACAAGTACTCGCTGATAGCGATTACCGATACTTTTTTTTTTACAAATAACAGTTTTTATTTTATTTACACATTGTGACATAGCCAAATGCAATGCATTACATGTGTACATAAATGGGAAGAAGTCAGTCTTCACAGGTAACACATACTGTAACATAATCGCGTCCAGCAACTGGTGTTTTACTTAAATGCAACAATGGTTACCTATCTGATGCTATTAAAACATTGTAAGTGCATCGATATAGTTATCATCAAAACCTAGTAACTTGCATATATGAAAATAGGGGACTCACAGAGAAAAGAAAGGAAAGAGAGAGGGGGAAGAGAGATTAAGAGATCATCAGATTGGCCTATCTATCTGTTCAGGGTGGATCCTCCCGGAGGTGCCACAGCTTCCAGACCTTATCATGGACTTCCAGTCTGTTCTGTATTCTAGCGGTCATTTTTTCCACCATTTCCACATCTTTAATCCTGGCATGCAGGGCTTCGAGGGAGGGGAGAGCTGTTTCCAATTTAGTGCCATGAGACAGCGGGCCGCTGTGAGGATATGACGTACCAGTTTCTTATAGGGTACTGGGATTTTCAGTGGTGACAAATCCAGTAAGAAGAATTTCAGAGTGATAGGGATCGGCCCTTCGATAACTGCTGGACCGAGATCCAAAAAGGGACGATCAGTGGGCAGCTCCAATAAATATGAAGGAGGGTACCTCTTTCCCCCAGGCAACGCCAGCAGCGATCAGAACTAGTTGGGTAGATGGCCCGGAGAACATCTGGGGTCATGTACCAGAAATAAAGGATTTTGTATGTGTTTTCTATGTAAAGTGTACAGAGCGAGCTTTTTGCAGCCTGGGACTAAATAACTCGCCATTGCTCCATAGGGATCTCCGCGCCAAGAGCCTTTTCCCATCTAATCATATAGTTCAGTATTTTGTATATGTCAGATATTAAGCCCTTCTGGGCAAGGCCCACCAATACTAGGTTTTCAAAGGGGGTTGGGGGAGAGAATTGCAGGTTTGGTGCAATAGTCAGGGCGTAATGGCGGATTTGGAGATACCCATAGAACTCCTGGCATGGCAAGTCAAATTTGGCCTGTAGTTCGGCAAAAGGTAGCAATTTGCGAGACTGGGGGTCTACTAGGTTCCCAAAGTGGAAAAGATTCCATGTAGTCCACAGCGAGGACATTCGATGGGTTAGGCTATCTGGCACCTTGGGATTGCAGACAAATGAGGTCAGAAGCTAACTGTCTGAGGACAACTTATGCTGGTGTGTCAGCTTGCGCCATAGTCGCCGAAGATAGGATATAGGTCCCAACAAGCGATCGGGGTCTACCTCTGCGTTTGCACTCCAGAGTAGGTTGTTCGGGTGTACTGGGGCTAGCCATATCTTTTTGATTTCCGTCCATTTGTTATAGGAACGCTGGGTAAACCAAGAGGCTATTGCACACAGCTGGGCCATCTGATACTATTTAATAAGGTTAGGGTAAGCCAGGCCCCCGTCTGAGCGCGCCGCCATTAGTACCGAACGAGGGATTCTGTGTCTTTTGTAATTCCAAGTATATTGGACCAAGTCAGTCTGAAACTTTCTCAGGGTTTGGAATAGGTACAATAGTTTTGGCAGGACTGTCATCTTTATGGAGGCAATCTGCCCCAGTAGGGAAATATGGTGTTTTTTGCACTGCAGTAGGAGGGTTCTGATGGAGCAATAAAGGAGGGGGAAATTTTCCTGGTACATGGTGGCAAATTTTGAAGTGATATAGATCCCCGGGTACTTCAAGGTCGTGGGTTTCCAGCTGTAGGGAAAGTTGGTCTTCAGGTGGGCTGTCTCTGCGTCAGGAATGTTAACTGGGAGGGCCTCTGATTTAGATGTGTTTATTTTGTATCCCTAAAGGGCTCCATAGCGATTAAGTTCCGCATGGAAGTTAGGAAGGGAAGTTCTAGGTTGTGTCAGCGTAAGGATAATATCGTCAGCGAATAGTGAAATTTTGAACTCCCTACCTCTAACCAATATGCCCTTTATGTCCGGGTTTCCGCGGATAGTGGCGGCCAGGAGCTCCACGCAAAGCACGAAAAGCAGGGGGGAGAGCGGGCACCCCTGCCTAGTGCTATTAGTTACTGAAAACGGGGGGAAAAGAGCAAAGGGTGTTTTGACTTGGGAGGAAGTACTGGAGTAGAGGTGTCGAATTGCTCGTAGGAAAGGCCCCTTGAACCCAATGTGGCGTAGCGTGGCGAACAGGAAGGGCCACCCAAGGCGATCAAAAGCCTTCTCGGCGTCCAAGCTAAGAAGCAGGGACTGCAAGCCTTCCCTGTTCGCCACCTCAACCAGGTCAATTATTTTCCTAGTGTTGTCCCCTGCCTGTCGGAGCGAGACGAAGCCCACCTGGTCCTTGTGGATAAGGGAGGGGAGGACTGTGTTCAAACGGAGTGAAAGTAATTTAGTGAAGATCTTCAAGTCCGAATTCAGGAGAGCAATAGGCCTGTAATTGACACAGAGGGAGGGATCTTTGTCCTGTTTAGGAATCACCGTAATAAAGGAATGCTGCATGTCTGTAGAACGTGTACCGGGGTGGGCTCCCCAGGAAACAGCGAAGTCACGAATGAGGAAAACAACTCCACCACCAGCTCTTGTCAAAACTGAATTTTACTTAAATGTGGTAAAGAACCCAACCGCCAATTCTGGGAACATACAATAAATTTACAGACACGCAGCCAGAAGGCTGAGACCCTTGTGCTGCACAGTGCGGCGCCCTACGTAGGATGCAGGAGAAAGACGAGTAATTTGCCTACTGGCGGGCATGACTAAACCGCCACACCTTACCTGTTAATACCCTAAGAACAACACAAGAATAACTGTGTTAGGTACCTGGTAGTAGAGCCTGACTTTTAGGAGAAGACCTCTCATACAACGCTGGTTCAGGAGCCACTGGAGTGGGGACAGTGGTCTTCTGAGCACAGTGGGGTAGGAGTGCCTGTTGAGCAGAGTCTCTGATGCTGAAGTGATGAGAGATCCCACAGAGATGGCTGGACTGCAGATCAGGTGGAGACTGGAGGCAGCAAGCTGGAACACTGGAGGTGCAGAGATCACTGGAGCTGAAGCTGAAGGTGCAACAGAAAGAACAACAGCAGGCACAAGCAGGGTCAGACGGTCTGGGTCAGCAGGGATATGAGACAGGCAATAGCAGCAGGCAGAGGCAGAGTCGGTAGGCAGGCAGAGGTCGGCAACGGTATCAGGCAGCAGCAGTAGAGTAGTCAGGCAGGCTGGGTCGGATGGGAGCGGGACGGATGGTCAGACAAGCCGGGTCAGATAGGTAACGATCAATCAGGTGCAGATTTACAGGAATCACAGAGCTGAGACGAAGCAGCAATGTGCCAGAGGCACAGGGGAGCTTTTATGTGCACTTTGGCGCCAAACCGGCGCTAACGCGAACGCGCGCATGCCCGTACGCGCGCACGGGCGCACGCACAAGCGCCGCGTACCCGCGCGCGCCCGAGCGCCGTGCTGACGCCTGGAAACAACAGGAACTTGCTGCAAGGTTTGTACCGGAGCGCACCGGCGCATAGGCGCATGCAAACGCCCAGGTCTGGCGCCAGTGGTAACCTGACATTGCCCCCCCCAAGGGGCAACCTCCGGGTGCCCAAAAGCCCTCTTTTCTCAGGGTGAGTAGAAAAATAGGCACGAACTAAACGCCTAGCATGCACATTACTATCTGGTTCCCATGAATTACTTTCTGGGCCGTAGCCCTTCCATTTGATTAGGAACTGGATCTGCCCTTGTCTTTTCCTTCAATCAAGGATAGCCTCAACCTCAAATTCCTCGCTGCCATCAATCACAAGAGGTTCAGGAGGTCTAGTTCCTCTACCAGGGAAGGGATCAGGTACAGCAGGTTTAAGCAATGAAACATGGAACACTGGGTGTATCTTAAGAGAGTCGGGCAAAGTCAGTTCGTAAGAAACTTCATTGATTTTCCTTTTAACCGGAAAAGGTCCCATAAATCTAGGTGCCAACTTCTTAGAAGGACACGCTAGTTTGATATTACTTGTAGAAAGCCATACCTGGTCACCAAGCTGTAACTTCAATTCCCCTCTTCTTTTCCGATCGAAGATTCTCTTGCTGTCCGCCTGAGCCTTGGATACCGCTTCCTGCAACATCTGATTGTTGTGACTGATGAAATCTACCGTACTCTGTACTGCCGGGACTGAAGACTCTGGAAGGAAATCGGGTAAAAAGGTTAGATGAAAGCCATAATTAGCAAAAAAGGGGGATTGACCGGTGGCTGAATGTTTGGCATTGTTGTATGCAAATTCTGCTAAGGGCAGCAGGGATACCCAGTCATCCTGTGAGAAGGAAGTAAAACATCTGATGTATTGTTCGAGGGTCTGATTGGTCCTCTCCGTCTGACCATTGGTCTGGGGGTGATAGGCCGAAGACAAGGCCAGTTTGATTTTTAAAGTCTCACACAGGGCTCTCCAGAAACGTGAGGTGAATTGTACCCCTCTATCAGAGGTTATGTTTACAGGGATTCCGTGAAGTCTGATGATTTCTTTGATGAAGATATGAGCCGTTTCAATAGCCGATGGAGTTCCTCTTAACGGAAGGAAGTGGGCCATCTTGGTAAAACGGTCTACTACCACAAAGATAGCTGAACACCCCTCGGAACATGGAAGTTCTACAATTAAGTCCATGGAAATCATCTTCCAGGGTCTATCGGGTACCGGTAAGGGTTTTAACAGGTCCCAAGCTCGATTCCTGGATGTCTTATTCTGGATACAGATAGGGCAGGAGCTGACATACTTCTCGCAAAAGTCCTTTAAATTGGGCCACCAGAAAGTACGCTGCACCAATTCCAGGGTCTTACGAACCCCAAAGTGACCTGCCAGTGGGTGATCGTGAAGGAGCGCCAAGACCTTGACCTGAACCTCCTCAGGAACAAAAATTTGACTCCCACTCCAGAACACTCCGTCTTTGTTACTTAAGGTAACCCCTGTGGGTCTGGCTGATTCAGAGGATGCTTCCTTAATCTGAGAGAGAAGATCTGTTTGTATGAGCAGGAAATTGTTTGCAGGTAAGATGGTGTCAGGAGCAGATAAGTCTTTTGGGTTATCATGCATTCGTGATAATGCGTCTGGTTTGACATTTCTTGAGCCTGGCCGATAAGTAATGTGGAAGGAAAAGTGTGAGAATAACAGGGCCCAGCGGGCTTGTCGAGGTTTCAGTCTTTTAGCAGATCGCAAATACTCCAGATTTTTATGGTCGGTGTAAATTAGTACTGGATGCACAGCCCCCTCCAACAGGTACCTCCACTCCTCTAATGCAGTCTTGATGGCGAGAAGCTCCCGATCTCCAACATCATAGTTCCTCTCCGCAGGGGAGACTTTTCAGGAGAAGAACCCCACAGGATGCATAGCGTCTTTACTGCCTTTTCGTTGCGAAAGTATCGCACCGACCGCTATCTCTGAAGCGTCCACTTCTAAAATGAATGGCAAGGATGGTTCAGGATGACTGAGGATAGGTGCTGAGGTGAATAGCCTCTTGAGGTTCTCGAAAGCATCTTGGGCTAGGTGATTCCAGGAAAAACGGGTATTCTGTTTGGTCAACTGCGTAATAGGTGCGATTATTGCAGAAAAACCCTTGCTAAACTTCCTGTAAAAGTTTGCGAACCCGATAAATCGTTGAACCCCCTTTTTGTCCAGGGGTACAGGCCAGTCCAGAACAGCGGAAACCTTCTGTGGGTCCATCCTGATGCCAGTTGAGGAGATTATCAAGCCCAAGAATTGAATGCTCTGTTGTTCAAACTCACATTTCTCTGCTTTAGTGTAAAGTCTATGTAAGCGGAGACGACCCAACACCTGGCAAACATGTTCTCGATGAAGATCCAGGGATTCTGAAAAGATCAAGATATCGTCCAGATATGTGATCACGAACACATTCAGGAAGTCTCTAAGAACATCATTAATTAGGTGTTGGAAGGTCGCAGGGGCATTGCAGAGTCTAAAAGGCATGACTAAATATTCATAATGCCCGAATCGGGTCCGAAAAGCTGTTTTCCACTCATGCCCAGCCCGAATGCGGATCAGATTATAGGCCCCTCTTAGATCAAGCTTAGTAAAAATGACGGCAGTCCTTAATTTCTGGAATAGTTCGGGTATCAATGGTAGGGGACACCGATTTTTGACCGTGATTTTATTTAGTTCTCGGTAGTCTATACATGGGCGAAGAGACTTGTCTTTTTTAGCAACAAAGAATATTCCCGCACCTGCTGGGGAGGTAGAGTGGCGAATGAATCCCTTGGCCAGGTTTTCATCTATATATGTTTTTAACACTTCTTGTTCTTTCTCAGATAGAGGAAAGATGCGTCCGAAGGGAATTTCGGATCCTGGCAGCAACTCGATGGGGCAATCGTAGGGACGATGAGGTGGAAGAGAATCTGCCCCCTTTTTACTAAAAACATCAATGTAATCATGATATTGTTTAGGAATGACCTGACAATTTTTCTGGTCGGAGTCCAGACAAAGCAGAGTGGCTGAGGAATCCGAATCTTTCGTCAAACAGTGTTCTTGGCAGTAAGATGACAGAAATTTTACTTCTCCGGAAGCCCAATGGATGTGCGGATTGTGGGCCTGCAGCCAGGGAATGCCCAGGATAATGGGAAACATAGGAGAGGTGATGGCATCAAGGATCAGCAGTTCCTTGTGTTGAGAGTAAATTGTAGTGGATAATGGCAGGGTCTCCTGTGTCACTTGTCCGGATCTGATACGGGAGCCATCGGCTAGGAAGACAGAGAGTCCATGGGTTTTAGTCCGTAAAGGGATGTTGTGTTGGTTGGCAAAAGTTAAGTCAATAAAGCAGCTGCATGCCCCAGAGTCAATAATGGCGTTGACTGGGAGTATCTTTTCTTGGAGCTGTAACGAGAGAGGAATGGCAAGGTGGGTAGAATTTGTAGATAAAGCAGAGAGACTGGTATGTACAGGAGATGGACACTTACTTATTTTAACTGGGCAGTTATGGACATAGTGCCCGGTTCCTCCACAGTAAAGACACAGGTTAAGTTGCCGACGTCGGGTACGTTCTTCGGAAGACAGGGCAGGATTCGGACTGGGTTAGGGTAAGTAGCGTGCTGCAGGAACCGGAGCTCGTGCTGTCATCCAGGTCGGGCGGTTCTGTTGAACTGATCGTTCAGATCGACGTTCTCGGAGGCGACGATCGATCTGAAAGGTTAAGGAGATCAAGGCCTCAAGGGTACTTGGAATACCCGCTCGAGCAAGTTCATCTTTTAAACCTTCGGACAGGCCAATGCTGAACTGGTGACGCAGAGCTGCGTCATTCCACTGTGTGTCCGCGCTCCAACGCCTGAAGTCAGTAACATGGTCCTCAGCGGGTCTGCGGCCTTGTTGGAGCGCGAACAAAGCTGATTCGGCTGTGGCAGTCTGTTGAGGATCCTCATATAATTGTGCCATGGCTTCAAAGAAAGCAGATAAGGATTGTAAAGTGTTCCTTAATAGTCCAGGGGGAGGGGGGGCGAGAATATATATATATATATATATATGTGGAAGAGTCTGTCAGGGCAGCCACCGAGAGGACCAAAAGCAGGATCCACAAAAAACTGAGAAGAAACAAGGAGAGGGGCGCCTCTGAATATATATCAATAAATCATTTATTTATAAAAAAACAATATCCACTCACATGAAAGATGCTTGACAAAAGAGTGCTGCTATGTTTTCCATCCATAGCGTGAATACTCAGAAACGCGTCCCATTTTTGTGACGTCATGGCCCTGTGCCACGCTCTGCTGTGCTCTCCAGGCCTCGTTCTGGCTCCCCATACACGGTCGTGTCTTTCTTTCTACCGGGACGCCAGACGAGCTATACAAACACCGCGGCACAGCCCATGACAGGACTGGGCGTCCCTTTCCCCATCTCCGGAAGCTACACCTGGACAATAAACCAGTGACTTTATCTTTGCCCAGTGTGTTATTTTGATGAGCCAAAGGATAAATCGCTGTGCCTCACCATCTCACACCATAACCATTGGATTTGATGTGTTGCCAGCCATCCATGGACTTGCTGAGACCTGTAGTCCTCCTCCGCTCTTCTCTCCCTGAGACATGCTCATACGCATACATGCAGTCTTTCATGTGAGTGGATATTGTTTTTTATAAATAAATGATTTATTGATATATATTCAGAGGCGCCCCTCTCCTTTTTTCTTCATAGTTTAGATTCCTGGTGACGGCACCAATCAATTATCCTGTTCAAATGGGCAGCCTGGTAGTATTTCCTCAGGTAGTATTTCCTTGGGAACCGTTAGTCCTCCATTCAGCTTGGGGAGGGACAGGAGGGCACAGGGTAAGCATGGTTTCTCATTAGCCCAAATAAAGGTATTGAATTGCATTTGTACTTTTTTAAAGAACTGCTTGGCTCTGTAACCAAGGAGGTCATTAATTTGATTGTGGAGCGAAACCAATTCCGCTTCTAGGAGGGGGCTAGTGGAGCATTTATGCTGTGATTCTACAGTATGTATAGATTTTATGAGGGGGGGAGTAGAATGTGTAATCTCGTTCTCCTGAATGTTGAAGACGCCACATGTCAATCAGCTGGGCCCCGTGTAGTATTTGGGCAATGCGTTTTCTGGAGCTTGTCGGGACAGAGGAGGAACCCGAAGAGGTGTCTACTGCTGGGTTTAGAGGGATGTTAAAGTCCCCCCCGAGGATCAGGAGACCCTCTCGGAGATCTGAGAGTTTGGAGAGGGTGCGTCTTAAAAAGGTGTCCTGATGCTGGTTGGGAGCGTATATGGTTGCTAATGTCACTTGCACGTCACCTATAAGACCCTTAAGACCCTTAATAAATGCAAAGCGTCCCTTTTTGTCTAACATGGAATCTCGTAGGGTCCAAGGTATTCCACCAGACAACAGAATGGAAACTCCTCTGGATTTGGTTTTGTTGGTAGAATGGTTGGTAGAATGGTATGGAAAAAACTTATTTTTGAGAACAGGCAGTTTGTTGTCTTTAAAGTGAGTTTATTGAATAAAGGCCACATCTACCTTTGCCTGTCTTAAGTCATTCATAAGCATGCAGCGTTTCTCTGGTATATTAAGGCCTTTTGCATTAATGGAATACACCTGTACGCTGTCCATCTAAAACCAGGGCTACTGCGGGATACGGGGGAAAATAAAAGGGGGGGGAACTGGTAGGGAAGGACAGGAAAGAGGGGGTGGGAAGTAGTATAGGTGAAAAGATATAACAAAGCGTTCACTCAGCAAGGGTCCTCAGCCCCTTTTTTTTTTTTTAAATGGTGTGAACTGTTCGTGGGTGCCGCTATATCACCTTAAAAGGATATGTAGAAATAAAAATAAAAGAGAAAAGGAAAAATAGAAAATGAGAATCAACGGAACAAAAGACGCTCCTTCAATATGTTCTCACTAATATTAGCAAGTACCACGCTTCCAAGTGCACAACTCATCCGATCCCGGACTAGAGTTGTGCTGGCCTATTTGGGGAAGTGACTGGTACAAGCCCGACCCGGCCTGTCCAGTCCAGCCTTGTGATCTAAAGGTTCAAGGTTGCTTTAGATTCCCCAAAAAGCGGGGCACCATCCTCCACATCACCAATCCCAGGGCACCGCTACTCCTTATGTCTCTTCCAGACCCTCAAGGTGGGGGGTGGACATTAAACCAAGGCCATAAGGTGACCTCCTCTTCTTTCCACCAGCTGACGGGGGCCCAGCTCTCTGAGTCCGGTAACGTCCGGAGCAGTGAGCCAAAGCGTCCCCTCGGCCAGGGGGCACAAAAATAGCAGTCACATAAACATTTCCATGCTGTCCCATGGTCATCTTAAACTGTCTATATGAGTCATAACCGACAGGAGGTTGGGAAGACCTGTTTCAGCTATAATGACCACCTCAATAAAGCTGAGGCCTAAAAATATTGGATAACATTCAATAACAGGCACAATATGGCAACATATTCTTTCAAAACTAGGTAGAGAGACTAAGGAACGAGAGGTCCGCTCCCCTTCTTAATATACAGGGAGTCAGACCACTCGACCCCACCCCCTTAGCATTCAATACCTCCCGAGCCACACCGGCCAGGGGGTACAACCCCCCCACCTCTGCGGATCCCGTTTCAGTCTCAGCATAGTTGCATCTCCGGGACCATTGCACAGGGACAGTCTCAGTGTGGGCGATTAACAGTATCCCATCCCTCTGGTGTCGTCTGAGTGTTAGGAGAGGACATCCCTATGCTGCAGGCTCTGACAGGGTAAAAACAGTGTCTCCTCTCTCGACTGCCCTCATAGAGCGTTCACCCATAGCACCCCGTCCAGGGTACAAAGAGAACACATTTTGTAGTCCACCTGTAGCCGGGACGCCACAAAAGGGGGGTGGGACAGAAACAGGAGACCGAAGTCCGGCCTGTCCTGTTCCCCGCCGTTAGACGCCCCCTGGATAAATCCTGAAGGTCTCTAGGTGGTGGGGAAAAACTGATCTGGAATAAATGTCGCTGTCATTTAGGAGATAAAGTTTGCAGGTACTGGTGGGTAAAAGGGAAGTCTCCTTAGGACTCACGTGTGCCATCCGGTGTGGGTGCTCTGGATCTCCGGCTCTGTCTCTATGGTCTGGATTGGGTGTTGCTTCGTGAGGTCCACAGACCCGAGTGGCCGCCTTGTTGTGGGATAAAAAGAAGCCAGTTCTGGACCCTGACGGGAGGGAAAGAGGAAATGAAAGAGTGACGGTAAGTCATTTGGGGAGTGGTGGGTAAAGGTGTGTTGGTCTTTCTTGAAAAAGACAGATAGTGGATATCCCCAGCGATAGATAGCTGCGTGCTGGCGGGCCACATCCAGGACCGAGCGGAGCATAGCCCTTCTCTGCAGGGTAGCCCAGGAGACATCTGGCAAAATTTTGTTTTGCGTGCCAACAAAGTCTTTTACACCGGCCTCCCATGCCTTGCGAGTAATAGTTTCTTTGTGGGAGCAATGGTGCAGACGACAGATAACATCCCTTGGTCTGTTGGGGTCTGCTGAGCGTAGACCTAATGCCCTATAATTCCGGTCAAATTCAAGCCTTTGGGGGAGCGTATCACCTGGGAGCTTATGGAATATGTCCGCTGCTGTAACAGCAAGGTCCTCATGACCTGTCGCCTCAGGGAGGCCTCGTAGGCGTAAGTTATTACGCCTACTGCTGTCCTCCCTTTCTTCCATGTGTAAATGAAGCATGGTAGCTGCATCTATGTGGGCATTTTGTAAATGTTCCAGGTCAGCCACATTGTGCTCTATGTCTGATACTGAAGTCTCCCCTGCTGACAGTCTAGTCGACAGTGTCTGCAGTTCCCCTCTTACCTCCTGTATCTCCTTGCGGTGCTGTGTTTCAATGCAGCTTAAGAGGGATTCTATATCTGTTTTTGTCGGAAGGGCTTTTAACAGTGCCCACAGCTCTGTATCTCCTCCGGCGCTTCTCAGCCCTGTCAGAGGCATCTCCGCTCTTGATTGCAGAGCCGCCAGTATTTCTGAGTAGGAGTCTGACTCCATCGATGCTGCGGGGGACGCCGATCATTCCTCCATTCCCTGGGACGGCCCTGCCTCTACACACGGCTCCGCCATCTTGGAAGCAGGGGAGGCAGGCTGCGAGTGTGTAAGGAACTGTTTAATATTTCCTCCGTTTTTGCGGGTCTTCTGTGTTTTAGCTTTTCCCTTGGTCCTCTCCCTCTTGGGGTACATGCCGTTTTCGGTATGGTGGAGTGGGATCAAAATTGGCTGAACTAGCTGGGATAAGGCCGGGAGCTCCACAAAAATGTGCCCTCAGTCAGCCATGTCCAGGCCACGTCCCTGTAGGGTTTTTATAAATGGATTATTCACAAAAAACACAACTAGGTAGATTCAAATATACTACACATCAAATGGTGGGGTGTCATGATCTCTTTCTGGTTATCCAATAGGTTATACACAAGGTGAGTTGGTGGGTGACTCTAATTCTTCTCTATCTGACACTTCTAGCACTATCACTCTTGACACTTTCAGACCTTCAGGTTTTTTCTCCCCAGCCGGGGGAGAGGTCCCCCCCCTCTCCCCCAAAGGATGGGTTGGGGAATAGAACCCTATATAGTAAAAACTCAATTGACGAGAACAAACTCAACATATTTAACTTGTCATCACATCCACTTATGGATGTAGAAAAATCTGTTTTAGCTCTTGGTCTAAGCTTTTGCCATCAACAAAATATTAACAAATTTGAGTTAGTGAAAGACATACAACTATTTGTAAGGGAAACATTTCCTCCCCCTAGTACAAATCCTAATGCCTCTCTTTTTTTTTTTAAATGGGTGACTCAGGATATTGCTAAGCTTTGAGTCAGGAATCCTTCCAATACTAATCTTTCAAAAGACCAGAAGCAGGCTCTATCTTCTTTGCAAAAAAATAGCCTTATTACCATAAAGCCCTCCAATAAGGGTGGCAATGTGGTGATAATGGACAATTCTCAATACAAAAATATGTGCATGCTCATTCTTTCCAACAAAGAATGGTATCGCCAAATTAATTCCTTTACAGTGAAGAAATTTATCAAAAGATTCTATACATTGGTGGATTATTTTTTTGAGGCTGGAGCCTTCTAAAAATCTTTGGGAATATATACGTACGCCATATTCCAAGATTCTCACTTTTTATAGCCTCCTAAAATTGCATAAAAACCCTACAAACCCAACAGGTTGGCCCATAGTTTCTGGCAATGATGGACTGACTGAGAGTCAAGTCATTGATTCATAACTTCATTTACATGTTATTTCCTTACCTTTTTTCACAAAAGACACAATTAATTTCCTTTAGGTTATTGATAATGTCTCACATGAGCACTCATGATTGGCCTCTAAATGAGTTCATACTTGCAGGACTTGAATTTATCCTGCATCACAATTTTTCTGTTTGATGGCTCCCAGTACCTCCAGATGCAGGGCGTAATAATGGGGACATGCTGTGCCCCATCCTACACCAATCTGTACCTGGGGGAGTGGGACCGATACTTTCTCTCAGACAAGGGGCCTTCCGTGTACACTTGCCATGTTTCTACATGGCAAAGGTATATAGACGACATATTCCTCGTCTGGGAGGGCCCAGAGGACAACCAATGCCAATGTGTTGAAGTTATGAATAACAATTAATTTACCTTATAATTTACGATGACTTATGACCTGACCACTGTGACCTTTTTGGACACGAGTATCACCAAAATGCCAGATAGACGTCTTGCTAGCGGTCTCTATCGCAAGAGTACCGCTGGCAATACCACACTCCATACTCACAGCTTCCACCCTATTAGTCTTGTCAACTCAATACCTTTCAGTCAGTATCTGCGACTGAGAAGGAATTGTTCTATGAACTCAACCTTCAAACTAGAAGCTGATAAATTAAAGAATAGATTTTTGGAAAGAGGCTATAGTAAAACTTGCCTTCGAAAAGCCTTTATCAAAGTGAGTAGACTCCCTCGTGAGGAGCTACTCTTCAAACATAAAAAAGTCACTAGTGATCTTCCACCTAAACGTGTACTTTTGAGACATACTAATCAACAATCAGAAATTAAAAGAATTTAGAATAGGCATTGGCCTATTCTAGCTGAAGACACTGTAATTAAGCAGATCATCAATGAAAGACCAGCCGTTACTTTTAGAAGGCCTGCTTCATTGCAGGACAAACTTGTAAGTAGTGAATTCCGGAATGGGAAAGGCGATCCAAGCCGACAAGGTGGTACTTTTGCCTGTGGTGGGTTCTCTTACTGTACTTACATGTTCGGGAAAAATAATTGAATTCTTCCCAATGGTGAATCCCTAATTTAAAACATTTTGCAAATTGTTGCACGCAGGGACTAGTATATATGATCATATGCGATTGCGGTTCTTTCTATGTTGGTAAAACCAAACAAGAACTATGGCAACATTTATGTAGACATATCCGTTGCATGCTTTGGGAAGGCATGTTATGAAGATCCATTGTAATAAGTGTCCAAAAATTAAAGTCACAGCACTGGATAGGATGCATATACCCCAAAGAAAAGGGGATTGGAATAAGATACTTTTACAAACACAACAGAGATGGATATACAAATTAAGGGCCACTTCCCCTTACGCTATCACCTTTAAGCCCTTTTTGAAGGGTTTTGCATCAGGTAAAAACAGATTAATCATCCTTGGATTTGTGTCTGTCTAATGGACGAGCTCTCCCCCTTCTTGTCTTTCTGACTGCTTGATCCCTCTCACCTGTTAGTGTCCCCATTGTCCCCATAATACCTTTGAAAGAAAAATGTTATGGATCAGCTAAAGAGTGTCCCTATGCTTTGATTCAATTCATTGAATGCGAGCAAGCCACCTCTGTTGCCTTCTGCTTGCTTGATAGCCATTGATCTTCTGTGGAGCTTGAGGTCTGGGTTGGGCTGAGATCCGTGTGGTCTGCACCACTGAGCCATTACCTGTCGGTCTGGACATCCAGTAACGTTCATAGCTGTGTAAGTGCATTATAATTGTTTTGAATGTTATATGGAAATAGTAAAATCATGTACAATCTGGTCAAATTGAATATAAATTTCATTATGCATTCTCTTCTGTTTTCGTGATGTGTGTAGGATTGCTTCCACTTCCTTATCCCCTGATGAAGACTTTTATATAAGTTGAAGTGCGTTGGGTTGACTTGGTGGATATGCAATTTATTTGGCTAATTTCATGAATCCCTGCAGTATATGTATATTGTAGGAATGGCATAAGATCAGGACGTAAAGTGTCTAGACCAGCCAATTTTAAACCTATTGTTCATTAAAAGTTTTTTTTACTTTTTATACACCAATTTGTATTTGTGTGATTTCTATTGCTGCAACAAAGTCCCATGGGAGATATCTGTACTGAAAATAATTTTTCATATGCAATCACCATTAGTACACCACATTTGTTATTCTTTATTTTATGTGAATGGGTTTGAGATTTATTAAATAATAATTATCTGTAGGGGCTTCCTAAGGCCTAAAAGTCAATGTAAGGGTTCCTTTGTGTTGAAGAGGTCGAGAAGAGCTGACTTCATTCAACTGACTTTCTATGAGTCCAGGGTGCCATGAACTAACCTGGAATTGGGATAAGTTGATGGAGAAGGTAGAAATATGTTTTTTAGGTGAAGGCAGGATAGGCTTCACTGATCAGATGAGATTTCAGAGATCACCTGAAGGTAGACAGAGTAAGAGATAGCCCAATAAAATGGGGCTTTCTAGACGATGGGAAAGGCTCTGGAAAAGTCTTGGTGAGCATGGGAGGAGGTGTTAGGGAAGCTAGAGAGTAGGAGGTCCTGGGAGAAACGGAAAGGATGGTTTGGGGAACAATTTGAAATGAGGTTGAAGATGTAATTTGGGAGGGCTTTGTATGTTGTTAGTATTTTGAATTTTATTTTTGGATAAGTGAAAGTCAGTGGAGGGATTGGCAGTGAGGGGCAGCAGCCACAGATTGGTTAAGAAGTTGGATGATTCTGGCAGCGCAATGCATGATAGACTGAAGGGGGATAGTCTGTGTAAAGGTATGCCATTAAGAATGGAGTTGCAATAGTCAAGGAGATAACCAGGGAGAGAATTAGTAGCTTTGCAATGTTATAGGTTAAGCATGGGTATATTTTGGAAATGTTAAGGCATCAAGATTTGGTCACTGATTGGATGTGCACTCTGGCATGAGTGGATGGAATGATAGTTTTGCAGTTCTCAATGGTAAATTTGTGGAAGGGGGATCAGGAGGAGAAAATATTATGTACTCAGTTTTTGAAAGATTAATACATCAGACAGTAAATTAGTAATGCATGAGGAGATTGAAGGGGTGAGCTGAGGGGTAGAGAGAAAGATTTGGGTGTCATGGGCATAGAGATGATATACGTAGGAAACTGTGGGCGGTTATCAGCTGGCCCAGAGTAGAGATGTAGAGAGGGAATAGAAGAGGCCCAAGTACAGAGCCTTGGGGGACCACAGTGGAAAGAGCGGGTTGCACTCCTAGATTTCCACTTCATATAAAAGTACATTGCTTTGTGTTAGCAACGTTAGAAATTTTATACCATACAGTGGCCAAGTAAAGCTGTTCATGTACCCTAGACACTTATCGTGCTACAGGCTTTGTGCCAAATATATTATTTGTAAATCATTAAAAATATGACATAGCCACTTACTAAACACAGTATATAAAAAAAGGAAATGATCAAACTATAATATTTACATAGTATCATTACTTTTCCCATTTCAATTAAAATATATAGTTACCGATATTTTTAAAATCTAGATCTAAATTTTGAATTGTCACTTTTTATACAGAATCAGTCACTGTTTGGGTAATTTGACAGCTGCAGGCGTTGCAGATGTGTGAATACAATAGTCAAAGGGAGAATCCTCCATCCATGCTGTGTTGGGATTCTAGTGATTTTCTCTTAGTTTGACAAATGTTTTAATCCCCTATGTCCAGCCTTAAGCAGGCCACTCCTTTTTTCAATTTGCTTTCCTTCAAACCTGGATTGAAGGATAGAATATTACTTAAGTCTCCCATCAACACAGTCAATGTTGATTGGGGAATCCCTCCCACAAAGCTATTGTTTTCTGCCAACATTTTGATTTGCCACTAGAAAGGAAATCTTCCAATGGGGACATCTGTTCTGGTGACAAGATATCTAAAGGGAATTATAAGAGATTTTCTTTGGATTCCTGTTGTGTCTACAGTACAGGAAATTAAGCTTCCAAAAGACACAAAATACCTGGTATGAATTTTTTTATTCTCTAAGCAAATATAGTCTGAATACAAGAGGTATCAGACTATAGTCCTTGTGCAGCATGACTAGTATTGTATCTTTCCACCCCCCATTATTATTTGTCTGAAGATTGACTCTGGTTGGTGGGGCTTGTTGGGTTCCTTCCACAACCCTGCTCTCTGCACAGGCTATGTACAGCACAGCAATGATGTCACTACTAATTTTCTATCATAATATCAAGGCTTGCAAAAGCATTTGGTGCACACAAAGTGGATTCATATCCTTGGTGGCTATTCAGAAAAATATGTTATTAATGTTTTTGTGCCTATAGTTTAACTTTAAGGTCAGATTTACACATATGCACTTGCAGTAATGCATGTTAAAACCCATGTCTTAATATGTGTTACCGCAACATTAATATGTGAATTACACTATAAAACACATATACTATATGATGTTAGCAAATGCACCTATGCTATGATGCACATCAATGGCAATATGCAAATGCTCTATGCATTATGCTGAGCTGTGTTGGCCAAAAACAGTACGGGTTAACCAAGTTTTCTTCATGGGTTGCCTTAATGCCAGGCACCTCACAGTACAAAACAACCTGTGTAATAATGTATATATGGGTGTGAATCAGCCCATATTGTACTTTACTTAAAGTGACCCTGTCAGGAGGTTGACAAAATAACAAAAGAACTAAACTGTGAAGGAAACAGCTTTATACATACCTGTCCATCAAGCCTTTTGCGGAAACTTCTCGCTGTAGCAGAGCTCCTGAGGCAGATCTGACTCCACTCATCTTGGTGTATGGAAAAGCGTGTCTCCCTCTAGCTGCTGTGGTTCCTCCCGATGACCTCTATTGTGTCCAACAGTGACTAGTGGACAACAGGAGGCAGGGCTGCCATTAGAAATCATGGGGCCCGTACTGTCTATTTGACAGCTCCACAATTTACACAACTAGGAGAGAAGGAGCAGTGCACTGCCGAAAATTGTGGGTGTGGCAAAATTGTAAAGTGGAAGGGACTTAAAAGTTCTGCTCATGTACAGAAAGCAGGGCTCAAAAGTTTGTGATGTACAGAGTGCAGGTGTCAGAAGTATATAATGTAGAGTGCAGGGGTTAGAAGTATATAATGTACAGAGTCCAGGGGTCAGACATATGTAATGTACAGAGTTCCGGGGTCAGGAGTGGGTAATGCACGTACTGCAAGACTCTTGTGGGCCTCCCATTAATTCCTATATTCCTGATTTACTGCACCTCCACCAGCAATAATATAGAAACCCCCCCATCTATAATGCTGTATATGGCATAGTATTCCACACAGTCCCTCCACCCATCACTGACCATGCACCCCAAAGCCCAGTGCCTACTAGATCACATCTGACTGTGACTAACTGCAGACTGAGAGTGAGCGGGACAGTGAGCTAGAGAGGACAATCCCCTTGCTGTGCTACGAGATGCATAGACTGTGTAGGGATCCACTGCCCTCTACTGTCAGCTGCTAGTAGGTAGCAGTATGTAAAAGCAGTAGGTAGTAGTATGTAAAATTATTTATGTCACTTCCTGACCCTGGGATTGTTGAGAAAAGATTCTGGAAGGAGGAAGGGGAGAGAGAAAGAAGGTCTCAGCCACATGTTTTGTCCATCCTGCTAATACTATATCAGAAGAGATGATGATGCAAGTATTTCTATGTGCTAATCGTTTAAAAGAGAATTATTTTTTTTTAATCATACTGTCCCCTGCCAGCTCTAACACTGAGAACTAAGTGATCAAAGACCGCTGATTGCTCAGTTCTCAGTGCTTTGTGAGCAGAGAGCTGGTGACTGTCAGTCACAGACTCTCTGCTCTGCCCCCTCTGTGCTCATTGAAGCGCTGGGCTGTGGAGGGGGCGAGAGCAGTTGGGTCAGGCTCTCAGCAGCTCGCTGAGAGTCTGAGCTGGGTGCTGGTCCAGGCATCTGGTTGGATCCCGACCATATGGTCGCAATCTTTCCCGAGCTTGGACCAGCTCGGTGATGTTAGCCAACAGCGGGCTTCAGTTGCCTCCTGGAAAAGGGTCACAGGAGAATTACAGCCAAACAAGCTTTGGCTGTACTTCTTCTTTAACTGCAGCTGCAATAGCTTCTTAAATGTATTGCTGAATCCTTTTGACAAAGTATATCTGCCATATCACTGTCTCACATGCACAGTGCCCGATAACTGAGGCTGTGCTCCAGACTTGTGGGGGTAACTGCTGGAGAGGCGGGGGGGGGGGGGGGGGGGTGATGTCTCCTCATTACTGCAGATCTTGTCTTCAGGTCGCAAACCCAGAGACAGACACTGCATAATCCTCAGGGGCCCTGAATTTGTTGCAAACCTTTATCTAAAGTGAGGAAGTTCACCGCTCACAGGTAATTACCTCTCCTAGAATCAGCTGTCTTCACAATCAAGCAGGGTGCAGGCTGTGTTTGCAACAGGAGGGATAGGAAAAATGAACAGCTGGATAGCCACACTCCATAAATTCACCTTTATTGTATAAAAATAGATATCAAAGCATCACAAATGGGTACAGACTAACTGTACAGCCACTGATGCATTTTACGCCATGCACGGTGCTTAGTCTAGCTATGACTAAGCACCGTGCCTTTTGTGAAACGCGTCAGAGGCTGTGCAGTTAGTCTGTACCCATTTGTGATGCTTTGGTATCTATTTTTATACAATAAAAGGTGAATTTTTTGGAGTGCGGCTATCCAGCTATTCATTTTTCCTAAACCTTTATCTAAAGATATCTCTATTAATAACTACAGTGGGGGCGGAAAGTATTCAGACCCCCTTAAAATTTTTTACTCTTTGTTATATTGCAGCCATTTGCTAAAATCATTTAAGTTCATTTTTTCCTCATTAATGTACACACAGCACCCCATATTGACAGAAAAACACAGAATTGTTGACATTTTTGCAGATTTATTAAAAAAGAAAAACTGAAACATCACATGGTCCTAAGTATTCAGACCCTTTGCTCAGTATTTAGTAGAAGCACTCTTTTGATCTAATACAGCCATGAGTCTTTTTGGGAAAGATGCAACAAGTTTTTCACACATGGATTTTTTGGATCCTCTGCCAGTCCTCCTTGCAGATCCTCTCCAGTTCTGTCAGGTTGGATGGTAAACGTTGGTGGACAGACATTTTTAGGTCTCTCCAGAGATGCTCATTTGGGTTTAAGTTAGGGCTCTGGCTTGGCCATTCAAGAACAGTCACGGAGTTGTTGTGAAGACAATCCTTCGTTATTTTAGCTGTGTGCTTAGGGTCATTGTCTTGTTGGAAGGTAAACCTTCGGCCCAGTCTGAGTTCCTGAGCACTCTGAAGAAGGTTTTCGTCCAGGATATCCCTGTACATCTTTCCCTCGATTGCAACCAGTCGTCATGTCCCTGCAGCTAAAAAACACCCCACAGCATAATCAAAAGAAAAAAGGGTAAAAGGAACTAAAACACTCTGTTGGCAAATATAATTAGCAGACTAAAGGCAGAATTAGGCCCTGTCTTAGTAGATCTACAGACGATTGCTAACACCAAGTATAGTGGGTGTGTTCCTCTGAATTCATGGAACATATGACAAAAAAACAGAGAAAAAGGTGAATTCTTCAATGAGGAACATGCAGTAGTCAGATCATGAAAATATTATTTATTGAAAAAAACTCACTTTAAACACCAATCCAGAAAAAGATATCCTGAGAAAACAGGTACCATCACCAATTTAAAATTGACAACTAGGTCATACACAGACGCAGATGGCCACCTAACCAAGCCAACCAATCACACCACATCTATAAACTCATGCATGATAATGTAATATATAGAACTGCAATTAGATACACTGATAAGCTAGAGTCCATAGATTCCAGGAAACAGCAACATGTAGCGTTGAGGGTTCCCCGGGTGGTGTTGGATAACTGACGTAATCGGCCCAGTGGGGATCTTGGGGAACGGGAAACCCAGGACAATTCACTGGGAGGAAGGAGGGGAGGAGGAGAGAGCGGCCCTTCAGGTGAAAACCAGGGACAGAGGGACCAGGGGCTAGTTCAGCAATGGCTGAGAAGATATGCAGGGGTACACAACTGTGTAATGGCAGTCTCTCTGATTGAGTAGTGGTTCACTGGAGGCCAAATCTGGTGAGAGGACGGAAGATGAAATTATACGAGGTTGGGGAGTGGTGGAGTAAGGGCTTGGGACAAGCTGGATGGCTTACTGGATGGACCGGATAGCATGTGGTGGACACCAAATGATCATAAAGAATAACCGTCCCCAGCTGGGGATATGAACAGGTAAGGTCTCACCCAGAGCTGGCTGCGGTCCACGTCAGGAGCAGACGACTCCCAGACTCCCAGTTGCACAGAGTTCCGTCCCTTAGGTGAGCATCCTCAATAGGTATCCAGTAGCGGTGTCTTGAGAGTGAGATGAATAAAAAGGTAAATGCAGCAAATAACACCGACTCTCCTCACACACAGTAAGCTCCCCTCGTACTGTTCCCGCGGGCTGATTCAAACAGCCAGTACGTTCCCGGGCCAATGATGTCAGGGCTGGTGGGTGGAACTGCAAGTCTGGAGGAGCGCTATGGACAGCGTGATGGCGTCATGCTGACGCGTTTCATCCGTAACTTGGATTTCATCAGAGCATGCGCAGTAGCTAGATTCGTCGTCTTATAAAGCATCAAGGCGGAACCACGTACGGGCTTCACGTCTTGTTGTCCTAGCTACGGCATTGATCACTGACAGCCACACACGTAAACAGATAATTAAAAGCACATACGTAATAGGGGCGGGTCCGTGAGTACGTGCAGACAGGAAGGAAGGTTGGAAGAAAAGGTGACAACATAAGTGAAAGCCCCAATAGAAGAATTAAAAGGGAAGGAAGGTAGAACAATAATAACAAAACAAGAGCACTAGCGTAGAAAAGAAAGAAAGAAAAAAGGAGAGAAAAGGAAAAGAAAGGGGGAAGGGGAAAGGAAAATAAACCAAAATTGGATGGACGATCAATGAGACGTACGATTGGAAAATAGATGAAGGTGACCAAGGGAGAAGCTGTTAGTGCTGGGGTTACTAAATTGATGACATGCTGGGTAGACTTCGACAGGACAATCCAGCAGTAAGAAGGAGAGAATGAACAATGTGATAAATGAGCTACTGTGTGAGAAACACAGCAAGGTTGCACTCGTTATTCAACCCATGTGGATGCATACTGTTAATATTGTATATCCACATTTTCTCCTTCTGGTACAGTATCCTGTCGAAGTCACCCCTTCTTTGTGGAAGGTTAAGTCTATAAATGCCTTTGAAAGAAAGCCCATCGGGCTTCCCTCCATGGCATTGAAGAAAATGTAGAGGAATGGGTCGTTCATCATCCTTAGCAAGGATGCTCTGAATATGTTCACCCATTCTGACCTTCAACTGTCTCTTTGTTTTACCTACATAATGTTTCCCACATGGGCAGGTAAGCAGGTAAATAACCCTGGTAGTATTACAATTGATAAAGTTATCTATTGTAAAATACTTTTTGCCCTCAGAGTCGGTAAAGGTATCGGTACGTTCAACATACTTGCAGACCGAACAGTGGCCACATTTGAACATACCTTTCATGGGAGGTAATTGGGTAAGCCAGTTAGAGGTAGGTGATCTTGTATACTCGGAATGTATAAGGCTATCTTTTAAATTTTTAGAACGGCGGGCCGTCAAAAGTGGTCTAGTGCCAACTATTTTGCCCAGGGTGGGAGACTCAGACAGAATATGCCAATGTTGGTTGAGTATGGACCTCACTTGGTCCCAGTGGGCACCGTATTTGGTGATAATCCTGAGGGGCGCCTGTGAATCTTTGGGGAGCACAGGGTCCTTTTTCCTAAGGAGTATTGGCCGTTCTGTCTGAGTCGCCCTCCTTCTGGCCTCCCTGATGCAGGAATGAGAGTAGCCTCTCTCTCTGAATCTTTTATAAAGCTCCCTTGATTCAGCAGCAAAGTCCTCTTGATTAGAGCAGTTCCTACGGGCTCTAAGAAATTGGCCCACTGGTATTGCCTTAATGAGGGATTTGGGATGATCACTTGAGGCCAGAAGAAGTGTATTTGCTGCTGTGGGCTTTCTAAAGGTCTTGGTTTTAATCAGACCATTGTTAACTTGTATGGTTAAATCAAGAAACGAGAGGGTGTGGGGACTGGAGGAAAAGGTAAGTCTAATGTTTCGATCATTGGAATTCAGCTCATCCATGAATAACTGCAGTTCAAGTTCGGAGCCACCCCAAATCATGAGGACATCATCAATGTACCTCAGCCACATGTGACAGTGGCCGAGGTACATTGACGAGGGATAAACTAGCTCTTCCTCCCACATACCCAGGTGTAAACAGGCATACGAGGGTGCCCACGGAGCTCCCATGGAGGTCCCCCTTATTTGCTGGTAGAAGGCTCCCAGGAATTGGAAGCAGTTATGCTCAAGTAGAAAGGTGAGAATTTCACCTATGAATTCGTTCTGCTGTCCAAGAGATGGGAACCTCCGCTCAAGGAAAAACTGAACTGCACGTAAACCCCAAGTATGGGGTATGGATGTGTACAGAGATTCAACATCAATCCCTACCAAAAGTGCTCCAGAAGGCACGGTCACGGAATCAAGTTGCCGCAAAACATCCCTAGTGTCTTGTACAAACGAAGGTAGGTCGAATAACAGGTCCTTGATGAGGGCATCAATGAACTTGCCCACTTTTTCAAGGGGACCATTAACGGCAGACACAATAGGTCTGCCGGGGGGGTTTTGCAGGGACTTGTGGAGCTTAGGAATGATATAAAATGTAGGGGTGTTGAACTGTTGTACACGCAGATAATTGAATTCTTTTTTAGTGATCAGCTTTTCCTCCAGGCCGAGGCTTAGAAGGCGATTAAGGGCATTGACAATGGTAGTGAAAGGATTAGAGTGGAGCTTACGGTAGGTGGATTCATCTGTAAGTAATCTTTTGACTTCACACTCATATTGCCTCTCGGTTAGGAGAACAACATTACCTCCCTTGTCACTGCCCTTAATGACGATGCCGGGAGCTTCTTCAAGCTCCTTCAACGCTTTTCTTTCCTCAGGTGATATGTTATCCAGTCCCCTATATTTCCAATTGACTTTGGAAAGATCCCTCTTAACTTGGTTTAGAAAAAATTCAATGGGTTTGTA
Source organism: Lithobates clamitans (assembly GCA_037952925.1). Taxonomy (NCBI): domain Eukaryota; kingdom Metazoa; phylum Chordata; class Amphibia; order Anura; family Ranidae; genus Lithobates; species Lithobates clamitans. The sequence continues at coordinate 2,378,543 of JBBGZY010001451.1, read as the reverse complement.
CTTGGAAAGTGGAGGCATTTTGGTAGACCTGATAGGCAAATTTGCCGAACGGGTCAATGCATGTTGGTAGCTTAAAGTCTCAGTATCCGAGTCAAACTCGGAATTCTCCTGTAGGAGGGAGATTAGAGCATCAAGGGCCTTCCCCTCTTCCCGATCTAGGGGTGTCTGTTGAGACCTATCCTCTCTAGATGAATGCCAGTATTTAAAAATTACCTTTCTGAGGAAGAGAGAAATGTCTTTATAAACCTCAAACTCATTCATCCCAGATCTGGGGGAGAAAGAGAGGCCCTTTTTAAGTAGTGACAGATGATGTTCGTTTAAAGGGAACTGGGTAAGGTTAACTACCTTCATGTCTGCCAGGGAAATTGAGGCGGTTGGGTCAGGAGTAATAATGGGGTACATTATGTTCTGTGTGTTTTGTTCCTCAATTGTCGCTGACTCCTGCGTGTTTCTCGTGCCCTTCCCTGGTGGGGAGGGGACTGGTGTATGGTTTTTGAACCCCTTAGACTTGATTGCACTTTCCCTGAGGAGGTAGTAGGGTTGTCTGTGAGCAGTGGGTCTTTGTCTAAAAAAGTCACTGAAAGCTCTTTACGTTCACTATCGCTCTCAGAAGATGAATGATGATTATATTTGGTTTTAGAGCTGTTGTGTCTACCCCTACTTCGACGGGATCTACTTCTGCCCACATGAATTGTGGGATCAAAGAGATCACCTCGTTCCAGATCCTGTAGATTTTGCTTAAATTTGTCCTGTTTATGACTTTTTAGGTTTTTTTGTGTTTTCTCTACTTCTTTTTTAAGGAGATCATTGTGTTTGTCAAACAGGGGGTTAGTTTTGAAAGGTTCAAGTAACCCAGCACTCACTTCAATGTCTGCCTTAATCTCATTCAGCTGTATTTGTTCTTCATCAACAATCATTTGCATAATTTCTAAGCCACGTTTGACACAGCTGGCTTTCCATGCCTCAATAAACCGAGGAGTATGGAGATGTCCGGCTGGGGTGACACGTTCTCTCAAACCCCGTGGGATGATGCCTCTTTCAATATGGGATTTTAGGGACGAAATGTCCCATTTCCTATTTAGAAATTTTATGGTTAATCTTTTATGATTTTTGAACAGAGACTGAAGTGTATCTTCACCGTCTCTTGGGGTAGGTTGGTCACTGGCAAAAGCTGACTGAATCTCTCGTTCAATATCATCATCTAACTGATAGGCCATACCAATAAAGAATAAAGAGAAGTGAAAAGCAATTTAATTAAAGACGAAAAAAAGGAGAAAGAAAAAAAGACCAAAAATAAAACACAAGAAATAGAGACAGAAAACAGAAGAAAAGGGACTACAAAACAAAAGAATTGGGTAGTCACGGACCCGGCCACAGATAAAAAAGGCTGGTAGATGGTACGGATTGGCGTAAGTGATTATACAGAGTGAAGTTCAAGAAGGGAAGTCTAATCCCGCAAAAATATAATCAAAAGAAAAAAGGGTAAAAGGAACTAAAACACTCTGTTGGCAAATATAATTAGCAGACTAAAGGCAGAATTAGGCCCTGTCTTAGTAGATCTACAGACGATTGCTAACACCAAGTATAGTGGGTGTGTTCCTCTGAATTCATGGAACATATGACAAAAAAACAGAGAAAAAGGTGAATTCTTCAATGAGGAACATGCAGTAGTCAGATCATGAAAATATTATTTATTGAAAAAAACTCACTTTAAACACCAATCCAGAAAAAGATATCCTGAGAAAACAGGTACCATCACCAATTTAAAATTGACAACTAGGTCATACACAGACGCAGATGGCCACCTAACCAAGCCAACCAATCACACCACATCTATAAACTCATGCATGATAATGTAATATATAGAACTGCAATTAGATACACTGATAAGCTAGAGTCCATAGATTCCAGGAAACAGCAACATGTAGCGTTGAGGGTTCCCCGGGTGGTGTTGGATAACTGACGTAATCGGCCCAGTGGGGATCCCTCCCAGTGAATTGTCCTGGGTTTCCCGTTCCCCAAGATCCCCACTGGGCCGATTACGTCAGTTATCCAACACCACCCGGGGAACCCTCAACGCTACATGTTGCTGTTTCCTGGAATCTATGGACTCTAGCTTATCAGTGTATCTAATTGCAGTTCTATATATTACATTATCATGCATGAGTTTATAGATGTGGTGTGATTGGTTGGCTTGGTTAGGTGGCCATCTGCGTCTGTGTATGACCTAGTTGTCAATTTTAAATTGGTGATGGTACCTGTTTTCTCAGGATATCTTTTTCTGGATTGGTGTTTAAAGTGAGTTTTTTTCAATAAATAATATTTTCATGATCTGACTACTGCATGTTCCTCATTGAAGAATTCACCTTTTTCTCTGTTTTTTTGACACCCCACAGCATGATGCTGCCACCACCATGCTTCTCTGTTGGGACTGTATTGGACAGGTGATGAGCAGTGCCTGGTTTTCTCCACACATACCGCTTAGAATTAAGGCCAAAAAGTTCTATCTTGGTCTCCTCAGACCACAAAAATCTTATTTCTCACCATCTAGGAGTCCTTCAGGTGTTTTTTTTAGCAAACTCCATGTGGGCTTTCATGTGTCTTGCACTGAGGAGGGACTTCCATCTGACCACTCTGCCATAAAGCCCCGACTGGTGGAGGGCTGCAGTGATGGTTGACTTTCTACAACTTTCTCCCATCTCCGTCTGCATCTCTGGAGCTCAGCCACAGTGATCTTTGGGTTCTTCTTTACCTTTCTCACTAAGGCTCTTCTTCCCCGATAGCTCAGTTTGGCCAGACGGCCAGCTCTAGGAAGGGTTCTGGTCGTCCCAAACGTCTTCCATTTAAGGATTATGGAGGCCACTGTGCTCTTAGGAACCTGAAGTGCAGCAGAAATTTTTTTGCAATATTGGCCAGATCTGTGCCTTGCCACAGTTCTGTCTCTGAGCTCTTCAGGCAGTTCCTTTGACCTCATGATTCTCATTTGCTCTGACATACACTGTGAGCTGTAAGGTCTTATATAGACAGGTGTGTGGCTTCCTAATCAAGTCCAATCAGTATAATCAAACACAGCTGGATTCAAATGAAGGTGTAGATCCATCTCAAGGATGATCAGAAGAAATGGACAGCATATGAGTTAAATATATGAGTGTCACAGCAAAGGGTCTGAATACTTAGGACCATGTGATATTTCAGTTTTTCTTTTTTAATAAATCTGCAAAAATGTCAACAATTCTGTGTTTTAACTGTCAATATGGGGTGCTGTGTGTACAACAATGAGGAAAAAAAATGAACTTAAATGATTTTAGCAAATGGCTGCAATATAACAAAGAGTGAAAAATTTAAGGGGGTCTGAATACTTTCCGTCCCCACTGTATATATACCCGGGTATATGTGCACAATTTTACCAGGACTCCTATCAGCCCCTTTTCTGATAATATCTGTTTGTACATTGGATGTATGTACTGTTATTAACCACCTGAAGGTTTCACCCGCTTCATGACCAGACCTTTTTTTGCTCTTCAGCACTGGTTACTTGCAACTGCGCCGTCATGTAACACTGTATACAATTTAAAATTTTATCATTTTTTTTCATACAAATAAAGCTTTCTTTGATTTGGTATTTAATTACCACTGGGTTTTCTATTTTTTTAATTATATAAATAAAAATAGACTGATAATTAAAAAAACAAAACAAAATTGTATAACAGATCCAATAAAAAATAAGTAAACAATTCTTCATAAATTGAGGCCAAAATGTATTCTGTTACATGTCTTTGGTAAAAGAAAATCCCCAAAAGGGAGGGCTACCACAGTATGCTATGTGAGCAGCCCCTGCTGACCTGATGGGGCCTTGGCCAGTACAGGAGGGCTACCTACGCTCCTCTAAAAGCATCCCTGACAGGAGGAACGGGGAGGGGGGCGGACACGCTATTTGACCAGCCTGAGCGATTAAATCGGATCTGTGCCAGGAGTTTTGTTATGGAGTACAGTTTTAGTAAACTGATGTGTATTTATAAAGCTGTTTTTTATCATGGGTTAATTTTTGTGATTTTGTTTGCCCTCTCTGTAGGTCACTTTGAAGTATTGGGGCTCATTCACACAGGCGCAGATAGCCATACACTGGGAAAAAGGACAATTTCTCTGTGCCCCGGAAGTGGCAGGTGTTTGTATAGTCTCCTGTATAAATCAATGACAGGCTACGGTTGTACGCCGATAGCTGTACATCCAAACAACTGCATAACCTTTCAACCAAACTCTGATTTCTTAAATGAGAAATAAGGGCAGCTACTGGAACGGGGTGCTGAGGATAATCAAAAGCTTTGCAGCACCCTCTGCTGGTGACACCCTGCATAGCTTCAAATATAGATAATATTGAAAAACATTTGCATTACCTGTTTGCAATGGTAATATGCTAGAACTGCGTGACAGGTGCCTCTGTGTGAGAAAAACATTGCTGAATTAATGTGATACACAGATGGCGAGTGATACATCTGACTATGTCTATAACAGATGCATCCTACAGATGTTCATGGAAAAGTTTGCTGTTTGCATGTGATTGCTGACTTGTAGGTCCACCAGCTTTCCATGATTGAATGGCATGTGTCAGATTTGTAGAGCAGTAGCTTCCAATTATAAAACCACCTACACGTTACCTTACACCTACTTAAAGTGTTTGTCACTTTTGTGCCAGCTAAAAACTACATCCACAAAAACAGGTTCTGTAATAGAAATATATACACTATGAATGTATACATGGTTATGTGGGTAACCTATGCACAGAGCGGCAAGTCATCCACTTTGCTTGCTGGTCCAATACTCATAGAAATGCAAACTTTCCACTAGTAACATCTATTACCAAAGCCATGGCCATTATTATGGAGTTGACTCTTATTTGCATCTATAACAGTTTCCACTCTTCTGTGAAGACTTTTAAAAAGAATTTATATCCATTGGATGAGAAAACCTGGCTTGCAGCACTAGGAGCCAAGCTGTAGCCATAAACAATGTAACCATGTCATGATTCATCTGATATTTTGCCTTCATTTCTTGTCCTGGAGACCAGTGACAAGGTTCTAATACTTCTCCACTCCATCCAAAACGAAAAAAAGAGATTTTGGCAGGTGATTCACTTTCTCTAATAAAATAATAAGAATAATAAAAACACATATAGCAATTTATATATATAGCATATAGAAGGGCTCTGTAGTGTCACTCATCAAGTGTGAATGTAAGTAGCTGACAATAAACCGTTGGTGGGCAGAGTTGGGAATCCTTGGAATTTAGAAAAATAGACCCAGGATTAGGTGTTCCCAGAACCTCAGCTTGCTGGTACGCAGAGTATTTTTAGGTAGCAGTCTGCCATGGTGTACTAAAGCACTGGCCAGGTAGATCATATGTATTTCTATAGTTTTTCTAGTTAGACAACAGCATACCTCTAAAGTTTAACCAACCTCAAAACTAATATTTAAATTTTAGGCAGTTGCTGGCTGGTTGAATCACCCACTGGTTTTTAAAGTGGAACTAAACTCTCTCAATCAATAAGAACTATATTTAATTGCCTCAAAAATGATGTCATACTTTCCAGAAGTCATCATGGGCAGAGGCAGCTCTCTAATTAGGCAAAAAAGGCGACCGCCTAAGGCCTCGCGCTCCCAGGGGCCTCGCGGCCGCCTACTTTGCCTGATGTGTGTGGGAGAATGAGAGGGAATGTCCCCGGTCAGTGTCCCCAAGCTGGCTGGGTGAGCGGGCCGGTAAAGGATCGCCATCTTTCATATACTGCGCTGCCTGCTGCAGCGGAGTTGTAGAGGAGGTGGAGGCGGAGCTTCCGGGCCGGTGTCTTGTCGAATACTGTCCCCCATCGGATAGTGTCCGCCCTGTACTGCTCAGGAGCAGTACGGAGGACAAACAAGATGCCAAAAGTCTCCGAAGTTTAACAGCTGATCGGCAGCTCTACACGGCGCCTGCGCACTTATTCTACCCTGAGTCCAGGTTCATGGCGCACTATCCAAGTGGACATAGAGTCAGAATAAAAAGATGCCGAGTGCAGCGAGGCCGTGCCTGAAGCGTGGCGAGCAAAGCGTGGCGAGGGGCCCTGTTACAAAGCGTTGACTATTAAGTGCCCGAGCGCCGTGTACAGCTGATAGTCAGCTGGTCAACTTCGGAGACTTTCGCCGTCTCCTTGTCCTCTGTACTGCGCAAGCGCTGCGCCTGCGCAGTACGGGGCGGACACTATCCGATAGGGGGACACTTCTCGTCAGAACACCGGTCGCTGCTGAACCCGCCAGGACAAAGGGGCGGACTGAGCCGGGGGGCAGGGAGGCCTCGTAAAAATGCCGCTTGCTCCGCAGTCCGCATCGCCGGTACACTGTCTGCAGCAGAGCGGTGAGAGTATGCTGTGTGTCCAACCGACCGACACATTCACTTCCCTGTCAGGCGAAGTGATCTCCACCCGGCAGGAGCTTCCTAGTCCCGCCCGGCGTGATGTCATTCACAGGCCGGGATGAAAGGGCAGAGGAGAGTGCTCCTGCAAAGACCTGCGAGGAGCCAGTGAAGCCCCGTGCAAAAGTGCAAGTAAGCTTGTAGAGGCTTAAGCCTGGGTTCACACATATGCGAATTAGCTGTGCGTTTCCGCACAGCTAATTCGCATAGCAGGAGAATGTGACTGGCTCCCTATGGAGCCGGTTCACATATCTCCGGGGCGGCTGCGGAGCGCACTGCACAAAAACGCTGTGCGTCTTTGGCTCCGTTTCAGGGCCGAATTCAGGCATAGAATCGGCCCTGATTCGTCCCTGAAATGGGGAACAGGGACGCACAGCGCTCCTGTGCGATCCGCAGCCCGTTGTAGTGTGAACCCGGGCTTAAACCTTTCCTAAGGAACTGTTGTCAACTGCCTGAAGTGTTTAACTCTTTGGGGGGGGGGGGTAATTTACATTGGTCTTTGTAATATGCAGCATGAAGGGGGTTATTGCATTACTGTACATTAGTGACCAGTGGCAGTTAATTAACCCCTTTGTGCTGCATTAGTGATACCAGTATCAGTGTTTATGAACCCTTTCATGCTGCACCAAATAGGGGTTAATTAACACTGACACTAGTCACTAATGCATCAGTGGCCAGTGGTGTATTTGATACTGCCCACCTCCATACACTCCGCACCCCTCTCATGTACATACTACCCCCACCATACACTCCGCTCCCCTCTCATGTTCATACTACCCACCTCCATACACTCTGCACCCCTCTAATGTACATACTACCCACCTCCATACACTGTGCACCCCTCTCATGTAAATACTACCCACCTCCATACACTCTGCACCCCTCTCATGTAAATACTACCCACCTCCATACACTCTGCACCCCTCTCATGTAAATACTACCCACCTCCATACACTCCGCACACCTCTCATGTACATACTACCCCCACCATACACTCCGCACTCCTCACATGTACATACTATCCCCACCATACACTCCGCACCCCTCTCATTTACATACTACCCCACCATACACTCCGCACCCCTCCATGTACATACTACCCCCACCATACACTCCGCACACCTCTCATGTACATACTACCCCCACCATACACTCCGCACTCCTCTCATGTACATACTATCCCCACCATACACTCCGCACCCCTCTCATTTACATACTACCCCACCATACACTCCGCACCCCTCCCATGTACATATTACCCCCACCATACACTCCGCACCCCTCTCATGTACATACTACCCCCACCATACACTCCGCACCCCTCTCATGTACATACTACCCCCGCCATACACTCCGCACACCTCTCATGTACATACTACCCACCTCCACACACTCCACACCCCTCTCATGTACATACTACCCCCACCATACACTCCGCACCCCTCTCATGTACATACTACCCCCACCATACACTGCGAACACCTCTCATGTACATACTACCCCCCTCCATACACTCTGCACCCCTCTCATGTACATACTACCCATCTCCATACACTCCGCACCCCTCTCATGTACATACTACCCACCTCCATACACTCCGCACCCCTCTCATGTACATACTACCCACCTCCATACACTCTGCACCCCTCTCATGTACATACTACCCCCACCATACACTCCGCACCCCTCTCATGTACATACTACCCACTGCCATACACTCCGCACCCCTCTCATGTACATACTACCCACCGCCATACAAGACCCCTCTCATGTACATACTACCCACCTCCATACATTCCGCACCCCTCTCATATACACACTACCCCCACCATACACTCCGCACCCCTCTCATGTACATACTACCCCCACCATACACTCCGCACCCCTCTCATGTACATACTACCCCCACCATACACTGCGCACACCTCTCATGTACATACTACCCCCCTCCATACACTCTGCACCCCTCTCATGTACATACTACCCATCTCCATACACTCCGCACCCCTCTCATGTACATACTACCCACCTCCATACACTCCGCACCCCTCTCATGTACATACTACCCCCACCATACACTCCGCACCCCTCTCATGTACATACTACCCACCTATATACACTCCGCACCCCTCTCCTGTACATACTACCCCCCACCATACACTCCTCACCCCTCTCATGTACATACTACCCACCGCCACACACTCCACACCCCTCTCATGTGCATACTACCCACCGCCATACATTCCGCACCCCTCTCATGTACATACTACCCACCGCCATACACTCCACACCCCTCTCATGTACCTACTACCCCCCACCATACACTCCTCACCCCTCTCATGTACATACTACCTGCCCGCATACCCTCCACTTTCCTCTCCTACTCAAGTTTACCGCCATTGTACAGTAGGAGCCCTTACTAGGGAGAGGATGACCCGTGCCATACAGAAACATTTGTATGTGTGGCTAAATTATGCTACCTATTGGGCATGGCTTTTTAGTTTGATTAGAAATTTCAGTCTTTTTTTTTTTTTTTTTTTTTACAGTGTTTTTATTACTTTATGTTTTACAATTTTTTTATTTATTTTTTAAGTTTTTTGTTGAGAGTTTTTTGTTTCTTTGGTGAGATATCAGGGGTCTAAACATACCCCTGAAGTCTCACTTTTGAGACAAAGAAAGGAAATAAGGAAATACATTTCCCAGTTCCTTTCTCTGTAGCCTCAGCTGCACTGCAGATGAATGAACAGGAGTCAGAGGCTCCTGTTAATTCATATACTAAAGCAAAGTAAACACAAATCAGTTCCAATCACTCACTGTGTTCGTTTAGAAAAGGTAAGGGCCTCCATCCTGAAGACCCCCCCCACAGCAGTCAGCATGAGGGCAGAGGGGAGAAGTCGGCAGCGCTGTGGGGGGGCACACCGTTATTTTTTATCACTTGAATTATTTCCCATTATGGGTGTGAGTGGGGCCTCATGTCTAAGTTTTGCCTAAGGCCTCACAAAGCCTAGAGCCACCTCTGATCATGGGCATTTTATCTGGAGGAGGGGCTTTTTTAGCTAAGCACGCCCTCCTGCCTGCATCCCTGAGCTAAAGGCAGATGGATTCCAGGAAGTAAATGCTACATGAATCACAGTGTTAATTTTAGTCTTAGGACTAAAATGGCATTTTAGTTTTAGTCCCATTTTAGTCTTCTGCAATTGTTTTAGTTTTAGTTGTATTTAGTCGACTAAATCTCCAGAACATTTTAGTCGACTAAAATATCCTACGTTTTAGTCGACTAAAATCTCCAGTACATTTCAGTAATTGCAATTTAGTTTTAGTCATAGTCTTTTGACTAAAATGGCATTTTAGTTTTAGTCTCATTTTAGTCTTAGGACTAAAATGGCATTTTAGTTTTAGTCTCATTTTAGTCTTTTGACTAAAATGGCTTTTAGTTTTAGTCTCATTTTAGTCTTAGGACTAAAACGGCATTTTAGTTTTAGTCTCAATTTAGTCTTTTGACTAAAATGGCTTTTAGTTTTAGTCGTATTTTAATCATCTCAATTGTTTTAGTTTTAGTCGTATTTTGATCGACTATTATTTATTTATTTCAGGTACTTATATAGCGCCGTCAATTTTACGCAGCGCTTTACATATACATTGTACATTCACATCAGGCCCTACTCTCAAGAAGCTTACAATCTAAGGTCCCTAACTCGCATTCATACATACTAGGGACAATTTAGACAGAATCCAATTAACCTACCAGCATGTTTTTGGAGTAAAATGTTTTAGTCGTTTTAGTCGACTAAATTAACACTGATGAATCATCTGCCCTTACTTAACCACTTCATTACCCAGGTATAGTAATATGACGTCCGCAGGAGGGATCTCCCATCCTGGGCGGGCATCATATGACGTCCTGGGCTTCCTGGCCGTCCAGGGAGCACGTGCGCGCCGACCGCGTTGCTCGGGACCCGGTTTGTGCCCGGCGGCCGCGATGTCTGCCGGGCACCCGCGATTGTCAGTGAACACAGCAGGACCGTGGATCTGTGTGTGTAAACACACAGATCCACGTCCTGTCAGGTGAGAGGAGATCGATGGTGTGTTCCCAGTACAGAGGAACACCGATCAGTCTCCTCCCCTTGTGAGTCACCTCCCCCTATAGTTAGAATCACTCCCTAAGAAACATAATTACCCCTCGATCACCCCCTAGTGTTAACCCCTTCCTTGACAGTCACATTTACACAGTAATCTGTGCATTTTTATAGCACTGATCTCTGTATAAATGTGAATGGTCCATTCAAAGTGCGACAGTGCTGAAAACTAAAAATTGGTCTGGGCAGAAAGGCGGTGAAAATGCCCTTTCAAAGTGCGACAGTGCTGAAAACTAAAAATTGGTCTGGGCAGAAAGGCGGTGAAAATGCCCTGTATTGAAGCGGTTAAAGTGGTTGTTAAGCCACTAAGTGATATTTACATCATCCTCATTGTTAGATAAAAACCTGTCTCCTAGTGCCTGTGCTTTATTAAAAAAAAACAAAAAACAGATTTCTACCTGTTTTAACAGCGTCTCCCGGCAATCATGTGACTCCTGGCTCTCTCCTCTCCCCGTCTAAAAGCTCCAGCGGGTGGGGCCGAGATTCCCCCACTGACGTCAGGCGGGGAGGAGAGGAGGTGGGAGCCGGGAGTCACTCGATCGCTGGGAGATGCTGTTAAAACAAGTAGAAATCAGCTTTTTTTAAAAAAAGCACAGGCACTTGGATACAGATTATCTAACAATGGGAAAGATATAAAGATCACATAGTTTTGTAGCAGCAGGGAGAGCAACAGAGCAGCGCTAGTGAGAGCTGACAGGCAGGAAGGGCACAGACACAGGAGAGCTGGGCTACGGATGATGGAGGCATGTAAACTGACCACAGTGTCAGGGCTCAGCAGCCATAATGAACTGTGGTCAGTTTACAGAGGGGAGGGCAGAAACTAGCAGGATCAGCCAGGTATTTCAGGTGTTACATGGGGCCAAATTACACCGCACAAACACTGTGCTGTATAACATGCTTTAAGGGATCTATTTTTTTTAGGGTTACAAACACTTTAAGATGTCCATGTTAGAATTGCTTGTGGGGTGTTTTTCAAAGTGATTTCTCAGTAAAATAAAACATGGAGGCATAGATGGGGGAGTTTGCTTTGTTTTGCTTTAATATCCTCCAGGGAAAGATCTTCTTCATTGTGCTGGGTAGCAAAGAGGGTGGGATTTTACCAGAAACTGTTTTTGGTGCTTCCAATATTGGTTATTTTGTGAAGAACATTTGGGCTGACATTCAAATTGAAAGTATGTCTTTCAAAATACTGAACTGATAAAATGTGCTCTGCTGCCCTCTGGTGGAATTATAAGTGAACTGTATTTTTTCTTTTTAAATACACTGCTCAAAAAAAAAAATAAAGGAACAATTTGAAAACACATCACCTTACTTTCAACTATGGTTTTCTGTGCTCATAGTGTCTCCCGTGTCCGCCCCGGGGGAACTGCCCCCTTTACAGGTGCCTCTCTTGGTACTGCACTTAAACCTAAATTTACTCACCTTTGAAATCTGTTTATAACTGCTCATTTATGAAATTATATTCACTCTTGTAGATGTTTTTGACTGAAGAAGCGGTGGATACCGTGAAACATGTAGAGGATTTCGTCAAGATACACATCTAAGTCTTTCTTTATTAGGACCTACGTGCCCATTACTTGTTCTCATTACCGTGCACGGTATTGCGTGCACAGTGTATGTACTTTTGTACCAACTGTTTTTAATAATGTCTATTTTCTAATAAATTGTTTCATTTTTCTTTTAACTGGTTCAATTCTTGGGTACCGAGATAGTCCACGACACTCTAGTGCTATAGAGTATGATTGGAGCAGCTCCAGGCACTTTCCCTCTTTCCAATATCCATATTTAAGGATGTTGGTACCCACCCCTATCCCCATATCACCTTGAATGAGGCTTCATCTACTTGAAAACACATCAGATCTCAATGGGTGAAAATATCATGCTGGATATCTATACTGATATGGACTGGGTAATGTGTTAGGAATGAAAGAAATGGAAATTAAAATCATCAACCTACAGTGGGCTGAATTCAAAGACACCCCGAAAATCAAAGTGAAAAAATGATGCAGCAGGCTAGTCCATTGTGCTGAATTTTCATTGCAGCAACTCAAAATGGTACTCAGTAGTTTGTATGGCCCCCACATGCTTGTATGTACACCTGACAAGGTCGGGGCATGCTCCTAATGAGACAACGGATGGTGTCATGGGGTATTTCCTTCCAGATCTGGACCAGGGCATCACTGAGCTCCTGAATAGACTGAAGTTCAACCTGGTGGCTTGGATGGACAGAAACAAACTGTCCCAGAGGTGTTCTATTGGATTTAGGTCAGAAGACGGTGGGGGCCATTCGATGGTATCAATTCCTTCATCCTACAGGAACTGGCTGCATACTCTCGCCACATGAGGACGGGCATTGTTGTGGACCAGAAGGAACCCAGGACCCACTGCACCAGCGTAGGGTCTGACAATGGGTCCAAGGACTTCATCCCGATACCTAATGGCAGTCAGGGTTCCATTGTCTAGCCTGTAGAAGTCTGTGCATCCCTCCATGGATATGCCTCCCCAGACCATCACTGACCCACCACCAAACCAGTCATGCTGAACGATGTTACAGGCAGCCTAACGTTCTCCAAGGCTTCTTCAGACCCTTTCACGACTGTCACAAGTGCTCAGGGTGAACCTGCTCACATCTGTGAAGAGCACAGGGCACCAGTGGGGGACCTGCCAATTCTGGTGTTCAATGGCAAATGCCAATTGTTTTCCACAGTGTCAGGCAGTAAGCACAGTGCCCACTAGAGGACGTCGGGCCCTCAGACCACCCTCATGAAGTCTTTATTTGATTGTTTGGTCTGAAACATTCACACCAGTGGCCTGCTGAAGGTCATTTTGTAGGGCTCTGGCAGTGCTTATCCTGTTCCTCCTTGCACAAAGGAGCAGATACAGGTCCTGCTGATGGATTAAGGACATTCTACGGCCCTGTCCAGCTCTCCTGGAGTAACTGCCCATCTCCTGGAATCTCCTCCAGGTTCTTGATGTCAGTTGCCTCTACCTGTAAAACCATTCCTGTTTTAGAGGCTGAGCCGATCCGCCCTATACGCTCACTACGCAAGCTGCGTAGGGCCCCGTTGCTGTGGGGGGGCCCCCAAGGGCGGATCGGCTCTGCTCCAATCTGCTCGGACGATCCCCAGCAGCAGCAATCCCCGATGGCCTCTCCACCCTCCTCCTCCTCCCCTCCCCCGGGCAGGCCCCTGATGGAGGAGGGAGGGGCCCCTCTTACCTGTCACTCAGCCACCCGTTGGGCCCCTCCCCCCTCCAGAGACTCGCATCACCCCGGGGGCCACACGCTTCTCCCGGCTGCTGAGCAACCTGTGGACTGGAGGCTTCCAATCCGTTATCAACTACTGGGGGACCCCAAACTCAAAGATGACGTGAGTGTGGGGGCCACAATTGGGGGTGGGACAGTGATGGGAGTGTATATAATCAGCGGGGTATCTGTATTACATGTGGGGTGTATATTATGAATGGGGTATCAGTATTGTATCTGGGCTGTATATAATTGGGGCTAATAGTATATGTGGGGTGTATGTTATCAGTGGGGGGGTAGTATTATATGTGGGGTGTATATTATCAGTGAGGGCCAGTATTATATGGGGGGTGTATGTTATCAGTGGGGGGGGCAGTATTATATGTGGGGTGTATGTTATTAGTGGGGGGGGCAGTATTATATGTGGGGTGTATGTTATCGTGGGGGGGGGCAGGCTTTGGTGAGCAGAGACCCCCTTTACACCAGAGTCACAGCATTCCCCCTTAAATCAAGGTTCCCAGAACACCCCTTACATGAGATCCACCCTTGAATCAGGATTCCCCTTCACATTAGAGTCCATAGAGCTCCCCCTTACAGTGTAAGTGGAAATTCTGCGCAGACTCTGATGTAAGGGGGGGCTCTGTGCAGACTCTGATGTAAGTAGGGAGCTCTGTGCAGACTCTAATGTAAGGGGGCCCTCTGTGCAGACTCTGGTGTAAGGGGGACCTCTGTGTGGACTCTAATGTAAGGGGGGCCTCTGTGCGGACTCTAATGTAAGGGGGGGCCCTGTGTGGACTCTGATGTAAGGAGGGCCTCTGTGCGGATTCTGATGTAAGGGGGGGGCCTGTGTGGACTCTGATGTAAGGAGGGCCTCTGTGCGTACTCTGATGTAAGGGGGACCTCCGTGCGGACTCTGATGTAAGGGGGAACCTCTGTGTGGACTCTGATGTAAGGGGGACCTCTGTGCAGACTCTGATGTAAGGGGGGCCTCTGTGCGGACTCTGATGTAAGGGGGACCTCCGTGCAGACTCTGATGTAAGGGGGAACCTCTGTGTGGACTCTGATGTAAGGGGGACCTCTGTGTGGACTCTGATGTAAGGGGGACCTCTGTGTGGACTCTGATGTTAGGGGGACCTCTGTGTGGACTCTGATGTAAAGAGGGGCATTCTGGGGACCCTGATGTAAAGGGAGGCTCTCTGGGGACCCTGATGTAAGGGGAGGCTCTCTGGGGACCCTAATGTAGGGGGAGGCTCTCTGGGGACATTGATGTAGGGGGAGACTTTTTGAGGACACTGATTTAAGGGGGGCTTCCTGTAATTGGTTTACATAGCTCACAGCATCACAGGTCAGGTAGAGGGCCCCTTAGCAGAATTTTGCTTAGGGCCCCAGGGAGGTCAGGATTGGCACTGTTTAGAGGTCATCTCATTGTTGTCCATCTAGTGCACCTGTTGTTAGTTTCATTAACACCAAAGCAGCTGAAACTGATTAACAACCCCCACTGCTACTTAACTGACCAGATCAATATCCCAGGAGTTTAATTATGATAAGCACAGAGATGGTTAACGGTACTTCACAACTTTCTGAGCTGCGAAAGATCACATGTTTTAGTGTCAATAACTAGGCAAAAGACAAGCCTCCCCAACTTTCAACACTTTATAGTGTAGCAGTACCCCGGTAGGGGCTGCTAGATATTGTGGTCCACCTGTCACCCTGCCCAGCCCGGCATTCACTTCCCAGACACTCCAAGACAATGAACAGTCCCTTAGCTTTGTTTTGTGTTTTTATTCAGGGATTATAACTTGGGTGGGGTTAAGGAATTCATGGGATGCTCAGAAAGATTTTTTTGCATAGCTTGGGACAAATTATAAACTCTCCTCTTCCTCAAGCTCTTGCCGCAGACTATTCCTTCCTCTTCCTCCAGCACAACTCTTCAGGCACAACTAGCACGTGGTTAGACCTGACACTGGCTTCAGCCAGGCTCTAGCAAATTCTGGTGCTAGCTGTCCTAGGTGGACTACTGATCTCAGTCAGCCCTCTTCAGGCCCTGCCAGCCCTCCTGGCTGCAGCCGCCTGCCTCCACTGCCCATGACACCACAGTCCTCAATTGACTCTACATCCATCTCAGATTGTATCCTCCCAATCCGCTCCGGCATGCTTTCCTGGCTGTGTGTCACTCACCGACGCCTGGTGGATCCCTCCTGGAGACTTGCCCAGCAGTACTCTTCACTGTCCTCTCCTGCTCCTGGTCAGGACACCCCTGTGGTTTGTACGAGGGTCCCTTGCACTCCCGAGCTCCAGGTCCAAGGACATCCACCGCCCAGACTGGGGAGCTTCCTCAAAGGCCACGAAAGCTGGTACTCCATCTCCCAGTTCTTCCACCCGATAACTCCTCCCCAACAGGGCTGACTCTTGGTATTTAAGGAGGCCTTCCCCCTGCCAATCCCAGTTGGGGATTGGTCAGGGCTCCTTAGAACACCCCAGGCATCTCCACCCATCCTACCCTCCTCCCTTCTAGAATCCTCTAAAAGCCAGAGGGAGGTAACCGAGAAGTGATGCTGCATGTGAGTCACCTGCTGCTACTCTAGGCCACTCCCAGCCCATACAGATTAAAACAAACAGGCCTAGTTTACAGATGGGCCTGATTAAATGTACCTGTACTGACAAAAATCCTACTACTAGCACCTTCCTAAACTAGAGGGTGCTACATAGTAAAGTGTATTTTCATCTGGATCCCACACAACATGGTTTAGGCAGCTGGGCCTTCCTCAGTCTGTGGGTACTTCCATTTGTGCATGGTGGAGAATGGGACAGAGCTTTTTCAGAGTGGATTTTTACACATGATGCTGGTCTAAAGAACAATAGCAGAGTGACTTCTGGAGCATCTACTGAGGCCTCAAGATGCAACGAGCAGCCAGTCAAAGCATAATGGTTGGACCAGCATGCTGAAAAATTTTCCAGCACATCTGTAGTGTGCTAACATGCAGGTCCTTTGTATTGTGTTAGGATGCAATGCAGTTTGTAGGTTAGTGTGCATGTTACCACAATGTGAAGTTGTGAATCAGGCCTTAAAGTGTGTTTCCATTTTTTCGACCAAATTGGGATAACATCTTATGTTTGTTACATGTTCCCATTAACATAACAGAATTTAAAAACAAAAATTACAAATTGCTGGTTACCCTTTTAAGGTAAAGGTTTACTTGCTTAAAAATCCTTACATGCTCCCCACGCTTTGAAATGTTTAGGAGGGGAGTGTGAAGTAATATTTAATATGAATACCCTGTCTGTACTGTGTTTGCAGTTCTTCGATATCAGCTGTAAGCTAGTTTTGAACACTGTCTGTCAAACAAAGGATTAAACATTTATAAACCGCCCTCCTGCATTGTATGTTAACGAGTTATAGTTCACTCTGTTGTGGGGACAAGGCACTGTAAAGCCATACATGAAATTGCTGAACCAGTCAAATTTTGATCCATCTATGGCCATTCTGTCGATTGACCTCTCATGAATGGTCCTGCTGGAAAATTTCCATTGGATCAGTGCTTGCGTATTCTGACCACGGGGGAGACCTGCTATCAGAATACAGCTGCACAGCAGAGAGGATTCCCCCCTCCACCTCAAATGTGTGAATGAGGGAATCGGTTCCGTTTTTCTGAACTATGTATGGCCATTGCCCAGTATAAGGCTGGATATAGATGGTTCGTTTTTTGTTTTTTTTCATTAAACCAGTGGATTGATCAAAAAAAAAAAAAAAAGGGTTCACCTATCCACACAAGTGAAGGTTGTCAGAATACATTGATCAGTAGCCGCAGTGGCATTTGACTTCAATAGTGGAAGTACGGTTTAAAGTTGTTATAAACCCTCACATATACCCAGTGATGTGAACAGCCTCGGGTGATACACAGAGATGAAACAAATCCTCCTACATAGGTTTTATTTTTTTATCTGCCGTCTTTCCTCCCTACACCCCTTCAAAAGGGAAGATTGCATTAAAAATCTTTCTTCATCTGTCAGGAGCAGAGAGGAGGGTGTGGAGAGACTGCAGTAACAGTGTGTGAAAGCTGATTGGAGGAAAGGCACCCCCCCCCTCCACACAGCAGAAGAACTGTGTTCTGAATAGACACGCTGTCTGCTGAGCTCCCCCCCCCCCCACAAATTTATCTCATGTGTTGGGAAAACTTCTCAGAAGTGACACATGCCAATAATAGAGGAACAAAGCACCAGAGAGAAAAGACACTTAGAGCTTTGGAGAGAGTTAAGTAAACACTGCAGATACATATGCTTTGCTTAGATTTCATGAATGAGGTTTACAACCACTAGATTGCTGTATTGTATCAATTGCAATTTCCTTTTGCTGTCTACTACTGAACACTCTTTAGCAATTTTATATAGAAACAAACACAGACAAACCAGCGACACTTCTTACGCTAAAAAACATTTTCTGAATTCACATTTTCTGAATTTTTTTTGCCAGCTGTGTCCCATTGTGGAGATTTCCCTTCACTTTCTGTTCCATAGCCAAGCAGGAAGTCAGAGGAAATACCTGCAAATTAACCAGAACCAGTGTCTCCTTTGGAAGTTTTCCCCTCTATTGCTTTTCTGGGGACAACCCAAAACGCTTTCTCCTCTGCTGTTCACTCTGTGTATTGAGCCTCTTGCAGCTCAGATTCGGAATGACCTAAATGTTCACGGGGTCTCAGTTAGGGGAAGGGAGTTTAAAATCTCATTGTTTGCGGACGATGTCCTTCTTACCTTGATGCAACCTCGGGTATTACTCTCTTATCTGCATAAGCTTCTTGATGAATTTTGCGCTTTGTCTGGTTATAAGGTTAACCCTTCTAAATCAGAAGCCTCGCTGCTCAATAGTCCCCCCTCTGAGGTGCAGCTTCTCTCAGGGTCTTTTCCTTATGCATGGAAATCTACTGCTATTAAATACTTGGGGGTTTACATTACCTTGCGGTATGATTTCCTCTAAGGAGCTAATTTTAAGCCCCTCTTCGCATCAATTAGATCTCTTTTAACTGAATGGAGACATAGTGGAATCTCTTGGCTGGGCCGCATAGCGTCAGTAAAAATGACGATTCTACCTAAGATTCTGTATGCATTCATGACCTTATCGATCCCTGTCCCTATGGCGCATCTTTGAAGTCTTCAGACGGACCTACTGAATTTTACGTGGAATTATAAACAGCATCGAATGGCTAATTGTATTCTCTTTGCCTCTGAGAGTAACAGGGGTCTGGCATTGCCCAACATTGTTCGTTATTACGCAGCCCAGTTGTGAGACATTGCCTGTGAGTTACCTTACCGGCGTATAACCGCTGGACTGAGATAGACAAATTGTGGCTGGCCCTGGTTCACCCGAATAACCTGTTATGGAATGTTGATGCAGACATGCCTTCTGCCTCTTTTTTGCACAGTATGGCTTCATAATATTTGGAGACACTGAGGCATAAACACTCCCTCCTGTCTGAGGCTTCTTTATTGACAGCTTTTCTTTATAACCCTAAGATGCTGGATAGTCTCATCTCTCAAATGATGTCCCCCTGGTTGTCGAGAAGCCTATTTCACTTTGGTCATTTAATGAACCATGTAACGGGAACTTTACCATCTTTTGAGGAACTCTGTGAAAAACACAATTTGCCATGCAGAGCTTTCTTTGGCTATCTTCAGATCCACCATTATACCTTATCCTTCGCCCCTGCCTTCCAATTTTCTAAATTGACCCCATTTGAGAAATTAGTTCCCACTGGACAATCACAAAAAGATTTACTCTCAGATATTAATAAACGACTGAATTCGTATTCGATAGCTAGATACTCAAGGTGAACACCTGTACATAAGTGGATGAAAACAAGCCATTAGAGAAGAGCTACCTACAGTGCCTTGCGAAAGTATTCGGCCCCCTTGAACTTTTCAACCTTTTGCCACATTTCAGGCTTCAAACATAAAGATATAAAATTTTTTTTTTTTTTTTGTGAAGAATCACCAACAAGTGGGACACAATTGTGAAGTGGAACGAAATCTTTTGGATTGTTGAAACTTTTTTAACTAATAAAAAAAATGAAAAGTGGGGCGTGCAAAATTATTCGGCCCCCTTGCGTTAATACTTTGTAGAGCCACCTTTTGCTGTGATTACAGCTGCAAGTCGCTTGGGGTATGTCTCTATCAGTTTTGCACATCGAGAGACTGAAATTCTTGCCCATTCTTCCTTGCAAAACAGCTCGAGCTCAGTGAGGTTGGATGGAGAGCGTTTGTGAACAGCAGTTTTCAGCTCTTTCCACAGATTCTCGATTGGATTCAGGTCTGAAATTTGACTTGGCCATTCTAACACCTGGATATGTTTATTTGTGAACCATTCCTTTGTAGATTTTGTTGTATGTTTGGGATCATTGTCTTGTTGGAAGATAAATCTCCGTCCCAGTTTCAGGTCTTTTGCAGACTCCAACAGGTTTTCATCCAGAATGGTCCTGTATTTGGCTGCATCCATCTTCCCCTCAATTTTAACCATCTTCCCTGTCCCTGCTGAAGAAAAGCAGGCCCAAACCATGATGCTGCCACCACCATGTTTCACGGTGGGGATGGTGTGTTGAGTGTGATGAGCTGTGTTGCTTTTACGCCAAACATATCGTTTTGCATTGTGGCCAAAAAGTTCGATTTTGGTTTCATCGGACCAGAGCACCTTCTTCCACATGTTTGGTGTGTCTCCCAGGTGGCTTGTGGCAAACTTTAGACGAGACTTTTTATGGATATCTTTGAGAAATGGCTTTCTTCTTGCCACTCTTCCATAAAGGCCAGATTTGTGCAGTGTACGACTGATTGTTGTCCTATGGACAGAATCTCCCACCTCAGCTGTAGTTCTCTAGTTCAGCCTCTTGGCTGCATCTCTGATCAGTCTTCTCCTTGTCTGAGCTGAAAGTTTAGAGGGACAACCAGGTCTTGGTAGATTTGCAGTGGTCTGATACTCCTTCCATTTCAAAATGATCGCTTGCACAGTGCTCCTTGGGATGTTTAAAGCTTGGGAAATCTTTTTGTATCCAAATCCGGCTTTAAACTTCTCCACAACAGTATTACGGACCTGCCTGGTGTGTTCCTTGGTCTTCATGATGCTCTCTGCGCTTTCAACAGAACCCTGAGACTATCACAGAGCAGGTGCATTTATACAGAGACTTGATTACACACAGGTGGATTCTATTTATCACCATCAGTCATTTAGGACAACATTGGATCATTCAGAGATCCTCGCTGAACTTCTGGAGTGAGTTTGCTGCACTGAAAGTAAAGGGGCCGAATAATTTTGCACGCACCACTTTTCAGTTTTTTATTTGCTAAAAAAGTTTAAAATATCCAATAGATTTCGTTCCACTTCACAATTGTGTCCCACTTGTTGGTGATTCTTCAAAAAAATTAAAATTTTATATCTTTATGTTTGAAGCCTGAAATGTGGCAAAAGGTTGAAAAGTTCAAGGGGGCCGAATACTTTTGCAAGGCACTGTATAGAAAAATGCAGACTGTATGGTTCCAAGGGGCTAAAAGCTCATTCTGTACTCTTTATAAGGAAAACATGTGTTATTATTTTGGTATATGACTCCTACCCGCTTGAAGACCATAACCCCTCTGCCTCTGGTTGCTGCTGGAGTTGCCATAGAGACCACGGCACTTTGCTTCATATTCACTGGCACTGTCTACTTCTGCAACCATATTGGCTGATGGTGCATGATCTCCACCACCAACAGTTTGATGTAGACTTTCCCATTTGTCCCAAAACTTTCTTGTTGGGGCTACTTCCTCCCAGGTCCCCAGCCTGGTTAAAAAATTGATGTCTCATATCTTGACACCTCCTATTTCCATCAAACTATGCGCTATGTGGAGATTATGGAGTCCCCCACAGCACATCTTGCCGATATGGTAGAGTGTCATAACGCGATATGGGAGCCCTGGCATTTACGAGAAGATCCCCGGTAAGGCTCTACTACCTCTTGATGGTTGTAGTTCCAGCACTCTCTACCCTCTAGGAGTGATGAGCTCAGGTCTTTCCCTTCCCCACTTTCTCTTTCTCCTCATCTCTCTCTCTCTGTTGTTTTCTGGTTCCTATATAAGGGCATCATTCCAGGTACTGAACTTTATCCCTAGGCCTTGTTATGCCTGAAACGGCCCTTTTGGGATTGGGTTCAATGGATACCGTTCATAATGCTAGACTGTTCTTCTTTAAATGGTTAATGTAATATACTGCAACTGTTATCTGCTGCTAACGTGTGGATACAAGTCATAAACACGCTTAGATCTTTGCTTTTCTTGAAAATTCGTCAGCAGTTGATATACAATGTCATTTGTTTGTAATGCCTACATTCTTTTTGTTTTATAAAAGAAAATGTAATAAAAATGGTCAGTTAGAAAAAAAAAACAAAAACTGACAGGCGTTTTGCATAGAGCCAGGAGCATTTGGTGTTGCGATTTTTGCCACGATTGTAGCATGTTTTGTCGCTCAACAATCACAGCAAAATTGTACCTTGTTTGGGGTGCCATTAAGAGATAACGCATCCCATGCTTTGCTGTGATTGTGGAATAATGGACAGAATTGCACGATTCTGCTCATGATTCCAGTACGCTCAGGTGTGAACAGAGCCTTACACACCTCTGCCACATCATAGCACAGTCAGGCAGAGGGTACCACCAGTTAAGGTGGTATCTCTGTCTGCAGACTGGACAGTAAAAGAGTAGCAGCAAACTGATGAGGTCATCTCCCTACTTATGCTAATCTCTCTTCCTATCAGCATTGGCTCCCAGTCCTTCCCTCACCTCTTCCAGTCTAAACTCTTCTGCAGGAGGCTGATTCTAGTTTAAATGCAGGTTAACACTAACTAATATTGTTTAGTATTAATAACTGATATTGTTTACATAACCAGAGTCTCACAACCTAACCTCTGGATTTTGTTTGTATAATGGTTATATACTTACACTGGTTGAATTAACAAATACAGTTCATGATACAGAGTAGCATTAATTTGTGTCTTATATCTGCTTTAAATCCTATAAATTGGTTTTCTTTTTTAAGTTTTCCCTGGAGTCCTTTAAGTCAGCAATGAAACTAATAAATTGTGATATCCAGTGCCAAGATATTTAACGCAGAAGTGGAAACATGTCTGTGCATGGTGTGTGAACAGCTCCAGAAAATACAAATATACCATGCACGCCCATTAGTGGCAATACAGCTGTGTTCTGACATGTCATGAGTGCTTCTAATGAGCTCACAGATCTGGGTGTGTACCTGCCTGCAGCAAGGAACACCTACCACAAGCTCTGCACTCACCTCACACCTCAAATACACAGAATCCTGTGTGTCAGGCAAGGTGTCCGACAGCACCGTATTTTCACTGGGGACAAGTGTGACAATATTCCATAATGGAGATGCGATAATTCATTTATACAGTGCCAATAAATTCTACACCCCATAGCACTTCTCAGAATACATTGAGACCGTCACATTAGTCCTTGCTCCAGCTAAGCTCTTAATCAAACGCCTCAGGTTTAGGACAGGCAAGTCAAAATGGTGTTTTTTTGTTTTGTTTTTCTTTTATTACATGCAATTTTTGCAGCCTAAAGAAATTGGAATGAGGTTCCAGCTGTTCCCCAGTTTATAAAAATTACAGTTCCCTTCAAAATGTTGCAGCTTAGTGCTTCAGGAAATGCTTCCACCATCTTTCTCAAAGATAAAACTTTGGGTCCCCTTTGGGCGCTGCTAGATTTTAAGAGCCGCCCCCTAGTGTTTCTGCAGCTGCTCAAAACCATTCCCTGACACAGCAGTGGCATATGATTGATAGACATCCACTCCAGCAATCCTCTTTTGCAAAATGTCTTGGCTCAGTGTCCTGGGAAGAGAGGGTTAAGCCTGGTACACATGGGCTGAATATCAGGGTGTTCAACGGAAACCGGCCGGCATTCGGCCTGTGTGTACATCAGCTTGATAACCGGGTATTCTCTCGAGCTCCTTTAGACTTTTTTGTTAAGCCCGCTGGGTTGAATGAAAATAAATCTGATAGTGTGTACCAGGCTTTAGGGCCACAGGATTCTCAAAAGTAGTAGCAAAAATGTCCTCTATTCAGTAGTTTGTTAATACTTTGCCTCAGCCATAGGCCAATGTAAAACTGTTTAGGCCAGACAGATAGCTACCTTGAAATATCTTGAGCCGTCTCACAGTTTGGTTATGGACCTTTAAGCCAAGACCAGCAATCTCTAATAGTGGACCTTTTAGCCCAGACTGAGCAGAACAGACTGAGTAGAACTCTTCCGAAGGTGCGTACTCGTAGTAGCCACCTTGCTGTGTTTTCAGGCCCTGGCATAGGCCATCTTCCAATCCTTGGACTATGCCTATGGAACTGTATCCTCCCCAGGCAACAGGACTGAGAGGCAATGGCTAGATTCCTTACACACACGTCCTTTTCAAGCAAAGTCTTGGAAAGAAAAACCCCACTGGGAGATCTCCCCGAATATTTATCCATTCCTCAACTCACATTACTGGAATAAACCTCCTATTGGCCAGGGTAAAGTATATATTCATAACCCACAACATTGTCTTCTCACTATATCCACACTCCCCAATAAAGCTGGACATAAACTCAGCAAACTTTGGCCAATTCCTAACGAACCTGTCAAAACTCGATCAGTGGTTGTCCCTGTTGGCACAACTCTGCCTGACATCCTGAAATTGAAGGATATGAGCAGAAAACTGTCAGCTGAACAGATGCAACCATTGAGTTGCAGCCACTACAGAACTGCAGCCAGATGCAACCAGTGTATGAGTTTTCTTACAACCACTGGCCGAACATAAGAATACAATAGCCAGTTTGGAAGATTTGTCCATCTGTGCTGTCTAGTGTAGATAGCGGAATCTGTTAGATTTCTTTGAAGTATATCACCCTCCTAGGTAGGTGCTAGATATGAATGTATTATAGTTTTTGGTTTCTCTGTTTAACAGGGAGACAGCTAGGTACATTTATGTGCTGTCTGCCTAACAGAGAGCTGTGATTGGTTAATATAGGATGCTCGGTGTGCTCTGGTGCTGCTTATGCTGTCTCAGTGTCCCTGTGCTCAACAACCTAGGAAGATTATGGGCTAGAAGTGGAGAATAGGCAGATGAACAGCATGAATATGCATACAGTCCTGGCCAATTGTAAGGGGGGGTTCCCCTAGGCATGCTGGGTGCCTGTATTTATGTTCAAGGTGCACATGGGCTCTGGGTCATTCCCAGGAGAGGGTTGCACCAGGCTGGGGGGGGGGGGAGTCTTTGTCTCCCCAGCACTTGTGGCCATGTGGCTTCACATGGGCGACCTGAGAGTCTGAATTGCTGCAATGTGGCCTCAGGTGGGAGTTCTGAGAGCCTGAAGTCTGTGTGGCAACCCTGGGCCTACAATAGCTTGCAGAGGGAGAGTCTACAGTGCATCTGCTCTGATATCACGGAGAGAGAAGGCTGCCGGTGGTGCTTCAGGAACATTGTGAGTACAGAAACCCTAAGGATCCTCAAACCCC
Organism: Lithobates clamitans; assembly: GCA_037952925.1. Lineage (NCBI taxonomy): Eukaryota > Metazoa > Chordata > Amphibia > Anura > Ranidae > Lithobates > Lithobates clamitans. The sequence goes on along the minus strand of JBBGZY010001451.1, from coordinate 2,353,199 downwards.
CCTACCCCCCACGCGCTGTCCACTGTTCGGTCCACCGGGACTTACCCCATCTAGGCAGTGGGGACTGGGCACCCATGGAGCGTGGATCGGGCATCCATGGAGCAGCAGCGGGGACCGGGCATCCATGCAGTGATGGCGGGGACCAGGCGGCTCTTCTCCTCCTCCCTTCCGCTGTGCGTCTCCTCCCCTCCTCCTAGGCGTCTAATAGGGTCGCCTGTCCTTTCAGCCAATCGGGTGACGGGTAGCAGTCCCACTTCCTGATTGGCCGGGAGAAGGATCAGTGTTGCAACAGCGAATATTCATTCGCTGTTGAAACACACCTGGGTGGCATCCTCAGCATCCCAAATCCATCCTATTTTGAAGCCTAGAAGCTATGGCTGTAATCAGGTGCTTAAAAAAAAAAACCCTGGCTGCTGTAATTCATGCACCCGGTGACCTGAAAGGGGCCAGACGCATGAATAGGGGGCGGCCGTGGCGACCATGTATAGATTCATGCTATGAATATAGAGGGGTAGCGAGAAGAGAGGGGGTGGCGCCCAGGCACCCCTAATGGACGGGCCGCCACTGTCCACTACTTTACTAAGGGACACTGCTCTGTGCTGCTGTGAAGAAGTCTGCATGTGCCTTTGCAAAGACTTCGGTCAAGTTTCAGGAAGTTAGAGTCCTTGATGTGAACAGTTCAATTTGAATTATCCTGCTATATTCTTTCCCTAGCCAAGTTCTCCAATAAAATAACAAAACAAATCCGCTACACTGGTTATTGGAGTAATGAGCGGAAGTGTGTGTGCACCTGGCTGTGAAAAATACCTTGTGACTGGCTGCGAAGCAAAAAGTAGGGAAGACCCGGGCAAAGTACCAGAGATTACTGCATGGGAAGCGCTACAGAAGATTGATGTCACACTGACTTACTGCTGTGTCCCGGGAAAGCTGAAAGGTTCAAAACCCCACAAGAATGCTCTCCTGCATCCTGGGTAAAATTCCCAAACAGTCCACATTAAGAATGAATGTTTAAATTCTATAGTAAGACATGCAGTTGGCTACACCCACTATCAAAACTTATATCAGTCTGAGTAAAAATCCACATTCCATACCTACTCACCTGGGTGCTCAATCATTAATCAAAGTGCAGACCACCTACAATGGGGAAATATTGCAATTTTTGCAGTTATGACAGGTTTAGCAGTGAGACCTTACAGCGCAGGTATTCTGGGGTGAGTTCCACTGTTTTATGTTCTTTTTGGATTTCTGTTTGAGTTTTCCTCTCACAATCCTAAAACATAGTGGAAGGTTAAATGATTCTACATAAAGTGCAATGTGGTTGCTAATTAAATTGTAAGCTCTTCAGGGATTGATGTAAGTGGTTCAACATGTTTTGTAAAAAGCTGCAAAATGCAAAGGCTTTATAGAAAGGGACATAATTAAAAACATAGTGATCTACATGCTAATACACAAACATTGTTTTGAGACGTATATGTTACATAATCATCACATGTGTTGTGCAGGACCCTCTCTTCTACCTATAGCTGCTGGGTCACCCCGGGGTGTCAGGAGACACTTCTGTCATCTATAGTCTGTCTTCAGCCCAGACTGTAGGGAAAGATGAAAGCGGCAGCCCCAGGTACCAGCTGACGTCTATCTTTGTTCTGGACTTAATTAACAAGCTGCTTATAGAGTTCTGCAGCATTGACCCTGGGGGACAAATAGCTTTAATTACTAAACTTGCAGAAAGACTTCTAATTACTTAAACTCCACACACTTGGCAAAGGGTGCATTCACATTGCACAATTATGGCTGGGCTTAAATGCAGAGTCACCGGTATTTTAAAATGACATTCTCCTCTCATTTTGCTAAATTCTTCAGTTTCTCACAAGATATGAAGGGTCAATTTCAAACGTGTAAAAAGTACAGGGCTATAGTACATCAGTACTATTTAGTACTTATAGCACTGTCAATTTACACAGCGCCTTACACATATATTTTACATTCACATCAGTCCTTGCCGTCAAGAAGCTTACAGTCTATGGTCCCTAACTCACATTCATACATACACATACTAAGACCAATTAAGACAGGAGCCAATTAACCTATCAGAATGTCTTTGGAGCGTGGGAGGAAACCAGAGTATTCAGAGGAAACCCACGCAGGCATAGGGAGAACATTCAGGCAGGTAGCGCCATGGTTGGGATTTGAACCAACAACCCTAGTGCTGCCAAGCGCTAACCACTTAGCCACTGTGCTACCAAGTATTTTAGAAAGTAAAGCTTAAAATCTGCAATTGGAAAAGTGTAACATATTTGTAACAAGAATGGGTACAAAAGGCATCACTTTTCTATATCATTCGATATCATAGTGAGTAGCCCATGTGATGTAGCCAAACCCACTTTCAACTAAAGCTTCCATTTTGTCCTTGTTCATATGGGCTTCAGCCTGAGCAAGGTTAGTGTGTATGCACTGCCAGGACAAGCTTCTTTAGCATTCAAGGTGAAAAGGTCAAACTGTTCCCCCCATTATGAGCTGTGAACTACTTGAGCAGCATAGGTTTCAAGTTCTGTCTTTTTTTGTCTCCTACTACTGAAGTGCCCAAAGCAGTGGCTGCAGGAGAAAAATGAAGGGGATCGGTTCCTCTATATGCCACCACCCCCACTGCCCCTTCTGTCCAGGTGTACAGGGGAGCCACATGGGCCCCTGGCTTGTTGGTTTAACTAATCATTTGTTCATATTATTTGTGCAACTTGTGACTGTGACAGGGGTGTGATAGTTTGTGCTAAAAGTTGTCCCTCCTTCGCAAAAAGTTGGGAGGTACTGGGAAAGCAGTATGTGAGCTGAACGCTGATAGAGATTGCCTTTGATCAGCAGCTCATCACTGGGTAAGGAGACACAGGAGGACATGACTATGGTTCAAGTGGGTAGGAATAACGAGAGAGGACAAGAGCTGACTATGGACTGTCCGGAAAGAGAGTTAAGAAAAAACAGTAGATGATCTTGGATATCAGTGAGAGGGTAAAGCATGGAAAAGAAAGGAGGAGAATAGAGGAGAAGAGAAAGGAGACATAGCTGAATGTGAAACAGGGAGGAATAACATAACAGCATAACAGAAGCTTATAGATGAACAGGGAAGGCAAACACGGGGGGAAATTGGACTGCAGGTAATCAGGGACAATGGGAAAAGAGAGAATAAATTGCTGGAGCAGATTGTGAACTACAGGATGAGAGAGGAGGGACAGCTGGAGTTGGTTGTGGACAGAGAAAAGAGAAGGTTGAGTAGAAACAGATTGTGGACCATTGAAACAATAGGCAAACAATTCAAGTTTATCATGCCTGAGAAGGAGGGAAAATCATCATGATGGAGAGAAAAAATAAAGATTGGCAGTTGTTTATATACTGGGGGGAAATTAAGCGACTGAGGGGTGGCTGGTTGTTACCGAGGAGTAGAAAGAGGATCAGTAGATGGCCTTGTACTATTGTACATGCCAACCACATGATAGTAAAGTTCTGTTGTCAGGAGAAGACAAAATTGTAAACATCCCAAAGATGTCTCAGTACCAGGACTGAGAGGACAGAAGAAAACACCTTCTCAGAATTAATTTACAGTAAATAACACACCATGAGGTACATTGGTGAAACTTGTCAGACACATCCCGATGATCTTGCTGAGCTTAATTCTTAAAGTCATATATATAAACTGTGGTGTTTTGTTTGTATTACTATTATTTTGAATTTTATTGTGGGTGTCAGGTTGTGTACATTGGTTGATGAATTGTAAATATAGTATTGATGTTAGTGTTTGCCTCTGGCATCAAAAAGGCTGCAATCCCATATGGCCCTGGTATCTGGAAATAATTGGCTCCTGTTCTGTAGTAATCAGTGTTGACATATAACTCCTTCCTCCCTCCTTTTCTCCACAATGTTCTCTGGGCAGTCCTGTATCTTCCGAAATGAGCCACTTTTTCCAACTATTGCCCCGACTGGCATGGCTCCATATTGCTGGCCTCACACATAGACAATGTCTGTGTATAACAATAAGGCTTTGTGGGCTTTAAGGAAACTCAAAAACAAAACTAAGGTGACCTGTGCCTTGCTTTATGTTTTGGAGAGCAGTTTAACCTTTGCCGACCAGCACACACCGATTTACGATTTACGCAGAATGGCACTGGTAGGCAAAAGGGCGTACAGGTATATCCCCTTTAGGAAGTGGTGTTGCAGGCGCCGCCGTGGTCTCTGTGACCGTGGGTCCCGAGGACTTGATGTCCGCCGGGTGCCCGCAATCGTGTCACGGAGAGGTAGAACGGGGATATGCTTTTGTAAACAAACCATTTCCCCATTCTGCCTAGTGACATCTAGTGTCATCGAGAGCAGTGATCACTGTCCTGTGTGTTGAAGCCCAGCCCCCTCACAGTTAGAATCACTCCCTAGGACACACTTAACCCCTTCACCGGCCCCTAGTGGTTAACCCCTTCACTGCCAGTGTCATTTACACAGTAATCAATGCATTTTTATAGCACTGATTGCTATATAAATGCCAATGGTCCCAAAATAGTGTCAAAAGTGTCTGATCTGTCCGCCATAATGTCGCAGCCCCGATAAAAATCGCAGATCGCTGCCATTACTATTAAAAAAAATAAAATAATAAAAATGCCATAAAACTATCCCCTATTTTGTAGACGCTATAAATTTTGCGCAAACCAATCAATATATGCTTATTGCGATTTTTTTTACCAAAAATATGTAGAAGAGTACATATCGGCCTAAACTGAGGAAAAAATTTTTTTTTATATATTTTTTTGTAGGATATTTATTATAGCAAAAAGTAAAAAATTGCGTTTTTTTTTAAATTGTCGCTATTTTTTGTTTATAGCGCAAAAAATAAAAACCGCAGAGGCGATCAAATACCACCAAAATAAAGCTCTATTTGTGGGAAAAAAAGGACGTCAATTTTGTTTGGGTACAATGTCGCACGACCGCGCAATTGTCAGTTAAAACAATGCAGTGCCGAATCGCAAAAAGTGCTCTGGTCAGGAAGGGGGTAAAATCCTCCGGGGCTGAAGTTGGTAATAATGCTGTAGTGAACAAAAGTGTACCTAAACTCAAGAACAAAAATGTAATATATTGCAGCTTACAAGACTTTAGATGTGGTGGCTGCATTTGTTTTCTATTTTTTCAGGATTTTTTCCTTTATTTTTACTTGGCAATTTGCCAGTACAATCCTTCCTACCCTAGGGCTGACACAGCTCACTTTCCATATTGTATCTATAGGGGAGCAGCTTTGTCCCCTAGGCTGCTCGCTTCTGACTTGGACATTTGAAAACCTCCCTCTCCAGGTCTTGACCATTGTATAACAGATGATCAATACTTACCACATACCTGCCAGACCAACCCATACTCCAATTCCCCTTAACCTCCCCCATTAATGCAGACCACACCAAGTTGGAGTAAATATTGGCCGTAGTAGGCTCCTTATTAACAACTCAACTTAAAATTAACATATGTGAAAAAGATATACTAAAGCGCTGATATGAATATTCAAATAAAATTAATTAATAAAAGATAACCAAATGATTAAGCTGCAACCATTGCAAAGGTGTTCTGACACCGTGAATGAGTGATATGTGTTACAAACAATAGTGTGCTGCAATCAACCTTCTATTAAAGCACAAAAATTACCTTCAAATAATATGTTCCAACCAATATTCTAATAGTAGTGACAAGGGACTATTATCCCTCTACGTCCTCAGAACAATATATTACAATTATGAAAATGCAATACTTGTGATGCAAAAAAAATATATAAATCATTGCCTTCATAACACCGATAAGGGGGACTGCTTCACCCAAAATGCACAAGGACATCCACAAATAGTTGGAGTAAATATTGGCCGTAGCAGCCTCTTTATTAACAACCCAACATAAAATTAACATAACTGTATAAAACATCTGTTAAACCACCTCCCATCAGTCAATACTCGCGTTGGTCTTTGCAGGAAACCTCAAAATTACCATATGATATTAATAATGCATTGCGGTACCTTTAAACCAAAATAGGCCTCCAGCTGACATACTAGCTCGGAGACAAAACCACTGACTGTAGTGCACCCCTTAACCAAATTCCAGATAAACCACCATTAACTGGAATACCACCAGCAGGACCCATACCACCGTTGGGTCCCGAACTCTTCCTTATCCGAGGTTTCTTCCTTCACCCGCAAAGACCAACACCCGCCACAGCATTTAAGGGGAAAACCTTACCCTTGTGTGCCCCTCCACACCCTCAACGCTCTCTGGATACCTTCTTGCAACCCTAAAGCCCACATGTCAATACCCACCGCATTGAGGTGTACCCCATCACCCCTGAGATAGCGCAAGGTGTCCACTTCCAGCTTCAAATGTCTGATAACCAGTCCCCCGTTCCTGACTACAAATCTGCTAATGTCCCTGTTAACCTTTTTACAGGCGTTATTGTTCCGCTCCATCGATCTAGCCAATCACCAAGTAGTCTGAGCAATGATGTCGAACCATACAATCAGCATCTCAGGAAAGGCCATGCAGAGCCGCAAGAAATCAAATTTAATATCCCGTGTAATGTCCAACGTGGACCTTAAACCCAAATCATTGCCACCGACATGTGACACTAAAAGGTGTCAGTGTTGCCAACCTACCAGATTAAAATTTACGAACATGACACCCAAAATTTACTGGCACAACCAAGTTTTTTACTGACATTTCCAAAAGTTACAAAATTACAGTTTTAAGTGCGATTTCGGTATTTAGGCTACAAACAAGTACAATATACAATTAGTAATGTGATTTAAGGTAGATATTATGTTTTGTGAAGTCCTGGCAATCCTGCAACTTGAACAAAAATGACAACTCTGCCAATTTCTTCTCCAATCCAGACACTGAGACCCCTTCTTCCATGTTTCTTGAGACAAAATACAGGACCATCAACCATAGGTCCTGTTCCTCCTGCTCATTCTCAACCTGTTGTAAAAAAGACAGCCATTCTCGCCATACCCTGCTATATGCAGCCTATGTCAAGGCGCTTACTGACTGTCTGATCCATTCGGAGACAATCCCAAGGCAATCCTCCACAGCCCTTCAGGACAAGGTACCCCGTGTTGCTCCACTGCCGGTGCCAACTCCCGGATCTTTTCCCACTGAAAGTGAGACAAAGCGTCAGCTATGACGTTCTCAACTCCTGGGAGGTTACAGCATAAATAAAAACATTAAACTGTAGACAGCGCAACACTAAGTATTGGAGCAGCCGTACCACGGGCGGAGACGAGGCCGATAGCTTCTTGATGACTTGCACCACCCCCAAGTTATCCCCATGAAAGCGCACTTTCAGGTTCCTGAAGGACTATCTCCACAGCTGCACAGCCAGCACCATGGGAAACAATTCCAGCAACACCATGTTCTGGAGAAAACCCACCTCTTTCCACGAATCCGGCCAAGGACCTGCACTCCACCTACCCTGAAAAAAGGCCCGGAAACCCAGTGGAACGGGCAGCATCTGTGTAAAGTTCCCAATTAAAGTTGCTTACCGGCCCTGACATCCACTGCCCTCCCGTTAAAATCTTCCAGGAATGAGTGCCAGACTCGTAAATCCTCCCTGTGCTCCCCTACCAGTCACACAAAATGAGTGGGAGACTTGACCCCCGCCGTACTTGCCGACATCCATCGGCAAAATACCCTCCCCATCGGTAGGATACGACACGCAAAGTTCAACTTACCCAACTGCAACTGAAGTGACTGAAGTTGCACCTTGCGTAATCCCAAGAGCCCACGAATCTCAGCCTTGAGCGCCATCAGCTTATCTTCTGGCACTCCATGGCATCCGAGTCCAAAACAATGCCCAAGAAACTAATCACTGTTGTCGGCCCTTCCGTTTTTTTCGGGGCCAAGGGAATGCCGGAACAGGCGGCAATGTGTTCCAACGTAGCCAAAAGCACAGCACAGATCTCAGATGAGGCCGGGTCCACGCAAAGGAAATCATCCAAGTAATGGATGATGGAATTCACCCAGCAATGTCTCGAACTACCCACTCCAAAAAGGAAGTGAACTTCTTGAACAAAGCACACCAAATGGAACAGCCCATGGGCAGTCAGAGATCCACATAGAATTCCTCCCGCCAATGACAACCTAGCAGGCGGAAACTATCTGGATGAACGGGAAGCAGTCACAATATCGGATTTGGCCATCAGAGCTCCTTGCCCATAACGTCGCACCCAGAATACAGGCGCATCAAAGGAAGTGTACGAGACCGCGCAAATCTCTGAGTCGATCGCATCAGTGACCGACCCCCCTTCGGGAAGGAAAGGTGGTGAATCAGCCTAAATTTATTGGGCTCCTTCTTAGGCATGAACCCCAAGAGCGATATAACCAAATCCACTAAAGGCAAAGAAGGGAAGGGGCCTCCCATTCGGAACTTATGCAACTTCCTTCCGCAGTTTCTCAGAAACCACTTTTGCATGTTGCGAGGCCGAGCGCAAGTTCCTGGACACAGGTGGTGCTTCGGCCAGTGTTGAAGGAATACGAAATCCCTCTGAGAACCCCAGGCCTAACAACCGCGCCGCCTCCCTGTCCGGGTACTCATCGGGGAAAGGCTGCATCCTTTCCACCCTCACTGGTGTCGTCCCTTTTGCCAACAGACTTACTGGCACGCCCTTTTCCCTGCTTGAAGCAACGGGACAAAGGATGGGCACCTCCGCAGTCAGAGCATTTGTGCTTGTATTGGCAAGACCCCCCAAACTTGCATGAACCCTCATTAAATTGCCAACAGACCCCCCCTTTTCTTTGCAGCCGATTGTCCAGGGGTGGATGAGCCAACGGCCCCCCTTGAAAAAACTGACTTGAGGCCCTTGCTGACGTTGCGAAGTTGCATCCACAGGCTAATATCCTTGTGGTCCCACCGCAAGGACGGGCGGATCACCCTACGCTGAGGGAACTGTTCATCGTATCGTAACCATGCAGTTCCCTCGTAAACTCTGTACGCCTCTCCCACGGCGTCCAGATAGTGGAAGAGTGCTGAACAGTGTTCAGTGTTCTTCTCGCTGATCACACTCGCCATAATGGCGAAAGCTTGCAGCCAGTTAGGAAAAGTTTGCGGGATGGGTCGGTATTGCCGCTTCTCCTCATTCTCCTTCTTGTGCTCCTCTGGCTTCACCCTATTTAAATTGAGCTTTTTCAGCGGCAGTAGTGAAAATATCTCCACATACTCGCCTTTCCAAATCTTCTCCCGAACCTCCGGTTTAAGGGGGGCTCCCAGGGGCCCCTCAAAGCACGCAGACTTTACATTTTGCAGAGCTGGCCAGCCTAAGTACATCCTGTTTTTTAGCTACCTCCCCAGCCTACTCCTTGTCCCCTGCTGCCGCCTTGCTACCCGCATCCTGACCCGCCTCAGCAGTGTCCACTAAGGCGGGAGCCGCCACCACAGTAGGGGATGTGGGGGCAACCCTGGACCCGGGATCCCCTGGCCTATCCCCCCCAGGTGCAACCCAGGCCGCTGCCAGTTTGTCTCTCCCGTTCGCCCCAGGTTCAAACCTCTGGACCAATTCCTTCAAACCTGCCAGGAACCCCTGCAAAACCACATCCGCCGTGGCATGGTCGCAGACCAACGCGGCAGGAGGAGACTCCATAGGCAACGCAGCCCGCTGGCATGGCGGGCCTACTGGGGGCTTCGGTACTCCTGGAGGCCCCGCCCGCCAAGCTCCGTCCTTGGGGGGGATTCCTCCCAGGACCGCCCCGCTACAGGCCCAGCTGAGCGCTTAGCAGGAAGACCTGAAGGGGCCTGTATGGGACTCCCTACATGATGCTGAGCTCTGGGGGAGGAGTCTGGGGAGAAGCGCTCCGGCGGCCGAGGCCGCCGAGCTCGCATGGACTCCTGCCCCGCTGTGCTGGCTCCTGGGGACCCTTCGCTCAGCACTGATGCCAGCCAATCCTGCAGCTACTCCTCACCCAGGGATGAAGCCTCCGCCTGCAGCTGGGCCAGCAATGTGTCCACCACTGACATGCTGGCTGCAAGCTTGCTCCTCACGTTGACACTGAACGCTGGGGAGGGGACAACTACTATATTTACTGCTTATGGCCCCTCCTCCTCCAGCTGCCCCAATCAGGTGTGCTCTAACACCCCTACACTCTGTCCACTGTCTCCCCTGACATGCACGCTCTCTGCTATTTTTTTTTTTTTTTTGCTTCAGGCTTCTCTTACCCATTAAGGTCCCTGATTATAATTTTGTTCTTTACAAACACAAATGCTGAAGTTAATCTGGGGCCCATCCAAGCCCAAATTCAATAGACTTATTTTGTACAAATCTAAAATAAACAAAGGTCAGAGACTATATTAGCATCCTCTGTATAGTCTACTAATATAAAATTGCCCAGATTATGCCTCTGGTCCAACTACACACTATATCGGACACACAATTATAAGCTCTTTTGGAGATGCCAGAGGTCCACCCACTCTCCCTCTCTTCCTTTATGTGGATTCCCCAACCTTTACACCCCAAGCCTCTTAATCTTACCATTTCCATCAAATATTCAGCTCAATATACAGTATATTACCAAAAGTATTGGGGCGGCTGCCTTTACATGCACATGAAGTTAAAGGACATCCCAGTCTAAGTCCGTAGGGTTCAATATTGAGTTGGCCCACCCTTTGCAGCTATAACAGCTTTAACTCTTCTGGAAAGGCTGTCCACAAGGTTTAGGAGGGTGTCTATGGGAATGTTTGATCATTCTTCCAGAAGCATATTTGTGAGGTTAGGCACTGATGTTGGATGAGAAGGCCTGGCTCGCAGTCTCTGCTTTAATTCATCCCAAAGGTGTTCTATTGGGTTGAGAACAGAAGTCAGAACTGTGCGGGTCAGTCAAGTTCCTCCATCCCAAACGCGTTCATTCATGTCTTTATGGACCTTGCTTTGTGCACTGGTGCACAATCATGTTGGAACAGAAAGAGGTCATCCCCAAACTGTTCCCACAAAGTTGGGAGCATGAAATTGTCCAAAAGGCCTTGGTATAATGACGCCTTAAGAGTTCCCTTTACTGGATCTAAAGGGCCAGGTCCAACTCCTGAAATACAACCCCGCACCATAATCCCCTTCCACCAAATTATTTGGAGCAGTGCACAAAGCAAGGTCCATAGAAACATAGATGAGCGAGTTTGGAGTGGAGGAACTTGATTGGCCTACAGAGAGTCCGACCTTAACCGGATAGAACACCTTTGGGATGAATTAGAGCAGAAACTGCGAGCCAGGCCTTCTCGTCCAACATCAGTACCTGACCTCACAAATGTGCATCTGGAAGAGTTAAAGCTGTTATAGCTGCAAAGGGCGGGCCAACTCAATATTGAACCGTATGGACCAAAACTGGGATGCCATGAAAGTTCATGTGTTTGTAAAGACAGACATCCCAATACTTTTGGTAATATAGTGTATATCACCTCATCTCCAATTATTCCACATCTTTAATTATTCTCTATTTCCACAGTGGATGGATGACCTCAACATTTTCGCTGGTGGAAGGCACAATGTTTCAACCAAGTCTATACTATGTTGGAAATGCACGGGGTTCATACTTTCATGCAGCTTTGGGAATCTCAGAATGTCCCCAAAAGGAATTATTTTGCTAACTACAGCACTTTTCTTCTCTATATAAGAAACAAGACTTACCTTTGTCTCTTACGGCATTACAATCCATCTGCAAATCCAATCCCAGGATAAAAGGAGTGATATCTCTGTTTTACTTCCTCTTTATTTCCCTGCAAAGGTAAAGTATAATGGGCTACTATGCATCGCATAGTAGCCCATTATGTGTCACTTACCTGAAACTGAAGCCTGTGATGTCACTGCTGTCCCCACTAGCAGTGAGCGTACATCTTCACCCCTCTTCCTTCCGGGGCCGCAAACTCTGGCTCTGTGACTGGCCAGAGTCGTGTGACGTCACTCCCGCGCATGCGAACAGGAGCCGGCAGTCACGGCATGACCCCTATTAGAAACGGCACGTAGTCATCGGCGCTCAGCTTTTTTGTAAATATCTCCTAAACCGTGGACCTTCTCCCGAATCTTCACAGCGCATGCGCCGCTGACGTCAGCGGCTGCATGCAAAGTGAATATCTCCTAAACCGTACAGATTTAGGAGATATTCATTTTACCTACAGGTAAGCCTTATTATAGGGAATTTCTTTCCCTCTTGTCTTATCACCCTATTCTAATTTCTTCATACTTTTCTGCCTTATGCTTTTACACCTGGATTTACAGTGCCTTGCAAAAGTATTCACCCCCCATGTTTTTTTTCCGATTTCTTTACATTACAGCCTTTAGTTAAATGTTTGTTTTTTTTTTAAATTATATGTGATGGATCAGAACACAATAGTCTAAGTTGGTGAAGTAAAATTAGAAAAATATATACATAAAACTATTTTTCAGAAATAAAAAACTGATAATTGGCATGTGCTTATGTATTCACCCCCTTTGTTATGAAGCCCATAAAAAGCTCTGGTGCAACCAATTACCTTCAGAAGTCACATACCGTAATTAGTGAAATGATGTCCACCTGTGTGCAATCTAAGTGTCACATGATCTGTCATTACATATACACACCTTTTTGAAAGGCCCCTGAGGCTGCAACACTTAAGCAAGAGGCACCACTAACCAAACACTGCCATGAAGTGCAAGGAACTCTCCAAACAAGTAAAGAACAATGTTGTTGAGAAGTACAAGTCGGGGTTAGGTTATAAAAAAATATCCAAATCTTTGATGATCCCTAGGAGCACCATCAAATCTATCATAACCGAATGGCACAACACCAAACCTGCAAAGAGACGGCCGCACACCAAAACCCACAGACCGGGCAAGGAGGGCATTAATCAGAGAGGCAGCACAGAGACCTAAGGTAACCCTGGAGGAGCTGCAGAGTTCCACAGCAGAGACTGGAGTATCTGTACATAGGACGACAATAAGCCGTACGCTCCACAGAGTTGAGCTTTATGTCAGAGTCGCCAGAAGAAAGCCAGTACTTTCAGCAAAAAACAAAATGGCACGTTTTGAGTTTGCGAAAAGGCATGTGTAAGACTCCCAAGATGTATGGAGAAAGGTGCTCTGGTCTCATGAGACTAAAATTGAACTTTTTGACCATCAAAGAAAACGCTATGTCTGGTGCAAACCCAACACATCACATCACCCATAGAACACAATCCACCGTGAAACATGGTGGTGGCGGCATCATGCTGTGGGGATGTTTTTTAGCAGTTAGGACTGGAAAACTGGTCAGAGTTGAGGGGAAGATGGATGGTGCTAAATACAGGGATATTCATGAGCAAAACCTGTACCACTCTGTATGTGATTTGAGGCTAGGACGGAGGTTCACCTTCCAGCAGGATAAAGACCCCAAACACACTTCTAAAGCAACACTTCAGTGGTTTAAGGGGAAACATGAAAATGTGTTGGAATGGCCTAGTCAAACCCTAGACCTCAATCCAATAGAAAATCTGTGGTTAGACTTAAAGATTGCTGTTCACAAGCGCAAACCATCCAACTTGAAGGAGCTGGAGCAGTTTTGCAATGAGGAATGGGCAAAAATCCCAGTGCTAAGATGTGGCAAGCTCAATCGACTTGGAGCTGTGATAGCCGCAAAAGGTGGCTCTACAAAGTATTGACTTTAGGGGGGTGAATAGTTATGCGCATTGACTTTTTCTGTTATGTTGTCCTATTTGTTGTTTGCTTCACAATAAAAAAAAAAAATTTCTTCAAAGTTGTGGGCATGTTCTATAAATTAAATGATGCAAATCCTCAAACAATCCATGTTAATTCCAGGTTGTGAGGCAACAAAACACGAGAAATGCTAAGGGGGTGAATACTTTTGCAAGGCACTGTATGTATGTAGAGCCCACTATTATTGACCCTTTATTGATGTATGCTACCCTCTGGCATCTATCTGTGGCATGCGTATTTGAGCCTAATGGCCAACAGCAATCACAGTTGCAATGCTTTGCAGGCCTGAATGCAAAAATGTAATGTAATGCAAATGTAATTAATGCATATTTTTTTATTTTATCATTGTTGGTGCATTTATTACATTTTTGCAAAAAGTGGACTATATCTTTGATGTGACTTATATACTAAGATTTCAGCAACCACATAATTCCCCTGTCCCATTAAGGCCAACTGAAATACCATACACCAGCTGTCAGATTGTTTATAGGCCAAATACAGTATCTAATGGTGATGAACATTAGTGATCATATTTGGATTCCCAAGAATGATAGCCATTTTGGACAGAATCTTCCCCTGCCTCTGCGTTGCTCCAGCTGTCCCCTATTCCATTCTGTTGTCCTTGGACCCAAAATTGGTAACCCTAGTGTCAGTGGACAGTAATTTTCATTTCTAAACCTTGTGCCAGTTCACCTGCAATACATGCATATAGGTAGGCTCCATCCTTCTTAGGGAAGAAGGGGGGAACCTTGACCTTTTTCCCTTGGGTGCCAGAAGAATTGTCCCAGCACTGCACGTGGTTGCCCTTTATTGAGCAGTTTTGCTGCAGAATGCTTCACTGAATGGTCAAAAACATGATTATGTTTGTTCCCAGCTGGCTAATTGTAAATGGTATTTTTGAAACTCTGTCACTTTGCTGATACATCCAGTGATACAGACCTTTGCTGCACTACTCCACCTTTGGTTTACTCAGTTGGAGTCCTTGTGAAGTACTTAGAGCTTCCAGGTGTGGGGGAACATGTGACCTCCGTCTGTTCTTTTCACAATGCCGTGCTCACACCTGAGTAATCAATTCCCAAACCCAAACACTGTCATATTAGGTAGGAAAGGTAGTTATTAAAGGATAACTCCACCCTAACACTAAAATCTCTACATCTACAGACATCCACGATCTAACACTAACCTATCTAACCCTGTAAAGAATAAACCAGTATACATACCTTTTTTGAAGCCGATCTGGTCCAGTCTCCAGCAGCGGAAGCTCTGCAGAACACAGCCGACAACGGCTGTGAAATGAATGGGGAGTGACATCACCCATAAACTTACTATGGGGCTTCCGTTGTCGGCTGTGTCCTCTGCACCCGCCTCCATAGCGAAGCCGCAGCTGACAGCTCAGCATGGGATCAGGTCGAGTTGGCCTTAAAAAAGGTATGTATACTGGTTTCTTCTTTACAGGGTTAGATAGGTTAGTGTTAGATTGTGGATGTCTTTAGATGTAGAGATTTTAGTGTTAAGGTGGACTTATCCTTTAACACTGCATAAACAACAACACCATCTCCCATCTCCAACAGAGGAATAGAGTGGCTAGAGTACGGGGATGATCCATCAGAGAAATATAGTTCTTTCAGAATGACCTCTCACAGAGTCTCCTTAAATAATTTTTTTTGTAATAATACATTTTGAATTCAGTCTATGGGGAAATTAATGTTAGGACTGCAAAGGCACAAATGAGCCTAGACCTTTGTTTGAATACCCTTTGTTCTACTCCAGAGATGACTGCTGTGATATACAACAGGTTCATGGTAGGAGGAATCAGCCTTCCCACTGTGACAGCTGCTGACGCATTTCACAAGCAATAAACTTCCTGCACAGAGAAAGTTTGCAGTGTTCCAACAAATACATTACTCTGAAAAAAAGTATTTATTGTTACATTATTATTAAACAATAGGCTGCCAAGATACAGGAATAATACTCAATACCCAGGAAACAGTGGCACATATAGCCACGTCCTTGCAGTTCAAGACAGACATCTGCAAATCTCTCTGGAGATATACAGTACATGTGGAGACATTTACGTTGTATAACAAACGGGATGAATTATCTTAGTTTAGTCAGAGGCATGTTTCATATTTTGTACATTTTATTCGGCATCTGTGTTGTGCTCATATAGTGAACTTATAATAACAACCTTCCATCCTGTCTTTGTATAATAAAAGGTGGTTAGACATGTGCTTGAGCTAAAATCCAGGCAATCAGCTAAATACACAGCTGAAATACATATATAAAAGCTGTTTTACCTGCCAAAGTATTTGTATTTCCATCCATCTAGCCCTGACAGCAGAGGCAAGTTGGTGACCTAGCTGTTCCCTAATGCAGTTTAGCTGTATAGCTAGGCCACTTCCCAATCCCCAACATGTGTTTGCACAGTATAGGAGCAGCAGAAGACTGTAAAGCTCATCCCTCCGCTCACTCTGTTCTATCCTGCTGTCAGTAGGAACAATTACAATGTTCCCTTGCTTCTAAACCTGGCGCATGTGCCCCTGATATAAAAACAAAAACAAAAACCTAAATCTTTGGACAAAGGTCCTTCTTCCATGGTTCAAATGGCAGCTTGCATCCCAGCAACTCTGCAACCCTCTTGAGGCAAGACTATGTCTATTCAGCCCAGCTCCTTTTAGGCATCTGCACCAGATCTAACCTGGTTTCTAACACCCTCAGCACATGGTACATCCTTGAGGTCTACTCAAACAGCAGTCTTCACGCATTGCATTCTCCCAGTGGAAGAGCCCCAGGGGAAAGGGAGTTCTGGAAAGGTGCTCCCAAACATTTATCATGTCCCCAGACACTTTGCCTTTTAGCGCCTCACTGCGACACTGATACTCACCTCTTTAGTAATTTCTCGATATTCCTTCCTCCATCATAGCCAATAACAAGTGTTAGAGATGTGAGGAAGCAGTGACATTACCCCCTACATCACGTGGCCTAGCAATTGAGCACTGTATCATATGTGAAGATCACACCTGGAAGCACAAATTATTCTGCCCTGGTTTTGACAAAGTGGCAGAAGATTACTGAGAGTTTGTTCACACCATGTCCATTGAGCTGTGTTTTTCTGCACACCACCATACATGTATGGTATCAACAGGGCACATAGAAAACAATTAAATACATATGCCATGGTTTGTAGAAAAACACTGCTCACTGGATATGGTTATACAAGCCCTAAAAGTATAAGTATCAGTGGGTTGTGGTGGGACTTTACATACAGTATCTCACAAAAGTGAGTACACCCCTCACATTTTTGTAAATATCTTTTCATGTGACAACACTGAAGAGATGACACTTTGCTACAATGTAAAGTAGTGAGTGTACAGCTTGTATAACAGTGTAAATTTGCTGTCCCCTCAAAATAACTCAACACACAGCCATTATTGTCTAAACCGCTGGCAAGAAAAGTGAGTACACGCCTAAGTGAAAATGTCCAAATTGGGCCCAAAGTGTCACTATTTTGTGTAGCCACCATTATTTTCGAGCACTGTCTTAACCCTCTTGGGCATGGAGTTCACCAGAGCTTCACAGGTTGCCACTGGAGTCTTCTTCCACTCCTCCATGACGACATCACGGAGCTGGTGGATGTTAGAGACCTTGCGCTCCTCCACCTTCCATTTTAGGATGCCCCACAGATGCTCAATAGGGTTTCGGTCTGGAGACATGCTGTGTGTTTGGCGTCGTTATCATGTTGGAATACTGCCCTGTGGCTCAGTCTCCGATGGGAGAAGATCATGCTCTACTTCAGTATGTCACAGTGCATGTTGGCATTCATGGTTCCCTCAATGAACTGTAGCTCCCCAGTCCTGACAGCACTCATGTAGCCCCAGACCATGACACTTCCACCACCATGCTTGACTGTAGGCAAGACACACTTGTCTTTGAACTCCTCACCTGGTTGCCGCCACACACGCCTGACATTATCTGAACCAAAAAAGTTTATCTTGGTCTCATCAGACCACAGGACATGGTTCCAGTAATCCATGTCCTTAGTCTGCTTGTCTTCAGCAAACTGTTTACAGGCTTTCTTGTGCATCATCTCTAGAAGAAGCTTCCTTCTGGGACGACAGCCATGCAGACCAATTTGATGCAGTGTGCAGTGTATGGTCTGAGCACTGACAGGCTGACCCCCACATCACTCCTTCAACCTCTGCAGCAATGCTGGCAGCACTCATATATCTGTTTCCCAAAGACAACCTCTGGATGTGACACTGAGCACGTGCACTCAACTTTTTTGGTCGACCATGGCGAGGCCTGTTCTGAGTGGAACCTGTCCTGTTAAACCGCTGTATGGTTTGGCTGCCATGCTGCAGCTCAGTTTCAGGGTCTTGGCAATCTTCTTATAGCCTAGGCCATCTTTATGTAAAGCAACAATCCTTTTTTTCAGATCCTCAGAGAGTTTTTTGCCATGAGGTGCCATGTTGAACTTCCAGTGACCAGTATGAGAGAGGGAGAGCGATAACACCAAATTTAACACACTTGCTCCCCATTCACACCTGAGATCTTGAAACACTAATGAGTCACATGACACTGGGGAGGGAAAATGGCTAGTTGTGTCCAATTTGGACATTTTCACTTAGGTGTGTACTCACTTTTGTTGCCAGCGGTTTAGACAATTTAATGGCTGTGTGTTGAGTTATTTTGAGGGGACAGCAAATTTACACTGTTATACAAGCTGCACACTCAATACTTTACATTGTAGCAAAGTGTCATTTCTTCTTCAGTGTTGTCACATGAAAAGCTATAATAAAAGATTTACAAAAATGTGTGGTGTGTACTCACTTTTGTGAGATACTGTGTATGTACTCTTCGCTGCCCTGAAAGTGCATAAGTGGTAGTTGTAAGAAGCAGTTGAAAAAAATAGCATGACCAAGATTACTTTTGTTTTTGCTGTCATCTAACAGTTGTAAATCCGCGGAAGGTAGTGGTTGATTTCACATGCATAAGAAGTTACCGACTTCAGCACAACATAGTTTTTTTTTTTACAGTTGGTAAAATATGTCTAAAACACTTTAGAGTTGGAAAAGATAAATAGTGTAGAAAGTACCCAGAAGTGAGAAAAGTGCAATATTTATTAAAAATATCTGTTATAGTTTTTTAAAGGTTCAACATTAAATAGAAATTCCCAGCTGATGCAGGCTGTTTGACATTCTGCACCATTTATGGAAAAATGCATGAACGCAGCATGGATTCATTCTCAGGAATTAACTCTGCCAATTTTTAATTATCACATTGTAAAGTGAGAACTTTGTAATGATTTCAAAATCTTGCTCGGACTGTGGTTTATAGCCATGGCAAGGATGCAACTGGAGATAAAATAGCAACGCTTTCCTACAATAATGAAAACCCAATGCAAGGTTTAAATGCTTGTTAATTCTAGAGGTAGAGGAGATTCCTTGCTCCAGCAGAATTTGTCCATCCGTGCGACCAGTCCCCAAAAGCCTGGACCAGTCCCCCAAAGCCTGTTCTCCAAGGCTCTTTGTGATCACATAGCTACCTACTTCACATACAATGCAGGACTAGTAATAGCCCTGCATTGTACCTGATCACGCTGAGGGATGGCCCACAGTTGGCACCATTAGGGAGAAGAGGAGAGCACTGCAGTGATGAATACAGTAATATAGCCTCTTCCTGTACCCCTACAAATAATGAGGATTTTACCCTTGCAAGATGGAAGTCCCACTGCAAGGGTTTTTTTTTTCTCATTCTGGAGCTGGGCTTTAAAATGTGTGTAAAGACAAAAGGGAAGGTTTTTACCACTGACTGTGTCCTAGTTAGTGGAATTTATCCTCTGTATTTGTCCTCTTGAAACAGATAATGATAGTCAATCCAACATTTTACAGTTGCTATCAGAACAGACACTGAGGGTAAATCTTCCAAAGTGTAAGATAATGAGCTGACTGGGGTTCTAACCTTACCCTACACAATCTAATACTGAAAGAAGAGTTTTGGCTATATACTTTAAAAGGCGCAGCCCAGTTAAATATCTCCTTGGTGGTCACAGCTTAACTGCTGAGCATCTTCTAAGGGCCTATTTTTACACTTATGTTAGACAGCCAATTTTTTCTATAGGTCTTCATCAAAAGACCTATAGAAAAAAGAGGCAACACACGTGTGTGGGAGGTTTATTTATAAAAATGTCCCAGCATTTGCGCAGCTGTTATAATTCACGCAATGTGTTAAAGCGGAATTCCAACCAAAAGTGGAACTTCCGCTTATCTGATTCCTCCCCCCCTCAGGTGCACATTTGGCACCTTTCAGGGAGGAGGGGGAGCGGGTACCTGTTTTTGATAGGTACCCTGTCCCTACTTCCATCCGACCTCACTGTAGCGAGGCACGTCACAAGTTCGGCCCCCCCTCCTCCCCCCTCCTCCTTCCCCTGCTGCCGGGCCAGTAAGAGAGCGCAGCATGCTTTGCCCAAGCGCAGTAGGGACCCGGCTGTGAAACCGCAAGGCTTCACTACCGAGTTCCCTTACCAGCAATAGCGGTGGCAGCAGCACACGACAGCCGAAGGAAACATCAGCTGGGTGCCGACATCGCTGGATTCCAGGACAGGTAAGTGTCCTTATATTAAAAGTCAGCAGCTACAATATGTGTAGCTGCTGACATTTAATTTTTTTTTTTTTGGGGGGGGGGGGGGGGAACTCTGCTTTAAATATGTTTGAAATGCCATTTTCTGTTTTGCCTCCAATGATTGTCAGCTCCATCCCATCTAGTGGCCGTAATGCTGTAATGGTTGTTAGATGGCAGCACAGTGGTGTAGTGGGTAGCACTCTCGCCTAGCAGTAAAAAGGGTCGCTGGTTTGAATCCCAACCACGACACTATCTGCCTGGAGTTTGCATGTTCTCCCTGTGCCTGCGTGGGTTTCCTCTGGGTACTCCAGTTTCCTCCTACACTCCAAAGACATGCTGGTAGGTTAATTGGCTTCTGTTGAAAAAAAATAAAAAATTGGCCCTAGTATATGAATGTGAGTTGGGAACCTCTGATTGTGGGCTCCTTGAGGGTAGGGACCGATGTGAGTGTGCGATGTATGTGTGGAGCGCTGTGTAAATTGAAGGTACTATATGGGTATCTTAAATAAATAGGGATAATTGTAGACACACACACCTACACTCACTCAGGTTGAACTGGATGGACTGGTGTCTTTATTCAATCTTACTAACTATGTAACTGACGATCACAGAAAATAAATAGGAGAGGAGGTTGGGACTTTGAATGACGTTTGTGCAAGGCAGTAGGTGAATGAATAGTGTGAGAAAACATTGATGATAAATGTGTATGTAGCAAAGTCCCGGTGCCCCTTGAGGCCTAATGGTAACCTCCAGAGTTAGGGACAGCTGACATCCTTCTGTGTAGAGTGGGTTACAAGGCATGGTGGGTGTAATGAAAGATGAAAAGGGTGTACACCAGACACTTTTTGAATGCAAAGTAATTTATTGTCTCTTAAACATAACTGTGGGAGAGAGGGTTAAGGCTAGGACACCCTCCAAATTGCTATGAATGTTTTTTATGAATATCTGGTCAATAATATGTGATTGTTATGCTTATTTACTATGCATGTACTCATATTGCCATGTCATGTTTTTTAATACATGTCTTGTTACATTGACTCATCTTTTAGCCATGCTAGAGCTACCCTCTTTAAAGCCCCAAACCCTTTTTCTTTCCTATTTCCCTGATAAGTTGTCATCCCAGAAGGAAGCCTCTTCTAAAGATGATGCACTAGAAAGCCCACAAACAGTTTGCTGAAGACAAGCAGACTAAGGACATGGATTACTGAAACCATGTCCTGTGGTATGATGAGACCAAGATAAACTTATTTGGTTTAGATGGTGTCAAGCGTGTGTGGTGGCAACAAGGTGAGGTGTACAAAGACAAGTGTGTCTTGCCTACAGTCAAGCATGGTGGTGGGAGTGTCATGGTCTGGGGCAAACTGGCGGCAATTGATGGTTACAGTGGCTGCGTTTGATGGCATAGTGGCTGCGTTTGATGGGCACAGTGGCTGCGTTTGATGGGCACAGTGGCAGCGTTTAATGGGCACAGTAGTGGCGCTTGATGGGCACAGTGGTGGCACAGTGGTTGTGTTCAATGGGCACAGTGGCTGTAATTGATGGGTACAGTGGCTTCGTTTGATGGCACAGTGGCTGTGTTTGATGGCACAGTGGCGGGAATTTATGGGCACAGTGGCTGCTTTTAATGGGCACAGTGGTGGCAATTTATGGGTACAGTGGCTGCGTTTGATGGGCACAGTGGCTGTGTTTGAAGGGCACAGTGGTGGGAATTTATGGGCACAGTGGCTGCGTTTAATGGGCACAGTGGTGGCAATTTATGGGTACAGTGGCTGCGTTTGATGGGCACAGTGGCTGTGTTTAATGGGCACAGTGGCTGCAATTGATGGGTACAGTGGCTGCGTTTGATGGCACATTGGCTGTGTTTGATGGGCACAGTGGCGGGAATTTATGGGCACAGTGGCTGCATTTAATGGGCACAGTGGTGGCAATTTATGGGTACAGTGGCTGCGTTTGATGGGCACAGTGGCTGTGTTTAATGGGCACAGTGGTGGCAATTTATGGGTACAGTGGCTGGGCTTGATGGCACAGTGGCTGCGTTTAATGGGCACAGTGGCTGTAATCGATGGGTACAGTGGCTGTGTTTGATGGTACAGTGGCTGGAATTTATGGGCACAGTGGCTGTAATCGATGGGTACAACAGTTCTTGATGATAAAAGATAAAAATTGATATCCCTTGCCTGCATGTAACAATATTATGGACCCCATTGCCTGGTTTGGACACACCTCAGCCACCTGGTTTTGCCACTTAACACGTCCATCTATAGCCAAAACGTTTTTTTAGTTTTGGGTAAAATACCAGTGGATTGAAACGCTTCTCAGGTTTTATTGAAGTTGAAGGCCCAATTAGAAAGATTTCTTCACTTCCTGTCAGGTAAAAAAAAAAATTGTCCCTAGAATAGGAAGTGATGACAAATCTCTCAGAGCTCGACCAGAATTCAAAATGTTGAATTTTTTTTTTAATGTAGAGCAATGAGAGCCTCCGTCAGTATTTATTGTTGTCCATTCCCCTGCTGCAGATTTTCCTTTAGTTCCTGTCTCATAAAAGGTTGTCCCAGAACAGAAAGGGGAATCTCTTGAATACAGGCTTAGATCGCGGTAGAACCTGACAGGGATACTCACCTTTCCTTATTCTATCCAAAAATAAATAAAACGTTTAGAGTATAGATACACTTCAAATTCTGATGATTGTGCTCTCCTACATACTCCTGACCACCACACATTGTAAGCAGCTGTGCTGTAAACTATATAGTCTTGACCACAGCAACGTCTACATTTCTTTTCTGACCGTCATAATTATTTGTTTCATTTCATGATTACTTAAAAAAAGAAAAAATTGTAGTCAGAGTAAAAATAGTTCTTACTGGATTTCCTTTAATGAGAAAAAGACAGTGAAACTGACAAGATGCCCAAATGAATAAAATTTTTGAGAGAGAGAGAGAAAGAGAGAGAGAGAGAGAGAGAGGAGAGAGAGAGAGAGAGAGAGAGAGAGAGAGAGAGAGAGAGAGAGAGAGAGAGAGAGAGAGAGAGAGAGAGAGAGAAGAGAGAGAGAGAGAGAGAGAGAGATTGTACCTTAATTCTTGTGCTGCAGCTGCACGGCCGGCCACTTCTATTCTCCTCGTGCAGATTAGTGGGCGGTGCTGGCGCCGCACGGGACGAGTCACGAAGGGAAAAATCAAGCAGCACGGTGTTCTCCTGCTCCTCCCCTCACACACAGAGGCATATTACACTTTAGTTGAGTGTGGGCGGCGCCGGATCGGAGGAGGAGACACAGTGACACAGGCATTGCATAGTGCGGCGGCCGCCGCTGCTCTTCATATTGCTGACACAGGCAGCCAGCCAAGCTCCGAGCTAAAAGCGGCCTCAGGGGTACTAAAGGCAGCCAGCCTACCGGGAAATATCCCGGTATCCCGGTAGGCCAGTCCGGCCCTGGCTGTGTGTTGAGTTATTTTGAGGGGACATCATATTTACACTGTTATACCAGCTGTACACTCACTACTTTACATTGTAGCAAAGTGTCATTTCTTCAGTGTTGTCACATGAAAAGATAGAATAAAATATTTACAAAAATGTGAGGGGGTGTACTCACTTTTGTGAGATACTGTACATGGAGGGAGATTTACTAAAACGGGGACACAGAATATGGTGCAGTTTTGCATAGTAATGAATCAGCTTCTGTGTATTAGCCTAGGTTCACACTGACTGCAGGATAGAAATCAAACCGGCAATGCAGTCCAACTTCAGGGGCGATTTGACAGACATTTGTGCGAGTTCCTGCACAGATGTCTATACAAACCACCTCCCGAAGTCGCCAAAAGTAGTACAAGGACTACGGTCCCATTGCCTGCAATAGCCGCCGATTTGGCATACGGTTTCACATGTCGATGTAAATGTGGGCTTATTTTCAAAGCTTGATTTAACAAGCTGAAGTTAGAATTCCCTGCCCCAGTATGTCCGATCAGCCCCTACCCTGTCCACCTTTAGGAGATCCTTGAAAACTCATTTATTCAGGGAAGCCTATCCTACACCCACATAACTGTCCCTGAGCCACCCCCATCAAATCATTCTTTGCAGCTATTACCTTTTGTACCACCACCCCCTCCCTTTAGAATGTAAGCTCTACGAGCAGGGCCCTCCTGTACCTTTTGTATTGAACTGTACTGTAATTGTGTTGTCCCCCTTATACATTGTAAAGCGCTGAGTAAAATGTTGGCGCTATATAAATCTCGTATAATAATAATAATAATAATAAAGAAGCTGATTACTATTGCATACTATTACTGGTTACTATTCACAGCTGCACCAGATTCCGTGTGCCCTAGTTTTAGTAAATCTTCCCCATGTAATCTTATGGAATATTTTCACTGAGAGGAATGGTCTGGTGACTGGGATCATTTCAGATTGATGACTTGATCTCAGCTGAAGCCCGAGGAACACTTTTTATTCAATCAGTTTATCATTGGATAACCCCCTAATTTTCTTTTATTGTGGCATTGGCATATTTGTGGTATTATTGTGGCCTATAACAGGTCTTTGCTATTTAAAATTCTTTTTTTTTCCTATTAATGTACTATTTGTGTAACCTGTGATTCAAATCTCTTCATCCTGCAGGTCTGAAACTCCCAACCCCACCAATAAATGCGTCTCCACTCATGCTGGAATTGTGCACACTCCAAGAACGCCAACATTTCTCTCTGTGTATGTAATCTCTGTACATTGCAAGGATTATAACAACCTTTGTTAAGATTCCTACCTTTTGTTATTCTGTAAAATATGTTATTCTGCAATCCCTGTATGTTTGTCTGTGTCCATGTAGGAAAATGAAGCTAATGGGAGTGGTTTCATAATTATCAATAAGCTGTGGCACCTGCAGGAAAGCTGGGCTGGGCTGCTAGGCCTGCATCCCTTTAGTTGTGATTTCCTAATGGGAGTATCTCACCAAAAATGACATTTTTGTTCCAGGGGGTGCCTGAAATCTGACTTGTATCTTAGTGCAGACTTCTTGGAAAATCGGTGAGCCAATCACGCAAGCAGGAAATTATGTGTTCAGTACACATTCTGTGTACAGAACTCCTCCAGGTAGCCATATTGCATGGGATTTTCAAAAAAATTACAGTGACTGCAAATTGAAAAGGAAAGACAATTTTTAATAACATTCAATTACAATATGACTTGTTTCACAATTGTATACGCTAAATAATTTTTTTTTATTTGCTATTTTTTTCCCCCACAAAAGTGGAGTTACCCTTTAAGTTCACCAACTTCATTTTTATATAAGGTTACATATTGCATAGATTGTATATGACCAGCATCCTCCATCTTGCACACATTATGATGTGGTTATCATACTCTAGAGACTCTTTCCTTGGATAGAAATT